>JAQHUG010000458.1:982191-994442 GCA_028555095.1 Dicrostonyx torquatus | reverse complement strand
TATGTACTCACTCATTAGTGGACCTTAGCCATTAACAAAGGACATTAAGCTTATAGCTCACAAGCCTAGAGAACCCAAATAACATGGTGAACCCACAGAAAAACATATATAGATCCTCCTGGAAGTCAGAAGCAAACAAGATTGCCAGGCAAAAGCTGGAAGCACGGGTGTGGGGATAGGCAAAAGAGAGGGGGTAGAAGGGAAAGGGGAAGAACTGGGGAGATCCTGGGGTTGTGGGAGGGTGGAGATGGAGGAAGGGTGGATATTGGAGAAGGGAATAATATATCTACATTAAAGGAGTCATTTTAAGATTGGCAAGAGAATTTTCAGGTTTTTGAGAAAACTCCATACTGACTTTTATGGTGAGTGAGCTAGTTTATCTTCCCACAAGCAATGATTGACAGTATGTCTTTCCCCACATTTTTGCCACCATTTGTCACTGTTTTCTTGATGTTAACCACTCTGACTCAGATAAGATGCAATCTCAAAATAGTTTTAGTTTGTATTTTTCTGGTGGCTAAAAGTGTTGAATGCTTTTTAAAAAATCTTCATTAGCCATCTGTATTTCTTCTTTCATTGACTTTTCTCCTTTCAAAGAACTGTCTGTTCAGTTCATTAGCCCATTTATCGATAGCAGGTTTACAGGGTGCTATTTTTAGAAGTCTTTATGTGTTCTGGACACTAGCCTTCCCACTGAGGGAGAGCTAGCAAAGATGTTTTCCTGTTCTATATGTTGTCTTTTCAGTCTGCTGAGCTTTCCTGACTGTGTAGAGCTTTTAAATTTTATGTAATATCATTTGCGATTTCCTATGATATTGAATTTCTCTTCAGAAAGTTCATGAATATGCTTATATCTTGAAGTATTACCCTATTTTCTTCTAATATTTTTAGAATTTCAAGTATTACATTAAAATCTTTGGTCTTTGAATTGATGTTCATGAATGGTAAAAGCTGTGAATCTAGTTTAAGTATTCTACATGTGAATATTCAATTTTTCTAGAAGCATTTGTACAGAGTTGGGTTTCAGTAGCTCAGATGAGGACAGCACTGTCTTGTTGATCAGAAAATTTGATGACACCATTTTTACCTCCCAAGGCTAGGCAATTTGAGTAAAGTACCAGGGATACTTAAGAATTAGGTTCCATTTATTTGTAGGAGGCACCATAAGTTGCTGTATTAGGTTCTCCCAGTGGTTCTCAACATGTGGGTCATGACCCCTGGGGTCATATATCAGATATTTACATTATGATTCATAACAGTAGCAAATTTACAGTTATGAAATAACAATAAGAATAATTTTATGGTTGGGGAGTCACCACAACATGAGGAACTGTATTAAATTACAGAAAATTGAGGACCACTACAAGCAGTTAGGGTCTGACTATTAGAGAGTGGTACATTTTGTTTTTTAGTTTTGACTTTTGTGTCTCTCTACATGTTTCTCTATCCCAAAGTCCCACATTACATTCATTTATCATGTCTCCTTAGGTTTCTCTTCCATGTGACAGATGGCCTTTGTAAGATATTTATGTATTTTTAGTGCAATCATTTTATCAACGCCTATACTTGACATTTATGGCCGTCTACAGACCAAGGCCAGCACTTTGCTAAGTTTTAAAGTGAATTGACAGTACTAAGAAAGATCCCCATTTTAAAAAAGAAAAGAATGAATGAGCTAGAGATTATTGAAAATTCACCATGGCAACAATCCTTTCTCTTGCATTTGCTATTAAAAGCTTTCAGCGGCATTCATGCATACCAAATAGGCAATACATTTTGATTGAAAAGGATGACCCTAGCTTTGAACTCAGCTGGAACATTCTTGAAGCAATGCCTGTGCTTTGCTACTATGTTAGTGATTTACTGAGAAGGAAGAAGCTTCCATTACAGATGTCTTTGGATTTGTATTTCAAGATGCTTCTTCAGTCCAGCTCTCACACATGCCAGCCTTAGAATGTATCTTTTGTGTTATAATTGATACGAGTAACCTTGGTACTCTTATAAAATGAGACAGAGGTGTGAGACAGGACTCTATTTTGCTCCAAGAAGCTAAAATGTGACTTGGAAATGGTTCAGTTTGAAATTATTGCCCAGGAATCAAAGTCAATTAGCTATGCATAGTAAAAATTCAGGTTGGGAGGTGCACACCCATGATCTCAGTACTTGGAAGATGGAAGCAGGAGGACAGGGAGTTCAAGACCACCTTCCAAAGCAGACTGAGGAATCAGGACAGGTTACAACCCCACACACTAAATTAACATATGCTACCATAATTGAAGAAAACCTATCGCTATAGGTTTGGGTTTTTCTATCTTTACTGATTAGTTTTGTTATTTAACAATTTCATGCATGTATATAATGTATTTTGATTTCTTTGCCCCCATCTACCCCCTCTTATTGCCCTACCATTACTTCAGTGGCTCTCATCCCTAGCTGTCCATTTCCAAGGTTCATAGCTTTGGGGTTGGTTTAGCGAGAGATGCACATAGTTTTCTCAGGGTCATTGGCATGACCATTGGATTAGAGCTATTCGGTGGAGCCTGGTGGGGCAGTCAGTGAGTGGGCACACTACTGAAGGCTTCGATCCCTTTTACCCTTCTGTACCTGAATACGCCAGTAGCAAATAGATCCGCAGTGAGTCCTAAAGACCCCTAAGCTCCTCCTCCATCCATTTCTGACTGCAGACAGGTGCATTCTTCTGACCCACTACAGCCGTCCTCAGCTGTCATGAGTTCATGATTATAATGGTTGTGTCATGCACAGAAGATGGAATTTTACAGCTCTTCTTGTAATCTGAAATTCTCTCCACCTAGCCATATTTGGCTAGTGATCAAAGACATGATTTTTAGGTTGTGACGATAGTGCAAAGTGAAGTTGAAGGAACATGACTATCTGTAGCAAAGCTGGTATTTGGCTCCAATCTGTGGATAGATGATACGTGGTTCTTACGTAACAGTTTTAGGTTTAAGTTTATTTGGAAAGAGTTGGTTCTAATTGTTAGGGGCAGTCATATTTTTTCTTACCCAGTTGCACAAATGAAGGTTCAGAAGAGTTAGAGGCTTCGGAATCTCAATACTTGGTGCTTTCTGTGTCTTCCCATTTTCTCCACCCCAGCTCTACTTCTGACTTAAGAAACACATGCTGCTATTTCTTACTGGACTATTCGTAAAAATGTCAATTCTCAATACAAAACCAAACTAATTCTTGCTCTTAAAAAGCAGGAGAGAAACCGGGCAGAGGAGGTACACGCCTTTAATCCCAGCACTCGGGAGGCAGAAACAGGCGGATCTCCGTGAGTTCAAGGCCAGCCTGGTCTACAAGAGCTAGTTCCAGGACAGGCTCCGAAGCTACAGAGAAACCCCCTGCCTCGGAAAAATAAAATCACCAAAAAAGAGCAGGAGAGAGGGCCTGGAGAGATGACTTAGTGCTTAAGAGCACTAACTGTTCTTCCAGAAGAGCCGGGTTCAATCCCCAGCACCTACATGGCAGTTCACACATGTCTGAATTCCAGGATCCACCACTCCCACACAGGCAAAACACCAAGGCAGATAAAGTAAAAAAAAATTAATTTTAAAAAGCAGGAGAAATAAGCTTGCCAATAGTAATACAAAGAAAATCTCTAACCAGAAGGTTTCTGTGAGAAACTGGTTGCCGATGGCAAGATTTCTTGGATTTTTATCTTATGAGCAAGAATTCACAGCTCCATGAGATATGTCATTCCTCCACAACAAGCTTTTTGATTATCTTTCCACCCAGCATCATCAGTTTTTTTCACCCCTTCCGGATAAACCACATAGACAGTTTAAAATGTACCTGTGTATATTCATTAATTCAGACTAAGGTTTGAAAAATAACAGTTACAGTTGATTAGAGTACATTTGATACCTTCTTTCTATAATTGGATCCATTCTTGCTCTGAAGGTAAGGCTGAGAATTAGAACATTTGAACGGTTTCACACCCCCAGAATGTCTTCCTGTCAGCCCTCAGTGCCTCACTCTGAGGGTCATGGTGACATGCAAAAGGAAACTGATTGAAGAGTCCTTTTCCTACTCTTTCAAAGTGGCATGTTTATAACAACATGCTGCAAATATCAGGTGAACACCTCAGAGAATCTGTCAGTGATTGGAAAGCAATGTCATGCAGAATGCCGAAAATGACATGGGAGTTTATAGAAAGGAAGCAGACCAGCGGGTACTGGGGGAAGACAAATGAACGATGGGGGAAAGAAAAAGGAAGAGCAATTGCAAGCAGAAAAAAAAGTACTCCTTGTTGGTGAAATGAGTGTTCATCAGCACGCAAATTCTCATTTTCAGAGTGAATGAAACCAGAACATAGCTGCCTTGACCAAGGACACCTGGTACAGGATGTGAGTCACAAACTAGTAAGTACAAAAATTTCAAATGGATTTTCAAATAAATCACATTCATTCTCTTAGCTAAAGTAATCTGTGTTAGCTGGCAGACACTTTTTCAGGATGAACAAATCTAGTAGCATACTGAAAATTGGCAAGAGGAGGTGACAGCTTCACACCCAAACTACCGAATTCATGCTGACATGCGTTTATTGCACTTACTAATGCAGCTTGTTATTAATTGTACAGTCTTGTGTTGAAACCATTTCAAGAATATTGGGAAAAGAGATTGTGCCAAATGAATAGCATTCCCTAAAACCAATTACTAGAGGAAATTACTTGTGAGAAAGTAACGGCATGTTGTACAATGACTGCACACCAATAGCTGCAAAAGCTATGAGAGCAACTGAGACATCACCTTGGCTTAGCTGAGAATAAGGTGAAGGACGAATCCCTACAGATGAACTCATCTCTTATACACTTAAAGAATATTGGTGATGATTAGGAAAGGAAAAGAACTTTCTTCTTATTTGGACCTACTAGAAAATTATTATACGGTTGCATCCTATCTAAATTTTCATTATGTTTGCTCTCTATCTAGAATAAAGACATCATACCGAAGCTTTGCATTGAAGGCAACTCAAAGATACATTTATTTATTGTATATAGTGAAAAAAACAGGCTCAGATGAAAAAAATAACGTTCTTTATGTAGAATATAGATTTAAACACACACATGTATGCATACAGACCTTGGAAGTATAAAGGAGGCTATGAGAATGGAGGAAAGGCCGAAATTAAGTAATAAATATATAAACAGAAGGCAGGAATTGTTTGGAGGGATCATTTATCCCTCCTGCTTTTACTGGCCATTCCAAATTCCCTTGGCCTTCAGTATACACCTCAGCTGGTCATGGTTCTTTACCTGTTGGTATGAATCATTCATCATTTTAGAAATGTCAAGTCCATTATTAATATTGCCTGATTGTGTTACTAAAGGTGTAAATTGAATTTAATCCCAGCACAGATCAATAAGGGATCTCTTGTAATTTCCAATATATTCCACCTACAATGTGGATTAGTAATCCAATTTTTTATAATCAAATTCTCCAAGTTGGTACAGTGGCTCAAAGGTGTGACGAGGAGTCTAAAGTGGCTGAATCGGGATTTTGACATCCGTTTCAATTGAAAAGTAGTGTTTCTAAGTGGAAGAATTCCATTTGTGGCAAACAAAGTCTCTACACCAAACGAGTATACAATTTCTGGATCAGTAGTAAAATTTATTTTGCAAATGTGTCACTGTAGGTAATAATGAATACTATCAAAGAAATAGCATTGAATATTGGAGGATGATCCAGAGCATATCAAACCTTCTGGAGAACTTTGCTCCGGGTCTGCAAAGTACTGCCACCTAGTGGGCACTGAGAAACTATCTCCAAATATTAATTGCACGATTAGACCAGCTGATTCAGGATAATGAAGAGAATAGTAAAGCTAATAAATAGACCATTCCTGGACCCCTACTTCATTTACTGGGAAGTGAGTTCACAGAAACAATGGTCTTTAGAATATCGTGACAGTGTGTAGACTTGTCATAAGGGTCAAAGGCAAAATTTAGCAAGTATATTTTTAGTGCTTATTCTCTTCTAAATTCATTAGTTCAATAATTTTGAATTCTGTGCAAAGCACTATACCATGTGATGTTAACATGAAGTCAACTCTGGCACGGTTTTATCTCTTGACTAATATTTACATAACAAACATGGCCACTGGTATTTTGGGGGATAACAAGGGAAGATGACAAACACAGATTTGTCAGTAGAAAAGAACAAACATGAATTGACTCTTATGCAATGAGTTGAATTCCTTTTACTAAGTCTGGAAATGAAATTTAGAGGAGCAAAAGATTCAACTAAAGCCTTAGTGAAGACTTAACAGGCACTTGAATGCAAATATCTCCATTTACTCATGATAATAAGTTGAGTGTTGTCTAGGAAGTTCTAGAAAAAAAAGAATACACTAGGAAGATGTCATTCTTCCCCTAAGAATTTGAAGTTCAATTTCAAACAACTATAATAAGGAATAAATGTTGAACAATCTTTGGATTTTGTCCACTGCTCCTTGAGAGAAGTAAAAGCTGAAATCTTCCTCTCTGCATACATTCAGCTTTCAAAAATCTGCAGGAGAATAAACTTGTTTCAGCAGTATGAGGGCTTGTGATTTGAGAGTTTGACTATTTTATTCAACTGTCAGCTTCAATGCATCTTGATTCAAAGCCTAGCTTAAAGGACAGTTTTGATTGGTGGCTAACTGGCTAACTTTAGGTGTATGTCAAAGGTCTCCTGCATTCCCCGGTGAATGGAAAAGAACAACAAGTTCTAGTCTATATTTTGCTTGCAGATTCTTATTGGCTGTACAAAAGCTTGCTTTCCTGAGTAGAAAGCTTTGTACAAACAGGATTTCTGTCCTTGACTCATCTGCTGAGCTGCTTCCTCTTCATTTCCACCCCCATACCACATGCATTGTCTTGTGGTCCATGGTTTTGGCAGACATCCTTTGAAAAAAAAACCAATTAGTAAAAATTCTAAGTTGTCACTCAAAATAACAAAAGAAACAATAGTGGATTCAAAAACAGCAACATGTTTGTAATTGTCAGCATATTTCACTTAACTGAAGTAAGATAATTAAACAAACTAGGCAAAATGGAGCCTTCAAAATGGTACATCAATGCATTGCTGCAATTACTTTTATTTTCTCTTTTTCAGTAGTAGGATCTTAACTTGAATCTTTTTTTCTTTTTAAATTGTTAAGTATTTTATACAATATATTTTGATCAATTATTTCCTCCTCAACTCCTTCCAAATCCTCCCCACCTCCTTACCCCTCCCTACCCCTTCATGTTCTCTCATCTCACCACCTCTCTGGTCTCTGTCTCCCTCTTTCCTTCTTTTCTCTTAGCACACAACAGCAGGGATCCTTTCTGTGTTGGCCAACTACACCTAGGTACGGGTCCTGCATGGGAGCGTGATTAAGATAGCCAGCAGCACTCTATCAGAGATAACTGATTTTCCTTGCCCAGTTGAAAATAGCTTCTGAGCTGGGGTGAGATTTTGCTTTACTTCCTCTTCTCTGTGCTGAGATTGTTTCCGGTTTGAAGCTGCTCAGGTCATGTGCATGCTGTCAAAATCTCTGTGAGTTCAGATGGGTTTCAGTCCTTTTTTGTCTGTAAGATGCCATTTTCTTGGAATCCCCCACTACCTCGAAATCTTTTTTCTTTTTATTCTCTCATACAGTACATGCCGACCACAGTTTCCCCTCCTTCCACTCCTCCCATCGCCCCCATACATCCCCTCTCCCCTATATCCACTGCTTCTCCATTTCCCTTCATAAAAGTGCAGGCCTTCCACGGATATCTACTGAACACGGCACAGCAAGTTGCATTAAGAATAGGAACAAACCCTTGTATGTTTGGTGAGGCTGGGTGAGGTGAACCAGTAGAAGAAAAAGGATCCCATGAGCAGGCAAAAAAGTCAGAGACACCCCATTTCCCACTGTTAGGAGTCTCACAAAAACACTGAAGTAACAACAATAACATATATACAGAGGACAAACTTCCTGCCTCCTCTTCTACATAGATCCCTGAATCTTGAGAAGAAGGGTTTGCTAAAGGCATCCCATTTAAATTGAGGGCTCCAAAGTTGTTTATTCTTCACACATTGTTCAATTGTGGGTCTCTGTGTTAATTACCATCAACTGAAAGAAGAAGCTTCTTTGATGAGGGATGAGCAAAGCACTGATTTATGGGTATAGCATTTACAGTCATTTTATAGCTATGTTTCTTTAATAGAATAGTATAAAGTTTTCCCTAAGGCCCATGACCTATCTAGTACCAGGTTCTTGGCCACTTTATCAGGGTCAGGTATGAGTTCTATCTCATGAAGTGGACATTAAATTCAATTTTAAAAATGTTTGGTTACTCCCATAACATCTATGTTACTATAGCACCAGTATATGTTGCAGGCAGGTCATTGTTGTAGGTTGCAGGATTTGTAGTTGGGAGATATTTATGATTGTCTTTGTCCTTTGGTAGTGTCAAAAGTACCTTCCAGCACCATGTATCAATGCTAGTCAGTAAGGGTGAAGCTTCTAGCTAGACACCAGCTTGATTTCTCCATTTTGTCTGTTTTTCAAGACGGTTTCTCTGGAGCTTTGGAGATTGCCCTGGAACTCACTTTGTAGACCAGGCTGGCCTCGAACTCACAGAGATCCACCTGTCTCTGCCTCCAAAGTGCTGGTTTTAGAGGTGTGCACCACCACCGCCTGGTTTGATTTCTCTGTTTTTAATGATACAGTTATGTATTCAGTAGTAGGGACTTAATATCAATTCGTGAAGGATAATCAATAGTCTTGAGAACTACTGGTAATATTTTGGTGTGTGGGTAGGTGGTCTATGGGACCCTTTGGGGCAATGAACCAACTAGATGTAGTTCATTCCTGGCACTGGAGGTTTTACTTGGTGGTATAGGATATCTAGCTGGAACATTCTGTGCCCCATTATATGGTGACTCTACTTAAATTCCTTTAATATTTGTGTATAGTTGAGGAAGTTTCTATAGTAGCATGTTTCCATATAGCTTTTCAAAAGGCCTTTACTGTTACTTGGCCCTCTCCATATTTCCTCCTTCACCCTCTCTCCCATCCCCCTCCCCATTCAATTGTCCTATTCTAGTTTTCCCTTTGTCAGTTCATAACACTATACTCCATTTTCTCTTTCTTGGGATAGGCTCCAGGGTGGAGTTAGAATCAATTTAATAAGACAACCCAGATCCAGAAAGACAAATATTGATTGTTTTCTCTTCTATGTGGATATTAGCTTTGAAGCTTTAGCTATGTTAGTAATTTTTATTCCTGGAGAAGAAAATATTCTTTGATATTTATTTTATAGCTTATAATTCTCTGTCATTTTAGATATTAGAACATTATTGTTCAAGAGGATGGGAATGTATTCATTAGTAATACAAACACACATATTTAAATTTTATTACATTGGATGGTGCAACTTTTATGCAAAAGAGACTACACAAACCATCCCTCAGAAGTCAAAGCACTAAAAATAAAACCTCTCTTATGAATTTACTATTACCTTTTCCTGACTGTCGTTGACCATACTAGATAGCTGTTACTACCAATGTGTGACTGTTACTTATTGCAGCTTTACAGATAGATAGATATCTTCCCATATTGGTCATTGTTGTGGTTTCAACAGCAGACATACTGAAAAAGAGATCACAGACATGCTCCAATTTACAATAGCTTCAAGGATGATGAAATATCTCAGAATAACTTAATCAAGGAGGTGAAAGACCGCCACAGTGAAAATTTCAAATCTCTGAAGAAAGAAATAAAGACACTAGAAAATGCTCAACATGGAATTAATATTGTGAAAGTGGCCATCCTACCAAAATCAATTTACAGAGTCAGTCCAATCCCAATCAAACGTACGTAGAAAAAAATCCTAAAACTCATATAGAACCAGGAAAAGACCCCAGATATTCAAAGCAATCCCGAGTAAAAGGATTTCAAGCTATATTATAGTACTATAATTTAAAAAAAAACAATATGGCACTGGCACAAAAACATGTAGACCAATAAAATAAAAGAGCCAAATATTAGTGCTCATAACTACAGCCGCCTGTTAGTTGACAAAGAGGCAAAAGAAGCGGAGAAAATACAGTGTCTTCAACAAATGGTGCTGGGGAAACTGGATGTCCTCATAAATAGGAATTAAATTAGACCCACATTTATCACACTGCACAAAATTAGCTCCAAATTGATCAACGACTTCATTTTGAAACCTCAAACACAAAAACTGTTAGAAGAATTTGGAGGCTACACTCTGTGATATAGATGTAGAAAGTACTTTCTGGATGGGACTTCACTTGCCAGGAATCAAGGCCAGCAATTGACAAGTGGAGCTTCATAAAACTAAAACGCTTCTGTCCAGTTAAGGAAACAATCAATGGAAGAAAGAAGAACCCCACAGAATGAGAGAGAATCTTTGCTGGCTACACATCTGACAGATTGATATCAAGAATATAGAAAAACTCAAAAAACAAAGAACCAAAGAAATAAATGACCCAATTACAGATGGACTAATGTCTTAAAAAGAGAATTCTTAATAAAAGAAATAAAAGTGGCTAAGAAATATTACAAAATGTGTCCGTCGTCCTTAGCACTCATGAAAATGTAAATTAAAGCAACTTTGTGATTTCATCCTAACCCAGTCAGGAAAGCAAAGATCAATTGACACCAAATGATGTTAAAGTTGGAGGAAAAGGACTGTTTTTTTTTTTTACTGTGGATTAGAATGCACACTGGCGTGGAGAAATCTCAAAATACTGAAATTGAATCTACCCTATGACCCAGCTATATCACTCCTTGGCATATACTCAAAGAGCATCGTAATGCACAAATGCTTGTCCAGTTCATTGTTGCCCTATTCTGAACAGGCAGTAAATAAGTAAATAAACAAACATAAAACTTCCTTCAATATATGAATGTATAATGAAAATATATACAGCTGTCAAGAAAAATGAAATCATTAAATTTTCAGACAAATGGATGAACCTAGAAGAAATCATATTAATGGAGCTAACCCAGACTCAGAAAGACAAAACTCACATGTTCTGACTCATTGGAAAACACTGTCCTTAGGATACAAAAAAGAGTTGTCTTGCATATTGAAACCACTGAACTTTAACACACATCTGATCCCATATGGGTCTGCCAGGTCCTCTAGCACAAGGTAATGCAGAAATTGATCAATTATTGATTGGAAGTGTGTTGCAGGCCTCTGAATTTCATAAAAACCATCATGTCAATAACAAAGGTTTAAAGAAAGAGTTTTCTATTACATGGCAACAAGCTAAGGAGATTATAAAGAGATGTCCTACTTGCTCTTTCTATAATCAAACACCATTGCCTGCAGGGAGTAACCACAAGGGTACTCAAAGGAACTAAATCTTGGAGATGGATGTGTTCTACCTTATGGAATTTGGTAAATTAAAATACGTACACCACACCATAGACACATACTCAGGTTTTCAATGGGCAACTGCCTTGAGCTCAGAAAGGGCTGATTCAGTAATCATGCATTTATTAGAAGTTATGGCCATCATGGGCATTCCTGCACAAATAAAGACAGACAATGGTCCAGCATATGAATCTAAAAAAATAAAATGGTTTTTTGCCTATTACAATATAAAGCACATTCAGGTATACCAAATAAGCCTATGGACAGTAATAGAAAGGTCAAATCAGACTATAAAGGATATGCTGAACAAACAGAAAGGGAAGGAAAATACCCCCAGAAATAGACTGCATAGTACTCTATTAGCCTTGAATTTTCTTAACGCTAAAGAGAAAGGAACAGCAGCAAAGAGGTATTGGATAATGGAAAAAACTTCTGAATTGAATTACGCAGTATACTTCAAATGTGTTAACCTCACAATGGAAACCAGGAGATGTGCTACATTGGGGAAGGGGTTTTGCTCTTGTTTTCACAGAAGAAGAAAAATTATGGATACCATCAAAATTAATAAAGATTTTCTTTGAAAAGGAGAAACCTATTGAAAAAGAGAAATGGCAGCTCATCCACAACAGTGACAACCATACAGATGGTCAGAAAAGTCATATAGGATTGGGCAGGGCTCTGCTCTTATCTTTGCAGAAAAATACATGTCACCAAAAATTCAAGAGACCCTGGATGTTTGAATGCTGACAGAAGGAAAAATAACTATCCACTAAGGATCATCTAGAAAATGAAATATGGATATGAGACCAGGTACTGGTTACATATACATTGTGTGTGTATATATATATATATATATATTCATACACA
>JAQHUG010000458.1:947864-967247 GCA_028555095.1 Dicrostonyx torquatus | reverse complement strand
AAATAAATAAATAAATAAATAAATAAATAAACCTCATTCATGATTTCTTTCATGGCCCATTGATTGTTCTATAGTGCATTGTCCAGTCTGAGTGGGTCTGTGTATTTTTTGTAGTTTCTTGTGCTATTGATTTCTAGTTTTATTTCATTTTGATCAGATAGAATATGAGAAGATATTTCAATGTTATTGTGTGTTACAACTTGCTTTGTATTCTAAAATATGGTCTATTTGGAGAAAACTTCATAGGTTGCTGAGAGAATAGTATATTTTCTGTCTGCTGAATGTAATATTCTTAAAATATCTAATAAGTCCATCTTTGATATACAAAGTTTAGTTTTTGGCAGGCTAATTTATTTATTGGTGAGAGTAGAGTATTGAAGGTACCCACTATTGTTCTACTGAAGTCAGTCTGTGATGTTATATTCAGTAGTGTTTGTTTTATGGAATTGGGTGCATCAAAGGGAAAGCCCCTTTACCTAGAGGTATTCTCTAAGTTAATTCTTAGAGTATAGTATGACCCTTGTCCTGCGTGCAAGAATAGACCATACAGAGGACTTTTGCCTCTCTAAGGCCCTGCCACCAACACAGTAATGGCCTTTTTTTAAAGGGAGGGGTTGTGATCAACTCTTTAAATCTGTCATCTCACCCAGCATAGGATCATATGAAACCAACTAGGAAAGATCTCATCTCAGAGATGAGAGGTAGTGAGAAAAAATCACCATATGGTTAGGCAGTGATATCATCAGAGAAAACTGTGAAAAGATGGTTGCTGTCAAAATTAGAATGAGGTTACCCTGTATATGGTGTCACTTGCCATAATCCCATCCTTGGAAGGATAGACCAGGAGGACTGGTTTTGAGGGCACCCTAGGCTTCATATTGAGACCTTGTCTTAATTCCAATGGCAAAAGTGAGATCACTGTGCGCATATAAAGCAATTAATCTGGGGGTTATGGAGAATTGTTCTCAAGCACGAATATCTTATATTAACTGAATGTCTTCTAATTGTGGCTTCTTTTTGTATTCTGTTCATAATTCTTTCAGCACAATATTTCAAGAATTTTCTTACCAAATCAATTACATCACCTAACATCCCTGAAGACTGATGTCTAAAAGAAACAGAGAAGACTTGTAACAGCCCTACAAGGAAAAGAAATACCCTGAAAACAGGCACTTGTGACCCTCCCATTGGCTATTATAATCTTAAGACAATAGACTCCAGAGAATTAAAATTTCCACAGGAATCCTGTGGACAGGAAAGGAAAGGCTGGAATTCTGCTGCCCAGCAGAACTTGATTCCCGGAAATGATTTTACATGGTTCTTGTGACTATCAGACCATCTTGCAGGAAAGACTAAAGCCATGGCAATGATGAGTGGCACGAGGCCTTGTCCACAATTGCTTAACTATGCATAGTTTTGCCCTCTATTTAGACTTACAGCTCTCACAAGTACCCCTGAATATCAATTTGGGGAATCACTGGACTCCTGCATTTTTTCCTCTTCCCAATGCAACCACACTGAATGAATCTCTTTTCTCTGATTGTTACTATTCTTTGCTGTGGTGTTTGGTTTTTTTCATTTGTTCATTTTTTGTCAACTTGACACAAGATAGAGTCATATGTGAAGAGAGAGCATCAGCTGAGAAAATGACTCCATAATATGTGTTTATAGGCAAGTCTGTGGGGGCATTTTCTTGATTAACGCTTGATATGGGAGGGCCAAGGTTACACTGGGTAGTACCACCCCTAAGCAAGTGGTCCCAGGTTGTACTAAGAAAGTAAGATTAGCAAGCCATGGAGAACAAGTCAGTAAGCAGTGTTCTTATGTGGTCTTTACTTCAGCTCCTGCTTCTAGGTTCCTGCCCTGTTTTAGTTCTTGCTCTGACTTCCTTCAGTGATGAATTGTGAATGTGGTAGTGTAAGCCAAATAATTCTTTCCCACAAGTTGCTTTTGGTCATGGTGTTTTTATGACAACAATAGAAAGCAAACTAGGACATTTTAATTGGTATATGGAGGCTGGTGGCCAAGCTTAGCTTACTGCAACTTCCTTTTATCCTAAAAACTGTGGTAACATGCTTTCTTTACAGTTTGGTGCCAAGGGTACAAAATAACCCAAGGCCTGTACCTTGAGTCTACCAAGAACATTCTAAATAGTAAAACTGAACAAAGATGACAGTCACAAATAAGATCAGCTCAAAATCTAAAAGCTCCCTTTCTTTTACTAATTCAGCAGTATGTGCAGACAACTAACACCCAAGGATCAGGGCAAGTAGTACAAGACTTGGAGGAGCTAGAAATTCTCTTGAAATTTAGCAACTCTTTAGCCAAGAGTTTGCCTCTTGGCTTCCCCAAGATTGTTACTAGCGCTTAGTTCCATGAAACTACTTCCTACATTCCCCATGTTTTAAAACGAAGCTGGGAAATGGAAATTGGTTGAGAATAGTGGATTTATTTACAATTAGTTCAACTTGAATAGATACAGATTCCCACTTCCTTTCTGACTTCCCTATAGCAGCATTACAATGTTATACAAAAGGGGAAAATAAAAATCATGAAATGTATACATGCATATGCTAATTTAACTGTGGAATAAATTAGCAGATCTTTCGAAAGTCTTCTATGAAGCAGGTTTCCCTCTGGCTAGCATGAAGAGTTTTGGCCTTTCCCTTTTCCCAGGGTGGGATTCCTGGGAAATGTTCAGTTCTCTGGGGGCACACTGCTTAAATGATCTGATAGGCCAAGGAAGAGGCCCAAAAGTCATTCTTTAGAATAGCTCATCTCGCATCAGGCCTTCTGCATAAGGTCTTGGTCACCAGTGTCCATTGTGGATTTTGAGTCTCTATTGCTTTTTTCTCCTCCTCTCCTCCTGCCTCTATCCCATGCCAGTATGCACTCTGTATTTCCTCCCACTTAAAGGATGATGCATTTTTGAGCTTTTTTGTCTTTAATGGTAGTTCCTGCCCTGTGCAGTTGCATTCACTATGTAGTTGAATCTAAGCACTCTATTTAGGACCTAGTCCTGCTGATGACTCTTTCTCATTTTGTTTTATTTTCTAGAACTTTCATTCTTTACTATTGACATTTTATTGACTTTCTGATATCATCTACCTCAGATGGTGACTTGTTCTCCATCGGTTTCAGGTTTATTCTCTGGAAATTCTAGAAGTCAGTGTGTGAGTATTATTTCCTATATTCCTAAAATCTCTGGAGAGTTTTAATTCTAATATTTTCAATTTTATGATCTCTTTTTGTAGAATGTCTCACTTATATAACAAATGATATTTATTATTTTCAGTGTTACAATAGTTAATACACATTAATTATGCAGATGTTTCATTATGATCTTTATGCAGGTAATGAACATAATCAACCTGTCCTGGAACTCCCTCTGTAGACCAGGCTGGTCTCGAACTCACAGAGATCCACCTGCCTCTGCCACCCAAGTGTTGGGATTAAAGGCATGCGCCACCACCGCCTGGCAAGTAGAGCCTCTCTTATATATTTATTTGCTATTTGAATTGTTTCTTTGAGATGTGTCAGTCTAGATCATCTGCCAGGCTTTTATTGTATTATTTGTTATCTTAACACTGAGTTTTTATGAATTGCAGATATTAATTCTCTCTCAAATGAACCATGGAAAGATTTCCTTGCACTATGCTGTTTTCTTTCTGTGTAGATGATTTTTGTATATTGATGTAATATCGATTATCTCTTTAATTTTATGAGGTTTTAATCTCCAAAATTTGAGTTTGGTTCTTTCATATCTTACATTATCTTCCTTAATTCACTCAGTTGTTATCACTGTTCGCGTTGAGTTCAATGATCATTTGTATATCTTCTTTTGAAATATTTGGCATATCATCTATTTTCTTGTCTTTGGAATGGGTTACGAGGGAGTTCTGAACTTTCAGAGGAGTCACATTGCCTTTTTCCATATGTCTGTACTGAGATGCATGCTTCTGAAGTGATGGCTTACTTTCCCACTCATATGTAAAAAGTATCTTTTTCTTCAGTTTTTTTTCTCCTTTAAAGTTGGATAAAAATCTGGCATTTCATCAATGCCTTGAGAGACAAACACAAACTGAAATGAAAATGGCTACACAGACCGAAGTAGACCCTGGACACTCAGGGAAGCTACTGCATAAAAATTATTTATAGGAAAAGCAAACCCCAAAATAAAATCAAACCAAAGAAAACACAAAAAGACCTTAGTACCTTTTTAAAAAAAAAAGACAAAAAGTATTTAGATGATTAAATTCACACAAAATAAAAATGTAAATGTTGGGTTAACTTTATAAAACAAAAAACCTAAAATATATTACGATTTAAGGGCAAAATAACTTTTCTTCCTCCTCTTCAATTTTAATAAACCCTCAAAACTTGGCAAAATATTTCCTGAAATAAATTTTCTTCAGGCCTCAGACACCGAGCAGTTGCATGGTCCCCTGAGGTTAAAATGACACTGTACAGTCTGCAGCAGTGCCTTTCCTTAGCGTGAGCCTCTCAACACTCTGCCTTGAAATGCCCTTGGCTTTACAGCTAGGCTTTTAAGATGCTGATTAACAAATCTAAAGGCTGCTACCTAAGGGTGGTTAAAAAAAAAAAAAAAAACAAAAAAAAAAACACCTTTTCAACCAAGTATGTAATCCTAGCACTTGTGGATTGGGCCTGGTCCACAGAGTGGACTCCAGGACTACATAGCAAGACACTATCTCAGACAACAAGAAACAGAAAAAAAAATGAAAAAGGACAAGAGAGGGAGGGAGGGAAAGAAACGAGTCAGTCATTAGTTCAAACATGCCGGAATTCAGCTGGCAATAATCCAAGTAAAGACAGTTTGCTCTGCATGCACCATAGCCTGTCAACTATGGTCGACTCCATAGAGTAGACTTCTAGCTAATTTTACACATCACCGTCACCTCAGGCTCATCTCTTATTTTTCTTTGCTGACTTCCCAACTCTCCCCAGAAAGAAGCATGTTAAGAAAATGAAATGCAGCTGTGGTTGGACCGCTAAAGGCACTATCCGTTCAGTGTGTTCAATTAAAACGCTATACGTCAAGTCTTAGCAGCACTTTCTGCCTCAGAAGCATGATATCGCTCTTATAATCTTGAACTTCCTAAGACTTCACTTTGCCAAACTGTTTCTTAACACTCACTGGCAAGAGGACTCTGTGTGTCCTGGGCTGATTTCATAAGACAATTTTTAAAATCACTCCATCTTAAATAAAAATGAGTCTTGTTAGAACACGCACAAACTCAAACATGATATCCAGTTTGGGTGGTGATTTCTGGAAGGTCCCTGGGATTTATTAAACGGAATTTGATTTGGAACTTAATGCCAACTAACCAATGATATCCACAGCTTTCCCTGGAGAGACAATTTTGCATTGAGCATCTGGCCCATTCATGAAAAAAGCTGTCCTCCTTTCTTCCGGCTGTAGCAGGACTGCAAATCTCAGGCTAAGATCTCAGCTTTAGTATTCAAAATGAGCAAAACAGCCCACATTTAGCAAAGCTCCGGATGGGGGTGGCAAAGAGAGCAGCTCGGTTTGCTATTTCAGTTTCTCATACAGTGCCTTCTTGGAATCTCAGTGAAAGGTCCAGCGTCTGACCGCTGAGGAGAAGTGGGCATCTCAGTCAGCCCCAAGCTCCTCCTTGTTTGGCAATTAACAACTCTGAAGTATGCCAGGATATAGAATAAAGTAATCTCTACTCTGATGAGATAGAACTGTTCGTGTTCACCAGTGTCTGCCCAAAGCGAACAGGTGTTTAGCTTTCTAAGAACCATTTGGAAGCACTCTCTAGACAGCCCCTTCTCATCTCTACTTCTCGGAAGTCTCACTTCTACTCACACATCGAGCAAGAATGTGTGTCTGTGTTTTCCTTTACACTCCGATTCTGTGAACTGGTCTGAAATATGAATAAAGATAGTAAAGAAACAACAAAAACTAACGCGGGAACTCACTCTGGACAGCATTTTTGCTGTTTTTTCTTCCTGTGGTACTGGAGCTGAGCACACCTTGTGCACGCTATATGCAAGTGTTTCACCATTGAGCCCTGACCCCAGTAGTACCGGTGCCTTGTAAGACTCTTCATCAGGGGTTTGAAAAATATATCTAACTGACCTTCCCTCCAAAATATATACTCTCCTCCCAGAACAAAACAAGTGGCTGTTATATAAGGGGACTGCGTTTAAAAATATATGTGCATGTGTGCATAAGTAAACTATGAGAGCTGAAAATGCCTTTGCATACCAAATGAGCGAACTTTCTAATAACTTATTAATTAGTGCACTTCTTAAAATACATCTCTTAAGCAGTCGTATGCATATAGTGAAACTTTTTGCCCTTACAAGAGAGAAAAGAGACATTGTCCATCCTGATTCTTTTCTGTCCTGTAACTTAGTTGTAATCATGCGACATTACAACTATGGTTCCAGAAGCACCCACAGGAGCCTGGGGGATTCGGAGCAGTGTGGCTTCCAAGAGCATTTCTCAAACTCTCAGTGTCATCTGCAAACCTGCCTTGTTTTCTTCTTTCTAATTCAGTGATGTTCTCATGCTAGCAAAATGTTCTCAGGGATGCAATTCAGGAAGCTTAAAGAAGAATGAATTTATGCAATCATTCCCGTGGCCTCCAAAACACTTTTCAGGTTAAGTGAAGTGCATGTGGCTTTGTCACAGTGAAGTATCAGGTAGGCAGGTTTGTGTTGGATAGCAGAGATGCGTCCAAATGTCACTCCATCACCTTCTGCTTTTCATCTCTATTGTTTAGCCCTGGATGGCAGCTGCAGCTTCAGATGCAAGAGTGAAAAGACTGTGCTGCTCTCCTTCGATTAAAAAGAAAAGACTGGCACATCCGCCACAGCCTCCATGTCCATTAAATATTTAAGGTAGCTAGAGAGATGGCTCAGAGGTTAAGAGCATTGGCTGCTCTTCCGGAGGTCCTTAGTTCAATTCCCAGCAACCACAAGGTGGGTCAAGACCATCTATAGTGAGACCTGGTGCCTTCCTGGTGTGCAGGCATACATGCAGGCAGAACACTGTATAAGTAATGAATAAAGAAAGAGAGAGAAGTCATTAAAAAAAAAAGAGTACCATACATATCTAAGGTGGCAAAGGTTTGCCCTATGCAGACTTCTTGGGGTTGGCGGGGGTGGGGGTGTGCATCCACTACCTCTGTTCTTCTGACATATTGATAGCCACATTTTTGAACTGCAGTTCAAAGTTGGCTCCCAGAAACCTACCCACATCCTACTGCTGCTTCTTGATCACCAAGAAGCCCAAAGGATGAGGTGACACGCATACCACCATCCACTCACTAATGGCCACTAGCATGGACGTGGGGGCAGGCCAAGTGTGACTGAGGCTGCTGCTGACAAGCATGACCAACCCCGGGGGATTCATGTTGTTCCCTCTTCTCGGCGGATGAAAGTCAAGAGATGCTTTTTGAGATGCTTTCTACACTAATGGGAGATTATGTCAATAATAAATGCAAAGCTGGTTTTATTCAACAAGTTAATTTCCTATACCTTGTTTGATTTTCATCAACCAAGTTTGGGTTCTGACACGATTTAATTGCATCAGAACCTGAAAAACCTGTTTCTCAAGGTCTTACAAGGGTGATGCCTCTGCAGCAGTTCTGAGAAGTGTAGGGTCCATAGCAGAGTATATACTGTATTCTTTCTGCTTGCACCTCCAAATTTGCGAAGGGCATATGGCCTGAAAAAATATGGGAACAACATATGATGAGGTCTCTTGGAAAGTAATGTCCATAACATGTGTGTAATCTCCCTCTGTTGTTATCGGGTAGATATATACCCTTGGAGTTAATCCTCTGGCTATTCCTACTCTGCCTACTTGTGCTGATGGCCTCCCCCACCCCATATTCTTTATGTTGAAAGCTCTGCTATAGTTTGAGTGGGACTTGATCATAGAAGGAGTAAAGTTCAAGTTTTTTTTTTTCAAAAGGGCTGGGATTGTAGCTTAGTGCCAAAGCACTGACTTAATGTGTTGGAAGTGTTTATATTTAGTGTTAGTATCTAGTGCCACATCTGAGGAAGACAAAACACAACACATAAAAGTAAATCAGGTAAAGAAACAAAGTAAAGACCACATGAAAATAATAGCCCTCAGAATACTAACAAAATCTGAAATGAAAGTAAGTGCAACAAACAACATGGTAAAGGGTTCGAAATCGAAGATAAGCACCATTGGAGCCTCTGCCATGCAGCCTGCCCCCTTTCCTGAGTTAAGACTCAGAAAAACATAACCTTAAGGAAAATGTTGTATTTATCTGTTTTGAGTGGTGGAGTAGGGTGTTGACCAAAGGTCAAGCACGCATTTGCTAGCACTTTGCGCTGTTTCACTTTTCTCTCAGTTCCACCTCTGCTTTGTTGTGTAGTCAATTGTAGACCCCCACTGCAAACAGCAAGGCTTTCTTCTCCATCTCCCGTCTATGGAATGCTGCCAAGAGTTAGATCTCTCCTCCCTGTTCTTTTTCTCAGAACTACAATATAACTTTTTTAAAAAATGTAGAAATGCCCAGGCAGTGGTGGCATATGCCTTCAATCCCAGCACTTGGGAGGCAGAGGCAAGCAGATCTCTGAGTTCGAGGCCAGCCTGGTCTGCAAAGTGAGTTTCAGGACAGCCAGGGCTACACAGAGAGACCCTGTCTCAGAAAATTGGGAATCAACCTACCACAGGATCCAGCAATACCACTCTTGGGAATATACCCAAGAGATGCCCAATCATACCACAAAAGCATTTGTGCTACTATGTTCATAGCAGCATTATTTGTAATAGCCAGAACCTGGAAACAACCTAGGTGCCCCTCAATGGAAGAATGGATAAAGAAAGTGTGGCACATTTACACATTAGAATACTACTCAGGGAAAAAACCAATGACATCTTGAATTTTGCATACAAATGGATAGAATTAGAAAACATTATCCTGAGTGAGGCAACCCAGACCCAAAAAAAATGAATATGGTATGTACTCACTCATAAGTGGATACTAGCTATAAGCAAAAGACATTGAGCCTATAGTTCATGATCCTAGAGAAGCTAAGTAATAAGGTGAAACCAAAGAAAAACATATATAGACCTACATGGAAATTGGAAACAGATAAAATTGCCTGACAAAATTGGGACCATGGGGGCGTGGGGTAGAAGGTAGGGGAGAAGGGGAAAAGGAGGGGAGAAGGGGAGGGTTGAGGAGAACTTGAGGGAATGAGATAGTCGAGATGGAAGAACAGATATGAGAGCAAGGAAAGAGATATCTTGATTGAGGGAGCCATTATGGGGTTAGCAAGAAACCTGGCTCTAGAAAAATTCCTGAGAATCTACAAGGATGACCCCAGCTAAGACCCTAAGCATTAGAGGAGAGGCTGCCTGAAGTGGCCTTGCCCTGTAGTCAGACTGATGATTATCTTAAGTATCACCAACAACAGTTGGAAACAGAGGCAGAGACCCACATCAGAGCACTGGACTGAGCGCCCGAGGTCCAGTTGAAGAGTAGAAGGAATGAGAATATGAGCAAAGAGGTCAAGACGAAGGGTTCATTCACTGAAACAGTTTACCTGAGCTAATGGGAGCTCACCAACTCCAGCTGGACTGGGAGTGAATGAGCATGGAATCAAACTAGTCCCTCTGAATGTGGTTGACAGTTGGGGCAGACTGAGTTGCCACTGACAGTGGCATTGGGATTTGTCTCTACTGCATGACTGGTTTTTTTGGACCCTATTCTCTTTGGATGTATGCCTTGTTCAGCCTAGATGTAGTAGTGATGGCTTGGGCCTTCCACAAAGCAAAGTGCCTAACCCTCTCTTAGGATTGGAGTGGGGGGAGTCTGTGTGGAGGGAATGGGAGGAGGGGAGGGAATGGGAATTTGAATTGATTTTATTTTTAAAAATCTGATTAAAAAGAAAAACAAACAAAAAGTAGAAATCAAAAGTAATGAAAATAAAAATAGTTTAAGGGAAAAACAAAAATGAACAATAAAACCAAACAGTAATAGCAAAACAGAAAGGTGTATGAGACTGGTGCACAGTGGAGTCTCTGGGATGTGTGCCATGGAGCACATGATACAGGGCATGAGATGGGGTGAACTCTTGGTGTGGTGGACATATCTAGCCCTGACCAGTAACTGTCATCTTGTACTAGTACGCAGCCTAGGAAGCCACCAACCAGTACAGAACACCACAGAAACCCTCAAACTGATCTCATAAGTTTCAGTGCTCTTTGTCCTCTTTAGCCAGCATGCTTGCAGACTTTGGAGCTTTTGGAGCACCCACCACTTTCTGGTTTGCCATGAGACTCCACACCCTAAATCTACCATAAAACTTTCAGTCAGTGGAATTCGCAGGAGTTCTGGTGCCCAACAATACATGCTGCATTGACACTGAGAAGCTGTTGGTGTACTTCTGTATTCCACCATCAGGGTTTAGTGAAGATGTAAATTCAAGAAACGAAAGACTTTCACAATCTGATATTCTTCACACCGCCAACTGCCTGCAGCAAGTACAGGGAAAGAAACATCAGTGTTTGAGTTGCCCTTTTTGGATCTTACCACATAAATACTAGAAAAAATGGAATGCTATCTTACAGTCACTTCAGGTTGCAAACGATGTTCATGGTGTTCTGCCATTCCAAAATGAGACTTAAAAATTAGAAAGAGGAAACTAAAACTGCCAGATCCATTAAGATAAATTCAATTAATAATGTCAGCATTAAAACTCTATCTCTCAGTTTTCCTTAGCAAGAGATTAGGATTTTACTGTTCCTAATATGTCTTCCACTTGCTGTGAAGTCTATACTCGTGTGCTGCTCAAGAAGTAAAGTATACTGGAAGGAAGTTGTCTCCTCAAAACAAGAACAATATGGTTGGAAAAATGGCTCTGTAGTTAAGAGCATTTACTGTTCTCAAATAGGAGCCAAGTTTGATTCCCAATACCCACATTACCAGTTCATCATTATCACCTGTAACTCTGACTCGAGACTCTGACTGTCTTTTGGCTTTCATACATACCTGCAAACATGTTGTATACTCACTCATGCACACATACACACATATTCATAGCATTAATTAGTTTTCAAAAACCCCCGAACAAGAAACGTCTTGGATGGAGGATGTCCCAAGTAGATAAATGACTCTTTTCTAATCCCTGCCTCCTTTCCTTCCCCATCTCACGTATACTCACAGAGTGCTTTTGACATTTAAGGACTCAATACAGTCCCTTATTGTTCCTGCTGGGACAAAGAGTTTCCAATAAATCTAATAACAAATTCCCCTCAGAAAAATGGACAAGTTGAGCCTCAGAGAAACAATAGCTTATCAAAGCCAATGACCTCTTGCTGGCACATCAAAGTACCCTTAGACTCCTCTCCCTCCTTGCCTTTCAGGGGAGGGGGTGCTTATAAAAACAATGAAGACAACATTTCAGGAAAGAATTATTTGAATCTCATCTGCTCAATCATTATGCTAAAATAATGGCTGTCTATTTGATCCTCACTGAACTGCCTGCTGTATGGAAAGGCCTATGAATTTTGATAGGATTTTCTTGTCAAATGATAATGTGATGATGAACTTCTCCTACCCTCCAAAAGTTGTAAACAAAGTGTGTTAAAAAATAATAAGTCCATACACGTGGTTACTTGCCTATTGAAATGGAGAATAATAAACAAATGTCCTTATACCATAATACTGTCTGGTTTATATTAAAAGTACTTCATAAGTCAAAATTCAAGGATGTGGATTGTTAACTTCAGAAATTAATAGCAATTTCATTTTACTGTTGTGAATCTTTGATACATTTGACTAAACTGAGCTCTTGCTTTTACACTTTTATCATTATAGTTGTTATTTTGAAACAGAGTTTCTCTGTGTAGATATGGTTTTCTGAGAATTAAATTAGCTCTGTAGACCAGGCTGGCCTTGAACTCAGACATCTGCCTGCCTCTGCTTCCTGAGTTGTTGGGATTAAATGTATGTGGTTTTTTTTGTTTTTTTTTTGTACCAGAGTCAATACTTTGTCATATTGGGATTTTTGCATGTTTCCTTTAAGTTTTGACTGTTTCTTATTTTATAAACCAAATTGAATTTCCAAAAATGAAACAAAGTCAATATTTTTTAATTTTAATAAAAAATAATAAAACGGCAAATTACCAGTCACAACTTCTTGAAGAAGGGTAAAATAACATAAAATAAATTTTAAATATACAACCAAGCCAATCAGGACAACCAACACAACAAAATTTATGTAGAATAAAATAAAATGCCTTTAAAATTTGAGTGTGGTCTTCATAGGGATCACCTTAGCACTCTGCTGTCTGGAGGCAGAGGTAGGAGTATAACTAACTAGAGACACATCTGGCTGGCTACATAGTGAGTTTCTCAAAAAAAAGTTGATGGGAAGGGAAAAAGTGAAATGGAAAAAATGAAGAGGAAGGATAAAAACTGACAAGTTAAAAATGGAAGAAACAATCCAGGGAAAAAGGAAATTTGGGGCAGTAGTGATCTTTCACTGCTCTATCCCACCCATTTACTCAATTCTTTATGTAATTAGTCATCTACTGGGAGTTATTTGTAGTTGAAGCTTTTTGGACTTTCACTCTTTGGATTTTCCCACTTGCATATTATAAATTGTTTTGTGGAGCCAACCAAGCAATAATTATCTGTGCACTTCTTTGACCTACTTGCTGCATGCTTGTTTGTTGCCTGCTGTATGTGTATTTGTTTCTGGAGTTTGGGTGGGATGCGCATACCACAGACATGTGAAATGATGACCCCTCAATTCTTCCATAGCTAGAGGGGAACAAAATGCTCATTAAACAGAGATTCTCTCAGTAGTTCTCTGGAAAGCTTCTGTGTGTGGGTGATAAGTTCTAGAGTGTACCTCTGGTTGGATAGAAACCAAAAGGCCACATAGATGTGTACTGGAAGGTAGACCCGGAGATTCCATGTTACTCTGTCTGCAATTCTAGAACCTCACAATTGGATCCCACATAAAATCACACATGCCTCTTCTCCAGAGCCTCTAGGGGCAAAATGCCCTCAACACCATTTTTAATTTTAAGTTAAATTATAATTGTGAGTGGCATCCCCAAGATACCTGAAGGAAGCAAGCAAAGAAAAAAAATGGGACAAAAAAACCCAATCCATAATGTCATTAAATGGGAAAAAATAAAATGATAGAACTGGAAATATAGCTCAGCAATTTAAAAAAAATTATATTTCCCCGTCCCGTTCCTCCAACTCCTCCCATGTCTCCCCAACCCTCAAATTCATGGCCTCTTTTTCTTTCATTGTTTCACACACACACACACACACACACACATGCACGCACGCATAAATATTGTAATTGAGGTATATAGTGAACGCTCAAAGGGTCTTTAAGGGTTTCCCTTTTCTACAGATGACATCATAGGGCATTTTCTGGACTGTATTCTATAAGATTATGGGCTGATAAGATAAAAGGATCAAAGGAATTCTTACTATACTAGATCACATGGAAGTTGAGACATATTACTGATAAACAAAGTTATAACCTCTTGGGATTTTTAGAAAATTAAGGCAGGGGTGGTACAGCTGGGAAAGTGGTGAGGTTAAACTCAAAGATTACTTATGTCTACACCTTGTGCATGGCTCACTGATATTATAGTATTCTTATTGGAAATGTGCTTATAAGATGAATATTGCCTCTATACAGGAAATTTTTACAGAACAATTTGTTAGTTGCCAGTATAATTGTGTTTTCAATTTTATTCTATTTGCAAGTGTGTGCATGTGTTGCATGTACATGCATGTGTAAGCCTGCACATGCCAAAGGATGTCTGTGGAGGCCAGAAAACAACTTTGTGGAGTCAATTCTCTTCTGCCACTTTTATGTGGGTTCTGGGGTTCAAACTCAAATCATCAGGCTGCTGTGGAATATGCCATACCTGTTGAGCCATTTTGCTGACCCCAGTTGTCTATATTCTTGGCACTCAGCGGATAAGACACTCCAACTAGGCTCCAGAGCAGGAAGATCCTTTCCTTTCCCATGTTCTCTTAATTTCCATGTATTTCTAGGTAACTCAGTTTGACCCTGTCTTATAACAGAAAAAGGTAGAAATATAATTATGAAATAATTAGTGATATCTAAGAGATTCTGGGTCTTGACTCATACACTACTATTTATAACAAGTGGAAACATACAAGATTTTAATTAATTAATTATTTATTTTACATCTCAAGCGCAACCTTCTCTCCCTCCTCTCCTCCCACTCCCTCTCCCCACCTCTCCTCCACCCCACCCTCTCAATCCACTTTATTTACTCCTTTTTATTTACTCCTCTTTATTTACTCAGAAAGGGGCAGGCTCCCATGAGCTTCATTCAGCAAAGCATGGCTTATCAAGCTGCCATAACACCAAGCACCTCCCCTTTATTTGGGTTGGGCAAGGCAATCCAGCATGAGGAATAGGTTTCCAAGAGCCAGCCAAAGCATGAGGAACAGTGCCTGCTCCCATTACCAGGAATCCTCAAAAGAGACCATGTTGCACAACTATCACATATATGTAGAGGGCCTAGGTTGGTCCCAGGCATGCTCCCTGCTTGTTGGTTCCAACTCTGTGAGTTCCCATGAACCAGGATAGCCATTTCTGTGGGTTTTCCTCCAATGTCCCTGACCTCCCTGGCTCCTACAGTCCCTCCTCCCTCTCTTCAGATGGATTCCTGAGCTTGGCCCAAGAAGCATACATACAGGTTTATTTGACCAAATGTTTCCCCTTCGGATAAAGCATGTATCAGCAATGTGCCAAAGCAAATAACTGCTTCCCACGCCAAAACAAAATTGCAGACAAGCCTGCAGTATATAAAACAGATTGGAATGGATGCAGATAAGTGCCCAAGAGTGATTCGCATGTCTTTACCTTTATCCCTAAAGGAAAGAAAAGTTATAAATGAAGAAAGTCAGAGGTGGGAAAGGGTGAGTGGTCTACAGGCAATGCCCATTGTTTTTTCTTTCCATTTATATTAGTGATACCTTAGGGCTCGTTTTATTGCGGGACCTCTGGCAGCTTTATTTAGCAATGTACACTCTGCTGCAGTCTAGAAGGTATCAGAATCACCGGAGACACATCGTGAAGTTGTCCAAAATACTAGATTAAGCTCCTGGGCGGCTTACCTATTTGAAGAATGCAGTAACTTGCTCTCAAATTCACTAACTTTCTGCTCTAACGTTTTACCCTCCTTTCGGTTTGTTTTCCTTTGGAATGTGTTGTCAACTTCAGATCCGCCCCCCCCCCACCCAGTTAGTCCTCTCTCTAAAGTGTCTAGTAGTGTTTCCTAATCCAGGTAAAATTTTTTGCCAGTACCCCAAAAGGCTGTTTGCTGCTCTCTGCTGCCATCTCTTGGACACAATTAGTCACTCTCTGGTTGACTTAGTTAGCAAGGGTCCTTATCTAACCACTGCTTGGAGTTGACTTAATTAAAATTTTTCTGATCCTGAATACTACTGACTAACTCTTTCTGGTTGCTGGTAGCACTGCATTGGGCGGATAAGCCTAATGTGAGTCCCCCATTAATGCGACATGTTTAGTGCTACAGCAGATAACTCTGCTAACCTACCTAGGTGCACAACAGCTTATTGATAAGTCTAGTTCATGGAGGCTTGCATAGGTTTGTACTGTCTCTGTCGCCAACACCAATCACAGTGTTTACTGCATAATATACACTTCCTGTTTGTCCACCTTGACATGGAAGTGCTGAAAATAGAGCAAACTCTACTTTTAAGGATGATAGTGCTTTTTCCACCTAAGTACCTGATAGTCCATGACAGCCTTGACATCTGTGCCTGGATTGTTAATGTTTACTTCCTAATAAAATATTCTTACTTATTTAGGTCTTGGCAGATATGTTG
Source organism: Dicrostonyx torquatus (assembly GCA_028555095.1). Classification (NCBI taxonomy): domain Eukaryota; kingdom Metazoa; phylum Chordata; class Mammalia; order Rodentia; family Cricetidae; genus Dicrostonyx; species Dicrostonyx torquatus. The sequence continues at coordinate 951,345 of JAQHUG010000458.1, read as the reverse complement.
GTCTTAGGAAATGTTACTGTGTTTACCTTCTTCATCAAGAGGGCGTTGTGAATTGTCCAAAGCTGTATTCCTTGGGAATAATTTCAACAGCAACCACTTACTTCATAGCTCATTAGTCTCAAGATTCAGTATTCCAGCTCTCGTGCTTCCATTGCTATATAGAACTTACCCACATGGTGACTTCTTGGACATCAAATAGTTCTTTCGTTATCTTTAGTGCTCAGAATTTTGTAAGTACAGCCTAAAATATCCACAGATGTTCCTTCCCTCTCAGCTACTTCCTACTGTTGCTCTCTCATGTGTCAAGTAGCAGAAAAAGTCCTTCAACTCAAAAGCACCTTCAGAATCTGGGCATATACTGTTGCCATCAGATAATCTTCCTCCAGTGTAGCTAAAAGGTTGCTTTTACACCTGTGTTCTTAAATGGCTACTGGGCCTTTTCAACTATCTTAATTTTTATTCAGGCTATAGACAGATCCCATCTACGAGGCATATTTTTATATAACATAGCATAATACATTATATATAAGGCTCAAAATATCTTGTGTAACTGGTAAACAAAGCGTACAGAAATTCATAAATACTGATAGTATTATTTATAAAAATAAAGTTCGGGGCTGGAGAGATGGCTCAGTGATTTAGAGCATTGACTGCTCTAGCGACCTGGGTTCAATTCCCAGCACCCACATGGCAGTTCACAACTGTCTGTAACTCCAAGATCAGACACCCTCATACAAACAAAGCACCAAAACATAAAAAATAAAAATAAATGAAAAATAGGAAGTTGGGGGATTAGTCTTGATACTGACTTTTATTGCAGTTTTTCACCTTTTTTCAATATGAAAATAACCTGATTGCTTATTTCTAATAATCAAAATCATACACTTGTTCATTCATTTAAAATTTCCTGAAACAGAGATAAGTAAAAGTAAATAAATGAAATTTCCATGAAGTCTTAGAATCCAAAGAGAATTAATGTTTGGTCGAATAGTTGATGCTCATTACCTTCAAGGTCTTGAACTTTGTACAGTCACCTGTTCATTCACTGTTCATCCTAAAAGACTTCATCTTCCAGCATATTTGGGTAAGCTTTACATAGGCTCCTATCTTAGTATTTAAAAAGCATTTATTTTATTTAACTATGTGTCTGTATGTGGCCATGTGTACTCGAGTGCAGGTGCCCTCTAGTGGAGGGCAGAGGCAATGGATCTCCCTGGAGCTGGCATTACAGAAAGTTGTGAACCCTCTAATGTGGGTGCTAGGAACTGAACTCAGTTACATTTTTAATTGGTAAACCATATCCAGTCCCTGTTTTAGGATTTTAGTCTTACTTTTAATGGTTAATTCTATACTCCATTCTTCCCTTCTCGTACATGTTCTTCAGTCACTGTTTGGTTCAAAGCTGGAACATGTCCATTCAGTCTTTCTATGCAAGTATAATTTTGATTATCAGTGTGTTATGTATACGGACTTACTGAGGTTTTGAGATAATGGAGTAGTGTAGATTACAGAACAGTATAGTACAAACCTCTGGGATAAAAAACATCACTCAACTACATTTTGCTATTGACCATTTCTGCAATAAGGACTCTTTCACAGAAAATGCTTTGATATTTTGTTTCCTGGTTGGTTTTGTCGAGTTGTTACAAACACAGACATACCTTGAACAGGGACTCTTAATTAAGAAAATGCATACATAAGATCTAACTGTATGCAAGCCTGTAGGGCAGTTTAATGATTGATTAAGAAGGGCCCAGCTCACTGTACTTGGTGTCACCCGTGGGTAGGTGGTCCTGGATGCTATAAATAAGAAAGTAGGCAGAACAGGTTATGGGAAGCAAGCTAGTAAGCAGTGTTCCTCCATGGGACATGCTTCAGTTTCTACCTAGGAGCTCCTGCTCAGACTTCCTCAGTGACTAAGTGTAACCTAGAGATGTGAGATAAATCAGTCCTTTCCTCCCTAATTTGCTTTTGGTCATGGTGTTTTGAGATGTGAGATAAATCAGTCCTTTCCTCCTAAGTTGCTTTTGGTCATGATGTTTTATTACAATAGCAGACAATCTAATTATGATACTTTGTCATCTTTGTTGAGTGGCCGTATTCCATCTTTACCAAATATTTGTTACTGTCATCACTATTCTGTGTTGTACTGTTGTGCAAATCACCTGTTCTTGGATGGGGACGGGGCAGAAATTTGGACTAGTAAGATGGCTCACTGGATAAAGGAGCTTCCTCCCAAGATGATGACCTGAGTTTTACTCCTGGAACTCACATGATGAAGTGCTATTTTCAGCAGGTGATTCTCCGACCTACACACACACGCACATACAGAGAGAGAGAGAGAGAGAGAAACATACCATGGCACACACATGCAAAAAATAAAATGTAATAAATTGTTTTAAGGAATTCTTTTAAATTGTGTGTGTATGTACATATTAGTACAGGTATTCAGGAAGGCAGGATGAGGGCATCAGCTCCCTAGAAGCTGGAGTTAAAGACCTTTGGGAGAGGTTCAGTGTGGGTGCTGGGAACCAAATTTGGGTTCCCTGGAAGAGCAGGAAGCAGTCTAAACTACTGAGTTATTTCTCTCTTGCACCTTACTGTTTTCTTGACTTCTGCGAATATTCAAAATGAAACACGCATATCTGAAGATTCAAAGCTAACATTTACCCATGAAATGAAACATGTGGCATTTGTCTCCCTGGATCTGGCCAACCTCACTAGGATTGACTAATTGAAGGTCCATCCATTTACTTCCAAATTTCATAATTTCACTTTTTTTAACAGCTAAATATTCCAATGTGTAAATGATCCACTCTGTAAATGTACAACATTTTCCTTACCCATTTATCAGTTGATGTTTATCTAGGCTGCTTCCACTTTCTGGCTATTATGAGTAAGTAGAGCAGCAATGAGCACGGATGAATTCATATCAATGTAGTAAGATGCAGCAGGGTCCTTCGGGTTTGGGTATATACCCAAAGGTAGAGCTGGATCTTTTAGGAAATTGATTATCAGCTTTTTCAGGAACCTTCACACACTTCCAGGCTGATTTCCACAGTGGTTGCATCAGTTTGCATTCCCATCAGCTGTAAATGAGTGTTTTCCTTTCCCTACATCCGAGCCAGCAGCCAACACTTGTCTTTTATCTTTCTTTCTTTTCTTTTCTTGGCATTCTGATGAGAATAAGGTGAAACACCAAAATCGTTTTAACTTGCATTTCCCTGGGGTCTAAGGATGTTGAACTTTTTTTTAAAAAGCAGAATTTAATTGATTTGTTGAGTTTTTAATTTCCAGTAATGTTTCAGCTTAGGTTTTCTTAAAATTTACATTCACTCCCCTTGTCCCAGGCCCTTCCACTCCCCCCCTACCCCACCACCCTCCCCCTGCTTCTTTATATTGGGGCAGGATACCCTGCCCTATGGGAAGCCCAAGGCCTTCCCCCCTCCATCTCGGTCTAGGAAGGTGTGCATCCATATAG
>JAQHUG010000458.1:923100-937892 GCA_028555095.1 Dicrostonyx torquatus | reverse complement strand
CCGGGGTTTTGGCGCATGCCTTTGATCCCAGCGTTTGGAAGGCAGAGGCAGGCAGATCTCTGTGAGTTCGAGGCCAGCCTTGTCTACAAGAGCTAGTTCCAGGACAGACTCCAAAGTTATGGAAAAACCCTGCCTTGAAAAAAAAACAAAATAAATAAATAATAAGATAAGATACAATAAGATAAAACAAAAACTAACACATTATAATAGGACAAAACAAAACAGACAGAAAGATCCCAAGGTACAATAAACGGATATAGACTGAGTGATACACTCATTTGCACATGCAGGAATCCCATAAAAATGAAAAACTGGAAGCCATAATAAGCTTAAGGTTATAACCTGAAGGTTAAAAAGAGAGAAAAATTTAAAATGTATATAAATAAAATTTAAAAAATAAGATAAAAAATATCTTTGACAAGAAACCTCCAAAGATACCACTGAGTTCATTTTCTGTTGTCCATCTACTTCTGGGCATGCAGTCTAGCATTAAGAGTAGGTTGTTTCGGGCTGGAGAGATGGCTCAGTGGTTAAGAGCACTGGGTGCTCTTCCAAAGGTCCTGAATTCAATTTCCAGCAACCACGTGGTGGCCCACAACCATCTGTAATGAGATCTGGCATCCTCTTCTGGCCTGCAGACATACACACAGACAGAATATTGTACGCATAATAAATAAATAAATATTCTAAAAAAATAGAGTAGGTTGTTTCCCCCAGTGAGACTGCCTTGGGGAAAAAAAAACCTTAAATTTTCATTTGCAAGCGGTTATCAATTGGAGATTACATCTGCATTAGGGACAGGGGCTTGTGTCCATTTTTCTTTTCAGCTCTAGAACAGACATCTGGAACAGACCATGTGCAGGTCTTGTGAATGTGCCTCAGTCTCTGTGAGACTAAATCAGCTTTGCTCAGCTGATTTAGAGGGCCTTGTTCTGGTGTCCTCCATTCCCTCTGGCTCTTATCCTCTTTCTGTCTCCTCTTCTATATGGTTCCCTGAGCTCTAAGGGAGGGTTTGAAAGAAACATCCTGTTTAGGACTGAACGTTCCAAGATCTCGCCATCTCTTCATATTTTCTGGCAGTGGGTCTCTGTATTTGTTCCCATCTGCTACAGGAGGAAGATTCTTCAATGATGGTTGAGTAAGGGACTGATCTATGAGTACAGCAGAGTGCCATTAGGAGTCAATTTTTTTTACATTCTTTTAGTGGGACAGAAGTATTTGGTTTTTTCCTAGGTCCCTAGTCTATCTAGTCCTAGGCTCTTAGTCATCCCAGTAGCACCAAATATGAAGGCTTTTAGAGTGAGCCTTAATCCAAAGCAGATATTGGTTGTTTACTTCTACAAACTTTGTGCCACCATTGCCCTAGCATATCCTGCAGGCAGGATGCCAATATAGAATGAACAGTTGGTGGCTGGCTTGGTGTTTGTATTTCTCCTTTGGTAGCCTGCAGAGTACCTTCCAAAGACACTAGCATGTAGGATCAATGTAGGCATCAGCTCAACTTCTCTATGTTCAATGAGTTCTGTGGGTATTATCTTCAACAATAGGGCTATGTCATCAGGAAGTTCCCATGGGACTGCTTTGGCCTACAACTCTATTCCTCGTACTGAGAACTTTATTTGGTAATGATATGTCTAGTTGGGGCTCTGTCTCCTCCATTATTTGGCAATTTCATTTAGATTATTAATGTGGGATTCCCCTCTGTATGCTATGAATATGTTTTATTGCTATTGGTTAATAAAGAAGCTGCTTTTGGCCAATGGCAAAACAGAATACAGCCAAGCTGAAAAAGATATAGAGAGTAGGCAGAGTCAATGAAACACCATGTAGCCGCCAGAGGCAAAAGATGCGAGCTGCCAGCAGGACCTTGCCAGTAAGCCACAAGCCTCGTGGTAAAGTATAAAATAATAGAAATGGGTCAATTTAAGATGTAAGAGCTAGCTAGAAATACACCTAAGCTAGAAACACAATGCTGCAACTAATATAGTTTCAGTATGGTTATTTCACATCTGAGTGGCTGGGAAATGAACAAACAGCACATCATCTTCATATATGTATATATTTTGAGAAATTTCTAAGGTATTAGGTTTCCATCTTACCCCTTACATAGCCCTGAATTTTAGTTATCTCTCCCCATATTTCCTCTTTCATCTCCTCCTCTTCACTATTCTTTCTCACTTGTTTCTCCCATTTCAGTTGCCCCATCCCACCCAATCCATTCACAGCTATCTATTCTATTTCCTTTTCTTTTGGAGATCTATCTATCCCCCATGTCCCTAGGACCTTACTCTATATGTAATTCCTGTAGTTCCATTGATTATAACTTGTTTATCATTGACTTAACAGTTAATATCCACACATAAGCAAATACACACAATATTTGTCTTTCTGTGTTTCTATATCTGGATTACCTCACTCAGGATGATTTTTGGTGGTTTTTCATAATAGGGCTTCTCTTTGTAGCAGCCTTGGCTGTCCTGGAACTCACCCTGTAGAGTAGGCTGACTTTGAAATCTCATAGAAATCCACCTGCCTCTGCCTCCTGAGTGCTAAGATTAAAGATGTGAGCCACCACACCTGGTTAAAGTTTCATTTAACAGTAATATTCCATTGTATAAATGTAGCACATTTTTATCCATTCTTCTGTTGAGGGACATCCAAGCTGTTTCTAATTGCTGTGTATTATGAATAGAGCAGCAATGAACAAGGTTAAGCAAGTGTCCCTAAGATGGTATGAAGCATCCTTTGGGAATATGCCCAAGAGTAGTATAGCCAGATCTTTAGGTAGATTGATTCCTAACTTCCTAAAGAAAAGACACATTGAAATCAATAGTGGCTGTACCAGTTTGCACTCCCACTAGCAATGAATGAGTGTTCCCCTTATTCCACATCCTCACCTGCATGAGCTGTCTTTTGTTTTATTGATCTTAGCCGTGCTGAATGGTGAATGTTCAGTTTCTTTGAGGTTGTAAGCTTTCTGTTGTTTCTGTTGTGCTGATATTCAGCTTTAATCTGTGGTGGTCTGACAGGATTCAGGGGGTTATTTCAGTTTTCTTGTATCTGTTGAGACTTGCTTTATATCTGAGTATGTGGTCAATTTTGGAGAAAGTTCAGTGAGATGCTGACAAGAAGGTATATTATTTTGTCTTTGGTTGAGATGTTCTGTAAATATCTGTTAAGTCTGTTTGGGTTATAACATTTGTTATATCCAGCATTTTGCTGTTTTTTCTAGATGACCTGCCCATTGGTGAGAGTGCGGTATTGAAGTTTATTATTCACTATTAGTGTGTGAGATTCAATGTGTGATTTAAGCTATAATAGTGTTTCTTTTACAAACTTGAGTGCCCTTGAGTTTGGCTCATAGATGTTAAGAATTGTTATGTCCTCTTGGTGGATTTTTCCTTTGATGAGTAAGTAGTGTCCTTCCTATCTCTTCAGATTAGTTTTGCTTTGAAGTCTATTTTGTCAGATCTTCTATTAGCTTGTGTTATTTTTTACTGGGGCATTTAGACCAGTGGTATTGAGACATATCAATGAGCAGTGTTTGTTCATTCCTGTTATTTTGTTGTGGTAGTGTTGATGTGTGTTTCCTCACTTTGGATTTGCTGGTTTGGGATTGTTTATTCCTTGTGCTTTCTTGCATGATCTCTTTAGTTTGAAGTTTTCCTAGTACTTCTGTAGGACTGGGTTTGTAGCTAGATACTACTTAAATTTGGTTTTATCATGGAATGTCTTATTTTCTACATTTATGGCAATTGAAAGTTTTGCTGGTTATAGTAGTCTGGGCTGGAATCTGTGGTCTCTTAAAGTCTGCAGCACATCTGTCCATACCCTTCTAACTTTTCGAGTCTCCACTGAGATGTCAAGAATAATTCTAACCCAGCATGGGGAACAGGTTCCCAGAAGCCAGGTCAAGAGCCAGGGACAGGTCCTGATCCTACTGCTAGTTCCACAAACAGACCAAGCTACACAACTGTCAGCTACAGGGAGAGGGCCTAAGTTGTTCCCATTCAGGCCCCCTAGCTATTGGTGCAGAGTCTGTTGAGTTTTCATGAGCTCAGGTCAACTGTCCCTGTGGGTTCCTTTGTCATGTCCTTGACCCCCTGGCATAGACCATTCTTGACATAACATGACTGACACATGTGCATTCCCAGAGACTTGGGCAGCAAGCAAATCCCCTGCACAGTGCTGAGAGGAAAGGGCCACAAACCCCATCCCTAACCCAGAAGCTAGCTCCAATCAATAACCACTCACAAGGGAAAGATGGCTTTCTCCAGTGGAGTCGTACTGGGGATACAAACCACACTTAGGGTCAGGCCCATGTCCAGTAGTAGACCACCACAAAACACACACAATGATATTTTGGGTGTTTTGGAATTTGTTTTGTTTCGAGTTTTGTGTTTTTGCTTTTGTTTTGTCTCACAGTGCTTTGTCTGGGCAAAAAGAAGAAGGCTATATGATGGATGATGGATTCTGATTTTGTTTTTATGGGTTTTCTTTGTGTGTGAATGTGTGCCTAGCATCTATATGTGTTGCTTGTGCTCTTTTTCTTTCTGTTTGTGTATTTTGTCTTGTACTGGTTTGTTTCTGTTTTATCTTATTTTATTATCATTTTTAGATGCTTGTTTGTTTTCTAATGAGAAAGACTGTGGATTTGGTTGGGTGTAGAGGATCTGGGTAGAGTTGGAGAAGGGGGAACAATAATCAGAACATATTATATGAAAAACCATATTTTCAATAAAAAGGGGAAATTTTTAAATTATATATTAAAATATGAAAAGTAATCTGAGAAAGAGACAAAAAAAGAAATCAGAGCAATCATGAGTCAAGGTTCCCCTCCAAGTAAGTAAGAGGGGTGCCTCGATCCTGAAGCTTACAGGGTAAAGAATAGATGAAAATATTTTCAGTGCAGAGAGTAAGGTTTAGGAACTGTGGGCATGTAATGTTGGCAGTGTACCTTTACAACGTAAATTTATAAATATGGGAACATTTTATGTTCACTTATGCCCAATTTTAATGTTTAAAATAGAAAGAATCAGTCCAACATAAGGATAGGAATTATCACAGATCTATAAAAAGCTATAAGACAAATCCATATAAAATACTTTTTAATGAACTTGGGTAATGGAATTACAAAAAAATTTAACATCAGAAAAGTAGGTACTTATGATACTCTCCTATAAATTAACTAGAAACTAGTGGTTATTTATGTGTCCCAAACTTATGAATGATTTGTGTTAATATTTTTCTTTTGTAGATTTTCACATTTTATACACATCTGATGTTACTTATAAAATCAAAGGAAATATATTTTTAAAAAATACAGTTCCTGTGTTTCTTAGCTTTTCTGGCTTAATGCCTGCCAGAGGCCTGCCGGTTGCTATTCCAGCCTCTCACGCTGCTTCTCTGCAGAAAAGAACAGATGTTCTTAAAGCCAGTGCTTATTCAAGATTCAGGAAGGTAAGCTGTCTCCTGCCATTGCTCCTTTGTACTCTTATCCGCAGTCTGGCGCTAATAGGATTGTATAGAAGAAAAGATGGTTGTCACCTCCTACTGCTCTTACACACATGCTCTATAGAGCTCTTTCTCTTATTGTTTAGAGGGAGCAGACTGTGTAAACCCTTAAAGACTGAAGTTCTAGTGTTTGTACATGCATGCACAAATTTATGCATGAAAAGGGGGTAAGAGGAGTATGTGTGTGCATGCACACATGTGCACATGTGTATGTATGTGCACATGTGCACACACATGTATGCAATAGAAGCATAACCAGCTGAAGGGTCTGGATCTGTTTATAGTGTTCTCTACTTCTCTTGATTCCTTACCACTTATAATTCAGAGGGTTAGGGTATATCTAATCTTGGAGATTATTCCATTCTTTCATCCTGCTGATGATAAAATTCATGTAAAGAAGGTGACATAATATGTCTAAATTAACACAGCTTCTTACTGATTCTGGCTTTTGTGTTGCCAAGATCTTTCACTAAGCATTCCCTCATAAGACATTTAGTTTTGTTCCTGCTTTTTTGACACATACCTATTTCAGATAAACATCTTTGATACATTAATTTTCCTAAATTAATGTTAATCTAAAGCCAATACTTAACCCATCGTTAAAGAACTTTCATGATATCTCTCTCACACACACACTTCCTCCCTCCTTCCTTATTTTTTGAATTTATTCATTCAGCAAACATTTATTAAACCAACCAATTATTATTATACAGCAGATATTGTATATACTAGTGGTAGTAATCACTACTAGGAATGTGGCCAAATATGGCTCTTAATGTCCAAAGACACGACAGGGTACTTACAAATAAATCTTGACACATGTCATAATTCTCTTGAGGAGGACATTAACTAAGAATAGTGTAAGTAGATATTTTTAAACATTCTTTTTGTGACAGAGATATTTTTGGTTGTCTGGTGGTACCTGTGAATTTCCAGAACAAGTTTTATGTTTGTTTTAGATTATTTATTTTATTTTATTGTGCATGTAATTTTGCCTGCACATGTGTATGTGTACCACATGTGAGCCTGGTGCTTACAGATGTCAGAAGTGGGTATGGGAGCCCCTGAAACTGGAGTACAGATGATGGTGAGCCACCGTGTGAATGTTGCAAATCAAAACTGGGTCCTCTGCAAGAGCAGTAAGTGTTATAAACTGCAGATCAATTTCTCCAGTCCCAAGAATAAGGCTTTTTAAATACACACAATGAAAATACACGGAATTACAATGTACAAAATTCATACTGAAAAATTAAACAAGAAAATAACCCCATCCATAATAGCCTTGAACAATACCAAGAAAGAAACTTAACAAAAGGGTGAAAGACATCTGAAATAGAACTTTCAAACATTGAAGAAAGAAATTGAGAAACTGATGAAAACACTGAGAGATAGATAGATTGTAAGTAGTTACAGATAAGTAAGTTTAATATATGGAAAATGCTACTTAACTGGGAGTTATCTACAGTGTAATACTAATCAAAATTTCAATTATATTCATAACAATTGCAAAAAGTAACCCTAAAGTTCATATGTCTACCAAGACAAGACTACAGTGATGCAAACAATCCTAGAATGGGAATGGAGGCATGACTTGTTCTGGTGGCACCTTTTATGGCATTTGTTTTCAACTACCTTGTATTTTTCTTATCCTTCCATATCCCTAACACCATTACCAGAAGTGTGATGTTGTCTGTGGATTGAACCTTTAGCTGACCTAATGGATTCTTTTTGTCATTTTCTATTTTTATTTCAGTGGATGGCATTGGCTTTGGAGGAAATTCCTTGTACATGCCCTGATCTCTTTTTCTGCAGGATTTGTTGATTATCTAAAAATTAGAAATAAGCCTGAAAACATGTCTTCTGCTCATTGAACAAACTATTTCTTCTTATGATACAGATTGCATCAACCCAACATTTCTTCTGATGTGAAATTTCCTGGCTGTCTGCAAACCTATAACTTAAATGAAGATTATTGGTACCAGAAGAAAAATTGATAAAAGATGGAGATTCAAAATTAAATGGAAATGTGCTTTATGTTTAAAAGCTATTTCTGATCATTCCATAATTGTTTGCATTTCATTAGTTTTGCAATTTGCATATGCACAATATTTAAAAGATTTTTATGTTTTTGGGAGATGTTGTAAGGTTGTTTCAGCAAATTGCACTCACATTTAATTAATCAGTGTTTTATCTTATTGAAAGAATATCGTGATAAACAGTCTCCTAGCATGTAAGTGCTTCTGCCTTGACTGTTACTATAATAAAAATTGTATTATTAGTTTTCTCTAGAATTACTCTAGAATTAGTCTTCTCTAGAATTGCTCATCCAGTAATTCTATACATCAACTATTCTTTGTTAATTAAAGCATATAGTACTAGAAAGAATTTATCTTTGAATGTGATATTATTTAGGAAAACTGTAAATAACAATGTATGTATTATTTTGTATATATTCTTCCTAGGAAATGTGTTTATATGTCATTTTATTAATTTATTTTTCAAGACAGAATTCCTCTGTGTATCCCTGGCTGTCCTGGAACTCACTTTGTAGACCAGGCTGGCCTTGCACTTACAGAGATCCACCTGCCTCTGCCTCCAAGCGCTGGAATTAAAAGCATGAACTACCACCACCCACTGTAAAAAGTTTCTAAGAAAGAGGGTGGTTTAGGAATAATTCAGAAAATGTGGGTACATTTAATAACCTTTTAAAAATTAAAGAACAATACTAGTTTTAGAAATTTTCAAGTGAGAAATTTGAATTGTAAGACTACCCATTTTAGAAATCCCTACAGGAATATGTTGCAGTACATGTTATATTTATTTGAACAATTTTAAACATAATTTTCTAGAAAAAAGTTCTCATTTACAGTGTACTTTTAAAAAACCAATAAAGTGTCTTTCAATATCACTGTAAAATTTTTCTTTAAATGCTTAATTTTTAAGCTTAGCAAATAAACTCTTGTTTGATTCAAAGCTCCTTGTTTTAAGATTATAAGATTAAGTTGTACATGTCTCAAATCGAGAAATTCAAAATGCCTGTTTTCACATCATGGAAATATATCTGTGGAATCTGCTTTTATACTCATATGATACTTTATTTTGCATCATGCTAATTACTTTATATCTCATCTGGTTTTCTTTTCATCTGCATCTTTGCTTCTGAATGGCACATTATAAATGATGAAAATTACACCATTTTTTAACTAAAAACATCATTTAATATTGCTATTTAGAACATATAAAATTGATTATTAGATATTGATTATTATTGAAAGGTATATATTCTATTCAAAGCCATTTTATTAAATTTATTATGTTTTATTTATTAAAAACTACATTGAAATTTTATCTAACCCCGGTCAGAATGCCTACCATAAATTTAAAATAAGAAGAACATATAAGGATATTTGGGGAAAGGAACCCATATACAATACTAGTATCAGCTGGGCAGCCAGTAGGGGTAACTACAATGGTTCATCAATTAACCAAAAGTAGGACTGTGTGGTATGATCCAGCTATTCCACTCCTTGGCATATGCTCAAAAGAATGTATGCTGGCATACCACAGACAGATTAGGGTTTATGCTTATTTTGACACTATTCACAATAACCAAGACATGGAATAAACCTATCTGCCCACCAATAAATGAATGGACAATAATTTGTGATACATACATACATATATTATATATATATATATATATATATCATTACGTCCAAAAGAAGAATGAAATTATGTCATCTACAGGAAAATGGATGAAACTGAAGAGCAACATGTAAAGAAAATAAGTGAGACATAGAAAGAAAAATACTGCATGTTTCTTCTCACATATGGAATGTAGACTTGTGTGTGTGTGTGAGTGTGTGTATATGACATTGTAATAGTTTTAATGAAAATGACTCACACAGCCTCCTGTATTGGAATGTTTGGTCCTCAGTTGATGGAACTGTTTGGAAAGGATTAGAATGTGTGGCCTAATTAGAGAAAATATGTCACTTGGCCATGCTAGGGCAAGTCTCTCTCTCTCTCTCTCTCTCTCTCTCTCTCTCTCTCTCTCTCTCTCTCTCTCTCTCTCTCTCTCTCTCTCTCTCTCTCTCACCTCTTCTCCCTTCCCCCTTCATAGCCCACGGAATAAATATTCAAACTCACTCTGCATGGTGTGCCTATTCATGTCTCTGTCTCTTGCCCACTGCCACGTGTCTCACTGCCCTGGATCAGTCACTGCTCAGGGACTTACAGCCATCCCTACCTGGTACTGGCTGTTCTTGGGATGCCCTGCCCACATGGCCTGCTGCCTGCCACCACCAGGGATCCTGCAGCATTTTTAATTTTTCCATTACACTAGCCCTCTAAAACTGTAAGCAAATACCAGTTAAATGCTTCCTTTCATAAGTTGTCTTGATCATGGTTTCTCTTAATAGCAATAGAAAAGTTATCGGGACCACTTAGACAAAACAAATACCTTTTGCCAGGGTAGAGGCATGGGGAATTAGAAATATAGTCAAGAATATGAAGATGGGAATGAAAATAATAAAATGGAAAAACATATAGGATAGTATCAAAGGGACTTCCAGTGAGTACTGAAAATTCACCCACACTTAATTTCCAACTCTTTAAAATACCCCTGACCCCAAAAGGTAGGAGTAAGTCAAAAGACTACATTAACATGATACAAGGAAATGAACAGACCAATTGAAAGTTGCCTGCTACATTCATAGTTAAACATTGGGTTGCTAGGACAAAACAAGTCACACTCACACACTAGACCAAAACCTTCTGTAGGCAAACCACTCCCTGGGTGAATCCTTTGTTATCTCCATAAAGGGAATTGGAACTTAGTTGGATCCTTAGATTTTTGTTTGAGATGGGAACAATCTACTCAGTTCAAAGAGCACAAGGGCTGGCAATTAGCCACACCTGTCGACAATAACCTTGAGAGAGCAGAACTCTCTGTTCCACACCTAGGTGGAAAATTTGTTTGAGGTAGAAGCTCAATAACCTTGGAGGAACTAGAGGAAAGTTCCAACTCTCTGATCTTTGGTCAATGTGTAAACAGGCTCACAATTTTGGGCCTCCACAAAAAGTGACACGAAAATAGGAGGAGGGCTGTTTGAGGGTAGAAAAAGGAGTATCGTCAGAGGCAACAAGAGAAGAGAATGGGAAGAAATGAAAGACAAATGTTGACTACACACACACACACACACACACATACACACACACACACACATATATATATATATATATATATATAAAACATAAAAGCAGAAACAGGACTATTTGGGGGAGGCAAAGAGCAGTAGGATGTGGAAAAGGGGTGAGGAGTGAACATGAGCAGAGTACAATGACATACATGCATACAATGTCATAATCAAACCTATCATACTGTTTGATAGTTAAAACATTAATTTTCAAAGACAGGGCTATAAAATAAACTATTATATTGAAACACTCATGTGTTGTTATTTAAAAATAATTTTGAAATTATAACAGTGCATTAAAAATATCTATATAAGTTTATTGCCATGATTTTAAAGTCCTGGTAGGCATAAATTATAATTCAAATAACATTAACAGTTGTAATGTGAAATGGAAACCTCTGTGATTTCATTTACTGGCAATCTGATAGTACTCTTTATTCTATGCCTTGTTTCCTACATTTACCATGAAAGGGGAAATTATATCTATTTTATTGTTCCTCCATTACTACTGAAAATAACAATGTAATTTATTTTCCATTCATTAGCCCTAAGAATTCTAAAATATGGGATATATTGAGTATACATGGACTTCAAGTTAAGATTCTCTTTAGAAAAGGAATATTCATTTCTTTTCATGTGTAGGTCTATGATTCTGCATGACTATATGTGCCCCAAGCCAATGAAGAGTCAGATCCTTGAGAAGTTGACATGTAGGATCCTAGGAACTGAGCCCATGTCCTCTGAGAGCATTAAGCACTCTTCACTGTTGAGCCATCTCTACAATCCCTTAAAGCTTCTGTTTACATGGCTTTAATGAAATATTATTCACATACCATGCATCCCACTTATAATCTGCAATTTTGTGATTTTTAGTATATTCTCAGATTTATGAATTTTAAATTTTATGATTTCAAATACAAACTCAGTACTTTTAAGTGATCTACCTTCTATACTGCTAAGCAAGCACAGCAAAAAACAAATAATGTTCTAGTTTCCCAGAACATAGAATTCCATATTTTATAGGTGGAATCTCATTTTATAAATTTGCTTTTTTTTACTTGTATGTGTATATATCTGCATGATGCATGTGTGGGTGCTCACAGAGGTCTCAGGAAAGGGTATAACTCCAGCTTCAAGGGATCTGACGCCATTTCCTTGCCTCTGTAACCTGCTATCTTTGACAGCTTTGGTGAACTGCCTGCTGTGGGCACAAGGAAGCAAGAGCAGAATGCACCCCTAGCAGTTGAGAAATATGTTTAAACACAAAAGAGACCTCTTGAAGATATCTTTCCTGGATGATCTGTCTCTTCTGAGCCCAGATGAGACCTCTGTGGAAAAAGGATCCTTAAGCACTCAATCAAAAATACTCTACCACTCTAACAAAACAGATCCACCACATTTTCCTGCTTTATGTCCTTCTGGCTTTTATAATCTCAAATTATTTATTTATGACAAGCACCTGCACTTACTTACCAGGCCAAGGTCACCTGATACAGCCGAGAGGAATGAAAGGAGGCCAAGTTGAAGGGGACACAGCACAACTGAGGCTGTGACAATTTTATTGAGAGCCATCAGATTTTTTATACCTTTTTCAGAATATAATGGAAATTGCCAGGATCAATACAGTTGAAGTTGCCAGGATATAATGACGTTTTCAAGTCATTCAGGATATAGGAGATTAATGTCTGAGACCAATTGTCCTGTCAAGCTTTCATGCTTCCTGACTACTAAGGGAACTCACATAGTAACACAAAGCAGCCTGAATGCTTCACTGCCCAAGGGAGTGCATCAGTCTCTCAGGAACTGGAAGCCACAATGTACCCCAGGAGGCACTGACTGTAACCGAAAAAAACCTATAACACATGTGAAATTACCTGGTGCGAGTGAGAAGGAAACACAGAACATGCAACAAACCCGCTTAGGAGTTTATTAGAGGGGCATGTGCATGGCTGGAGAAGTCAGTATGCAGGGAGGGACGGGACAGTGAGAGAGAGAGAGAGAGAGAGAGAGAGAGAGAGAGACAGAGACAGAGAGAGACAGAGAGAGAGAAGGAGGACGAGGAGGGGGGGGGGGGGGAGGAGGAGGAGGAGGAGGAGGAGGAGGAGGAGGAGGAGGAGGAGGCAGTCCAGCTTTTAGCTGCCTAGCGCATGCGCACAGGGGTTTTGACATGGCTACGTCATACACAGATGACAGGGCTCACACATGCATGCAAAGGCTTAGCTGAGTCATACGTACATGATGTAATACATATCACACGTGGGTCACGCAGGGCCCATTAGGCACTTCTGCCTGAGGGCTTGTCCACACATGCATGGCCCTAGAACCTAAAAGTGTCAGCCTTATTGTGGCTGAAATCATAACAACATGTCTCTCAAAATAGGCCAGGCAAACTCCATGGTTCCATCCAATTTACTTATTTATATATGGTCATATATTTACAAATCGACTATTGGCCTCGATCACCTGAATACAATCTCAAGAAACCCTTTTCTACATTGTAGTCCTAGAATTAAGAACCATGTGTGATATGTTGTTAAATTATTCAATAAATGTTCACAAAATGGATGGATCCATATTTAAGGTGTTGCTTCCGAGATGGCAAAATTTGCAGCATATAGAGCCAGGCTGTTAACTTTGGGAGAGGGAGAAGTGATGGGCTTAAGAGAGAAAGGTCCAGAGTTCAATCATCCTTCAGACACACAGTTTGTCAACATTGAAACAATGAACCCAAGTAGCCAGGCAAAGCAAGGTATCCACTTGTAAAGGTTTTGGGGTAAAGGTCATGCATTTTGAGAAAGCAGGCTTACTTAATAACCAATGCTACCAGTGCTACATGCATGGCCCTAGAACCTAAAAGTGTCAGCCTTATTGTGGCTGAAATCATAACAACATGTCTCTCAAAATAGGCCAGGCAAACTCCAGTGACCAAGGCTGGAGACTTAGTCTGTATGATTTAGGCTATGTGACAGACATCACTTCTCTGGAAAGGGGAGTGGGGTTTGGCTAATGTGTTACTCATGAAACGTGACAATAATCAGGCTGCCTTCTACCCCAAGACGGCAAGTTATAGTCTGAGTCTGCTTCCACCTTTTTTTTTTTTTGATCTGAGAATTGCCATTTAATGTGTTCTCTGCCCAAACACAATCTTACCGGGCAGCATTTCTCCAGACTCCACCTGGAGGGCACATTGGAAGGTTGGTGCAGCTGCTATCCAGAAGGGCCGAGCTACATCTAGAGCGGGACAACTTGGTTGGCAGCATCACCCACATTGGGGCTGGTTTTATAGGTAGAGGAGATGCAAGGATGAGCGGGTAAAGAAATAGCGGGTCAAGAATGTTTTTTTTTTTTGTTTTTTGTTTTTTGTTTTGTTTTGTTTTTTGTTTTTTGAGACAGGGTTTCTCTGTGGCTTTGGAGCTTGTCCTGGAACTAGCTCTTGTAGACTAGGCTGGCCTCGAACTCACAGAGATCTGCCTGCCTCTGCCTCCCGAGTGCTGGGATTAAAGGCGTGAGCCACCACCGCCCAGCATGGGTCAAGAAATCTTATGCCAACGTTCCAGAAGGGCACTGAGGCCAGGCCTGGCAGCATGTGGCAGGAACAGATTCCCTGCAATGGGGCCCCAAGGGTCCACTTCATGAGGCTAGGATACCAAGGCCATGGGACATCCACCTGAGAAAGTACAGGCACAGAAGAAGCCAGACCAAAGAGAGATAAAGGGGCCGGGGCTGACCACAATCTTTGGCGCGCAGAAGGCTCCATCTCAATCCGCAGATGTGCAATGCAGATCCACAAGCTTTGGTATTTGCCAGTCTTGCTTGGACTCTATCATTTATTGCTCTGCTCCCTTGTATGTGGAAATATGTAACTTTTTTTTTTGAACGCGCCTGATCTCATCTGCTTCCACCTTTTTAAAAGCCCTATCTGCTTAGGGCCTGGGTTTTCTACTGCGGTCATTTTTTTTTTAATTTATTCATTTATTTTTGTTAAAAGCAAAATTTACATTTACTCCCCTTGTTCCCGGCCCTCCCGCTCCCCCACTACCCCCCCGCCCTCCCCCTGCTTCCTTAAGATGGTGCAGGTTA
>JAQHUG010000458.1:887713-909796 GCA_028555095.1 Dicrostonyx torquatus | reverse complement strand
ATCTCTCCAAGACCTTTATCATGAAGGGGTGTTGAAATTTGTCAAATGCCTTTTCAGCATTTAATGAAATGATCATATTTTTTCCTTTCAGTTTATTTATATGAGGGAATACATTGATAGATTTTTGTATGTTGAATCAGTCCTGCATCTCTGGGATGAAGCCTACTTCATGATGTATGATTTTTTTTCTGTGTTCTTTGATTCGGTTTGCCAGTATTTTATTGAGAATTTATGCATCCATATTCATGAGTGAGATTGGTCGGTAATTCTCTTTCTTGGTTGAGTCTTTGTGCGGTTTTGGTATCAGGGTAACTGTAGCCTCATAAAAAGAGTTTGGCAATGACCCTTCTGTTTCTGTTATATGGAACACTCTTAGGAGTATACGTATTAGCTCTTCTTAAAAGTTCTGGTAGAATTCTGCACTAAAACTATCCTGTCCTGGGCTTTTTTTGGTGGGGGGGGGGATTGATGACAGCTTTTATTTACTCACAGCTTATAGGTCTATTTAAATTGCTCACCTGATCTTGATTTAATTTTGGTATATGGTATCTATCTAAAAAATTGTCCATTTCTTTTACATTTTCCAATTTTTGGAGTACAGGTTTTTGTAGTAAGACCTAATAATGTCTCTTGTTATGTCCCCTTTTCATTTCTGATTTTGTTGATTTGGGTGTTTTCTCACTGCCTTTTGATTAGTTTGTATAAGGGTTTGCCAATCTTGTTGATTTTCTCGAAGAACCAGCCTTTTGTTTCATTGATTCTTTGTATTGTTTTCTGTGTTTCTATTTTGTTGATTTCAGCCCTCAATTTGATTATTTCCTATCTTCTTCTCCTCCTGGGTGAGTCTGCTTCTTTTTTCTAGAGCTTTCAGGTGTGCTGCTAAGTTGCTAATGTGAGCTTTCTCCATTTTCTTTATGTGGGCCCTAAGTGCTATCAACTCTCCTCTTAGCATTGCTTTCATAGTGTCCATGGGTTTGGATATGTTGTGCCTTCATTTTCATTGAATTCAAGGAAGACTTTAATTTCTTTATTTCTTCCTTGACCCAGGAGTGGTTCAGTAGTTGCCTGTTCAGTATCCATGAGTTTGTAGGCTTTCTGAGAGTAATATTGTTGTTAAATTTTAACTTTACTCCATGGTGATCTGATAAGACACAGGAGGTTACTCCAATTTTTTTGTATCTGTAGATGTTTGCTTTGTTACATAGTATGTGATCAATTTTAAAGAAGGTTTCATGGGGTGCTAAGAAGAAGGTATATTCTTTTGTGTTTGAGTAGAATGTTCTGTAGATGTCTGTTAAGTTCATTTGATTCATTATATGTTAGTTCTCTTATTTTTCTGTTAAGATTTTGTATTGTTTACCTGTCCTACTTTTGAGAGAGGAGTGTTGAAATCTCCTATTAGTGTGTGTAGCTTGATGTGCGATTTAAGTTTTAGTAGTTTCCTTTACATATGTGGGCGCTCTTGTATTAGGGGCATAGACATTCAGGATTGAAACTTCATCTTGTTGAATTGTTCCTGTTATGAGTATAAAGTGTCCTTCTCCATCTCTTCTGACTGATTTTAGTTTGAAATCAATTTTGTTAATTAGGATAGCCACACCTGCTTGTTTCTTAGGTCCATTTGACTGGAAAACCTTTTCCCAACCCTTTACTCTGAGGTAGTGTCTGTCTTTGAGGTTGAGGTGTGTTTCTTGTAAACAGCAGGTTGGATCCTGTTTTCATATTCATTCTCTTGGCTTGTATCTTTTTATAGGTGAGTTGAGTCCCCTGATATTAAGCGATATTAATGACCAGTAGTTGTTAACTCCGGTTATTTTTCGGTAGTAGTGTTTGTGTGTTTCCATTCTTTGGGTTATGCTGGTGGAGGGTTATCAGATGTCTGTGTTATTGTGGGTATAGTTAGCTTCCTTGGGTTAAGGTTTTCCTTTTAGTACTTTCTGTAAGGCGGGTTTTGTGGGATAAATATTGTTTAAATCTGTTTTTGTCATGGAATCTCTTGTTTTCTTCGTCGATGGTAAATGAAAGCTTTGCTGGGCATAGTAGTCTGGGCTTGCATCCATGGTCTCTTTTTGTCTGCAGCACATCTGTCTAGGACCTTCTGGCTTTCATGGTTTCCATTGAGAAGTCAGGTGTAATTCTGATAGGTTTACCTTTATATGTTACTTGACCTTTTTCCTTTGCAGCTCTTAATATTCTTTTTTATTCTGTATGTTTTGTGTTTTAATTATTATATGGTGAGGGGATTTTTTTTGATCTAGTCTATTTGGTGTTCTGTAAGCTTCTTGTACCTTCATAGGGATATCCTTCTTTAGGTTGGGAAAGTTTTCATCTATAATTTTGTTTAATATATTTTCTGGGCCTTTGAGCTGAAGTTCTTCTACCCCTATTATTCTTAGGTTTGGTCTTTACATGGTGTCCCAGATTGCCTGAATGTTTTGTATTAAGAATTTCTTGGATTTAATGTTTTCTTTGACCAATGAGTCTATTTTCTTTATAGTATCTTCAGCGTCTGAGATTCTTTCTTCTATCTCTTGGTTTCTGTTGGTTATATTTGTCTCTGTAGTTCCTGTTTGTTTACCTATATTTTACATATTCGGAATTCCCTCAGTTTGTGTTTTCTTTATTATCGCTCTTTCACTCTTCAAGTCATGAACTGTTTCCTTCATCTGTTTGATTGCTTCTTCTTGGTTTTCTTGGGTTTCTTTGAGGGATTTATTAATTTCTTCTTTTTGTTTGTCTTCTATTTCTTTAAGAGAGCTTTTCACTTCCTCTTTAAAGGTCTCCATCATTCATAAAGTTATGTTTAAAGTCATTTTCTTCTACTTCTTCTGGTTTAGGATGATCATCAAGTCTTCCTGTTGTGTGACCACTGGTTTCTGATGTTACCATGTTGCTTTTTAGGCTGTTGGAGGAATTCTTGCATTGGTGCCTACCTATCTCTTCTTTCAAATGAGGCCAGCAGTGTCTTGGGGTCTTGGTCCAATTCTTTCTGTAGCTAAGTATTTGGTAGTTTTTCTTGTTTTGCCTTCTTAGGGCCCCTCAGTATTGGAGCAAGCTGTGTTTCAGGATTCCAAGGACCTCGTAGGCAAGGAGCAAGCTGTGTTTCAGGATTCCACGGACCTCGCAGGTGAACAGGCCTATTAATTTATTTTTAATTATATAACTTATAAAATAATTTAAATTTAAAATAAATTTGGATGCCCAAGACTGGTACTGAAATCCATTAAATCAGAAAACGTATTCAGGTTATGAGTTATGGATTCTCTAGGCACTAGTAAATTTATTTTTTTATACTTTTATTTTGAGTTTATTTTTAACATTTTATTACATTTATTTGTTTACTCATTACTCTTTGAAAGTCTTATACATATATACAATATATCTTGATCATATCTCCCACTCCTTTCCTTCTAACATTCCTCTATACTCCTTCCAACATAAGCTTAGGTCCTCTATTATTTTTAATATAGATGTATATTAGGTGCTTCTTAGGTAATTGTAACTTTTCTAAAACTTCTTTTACCACTACATATATTTTCCAAAACTTTGCCATCACAAAAATTACTTAAACTGGCCTTGAATATAAATTTCTATTTTATTTTTTTGGGTGTTCTGACTTGGTAGATTGAATTGAGAGCTGCCAAGTCCCAGTTTTAACACAACCGGTCATTCTTCTGTTGAGGGAAGGTTTGAGGAACACCACAGGATGCTACATTTTCTCCTAGTACCTATACCATACATGTTCCTAAAAACACACTTTATTTGTACAAAAGAAAGTAGCTAAAACTATTCTGAAATGTTTGTCAAAAAGTAGATTTTTTTCTGCAAAATAAAAGTTCAAAATAGCACTAGTTCATCCCGTATCAGAATTTCCTATACTGGATAGCCTATTCTTGGAAATCAGCAAATCTTCCAACCATCTTCATTTCTTTCTATCATATACCAATGATTGTGGCTAGTAGAAGTTTAACCAGGGTTAAAAGAAATAGGGATGGCTACTTGTTCCAGTTCATCCTCTTTCTTTTCTGTATAAGCACATAACAAATGTTTTATGTTTAATAAATAAATATTTATTATTTATTAACATAAATGTTTTATGTTAAACAAAAGCTTTAATGTTTCCTTCATTCTACAAGAGATATCTTAAACTCAAAAAACTTTAAGAGTGGGACAGCTAAATGTTCAGATTTTCATTGGATGATATAATAGGGAATGGTGATCTGAAAACTGTTTTTGTGTTCTAAACGTTTTAAATAATCATAAACCTGGGGGCTGGAGAGATGGCTCAGAGGTTAAGAGCATTAAGAGCATTGACTGCTCTTCCAGAGGTTGAGTTCAATTTCCAGCAGCCACATGGTGGTTTGCAACCATCTACAAAGAGATCTGATGCTCTCTTGTGGAATGCAGGCAAAAATACAGGCATAATACTGTATATATGATAAACAAAATCATATATTAATAATAAATAAATGATAAATAAATCTTTTTTAAAAACCAATAATCATAAACCTATGGGAAAACACATTTGGAAGCCTTTTCTGGCCTCAAAGAATGGAAGTCATTCTGGGTCCTGCAGAATGGAAGAGTTTTTTTGAATATGGCTATGACCTTACAATGAGCATAATCTCAATACATCTGGTTGATGACAGACATTTGATTTTGTTCTTTCATTTTTTAAGACAATCATTATGGTGGTTCGAATGAAAATGACTCCCTTAAGCCCACAGGGAATGGCACTATTAGGAGGTGTGGCCTCACTAGAATAAGTGAGCAAGTGTGTCACTGGGGGTGGGTGGGCTTGGATGTTTCAGAAGCTCAAGTCATGCCCAGTGGCTCACTCTCTCTTCCTGCTGCCTGCTAATCCAGATGTAAAACTCTCAGTTCCTTCTCCAGCACTATGTCTGCCTGCATGCTGCCATGTTTCACACCATGATGATAATGGACTAAACCTCTGAACTGCAAGACAGTTAATCCAGTAATCCAATTAAATGTTTTCTTTTGTAAGAATTGATGTGGTCATGGTTTCTATTCACAGCAATAGAAACCCTAACTAAGACAGAAGTTGGTACCAGTGACTGAGGTATTGATGTGATAGGCCTGAGCATGTTGCTTCTTGAAGGAATATGGACTTTAGGACCTTGTATTATAAAAGCAGTTGAATATTTAGGTGGGACTTGATGGGCCATCCTAATAGAAACATAGAAGAAAGTGGTGCTTTGAACTGTGGGGGCCTAGCTCAAAAGTTTTCAGAGGAGGAGAATGTCAATATGTGGCCTAGAAGCTGTTCTTGTGATATTTTGGCAAAGAAAGTGACTGGTTTTGCCCTTGTCCAAAAATTCTGCTGAGGCTAAATTGAAGAGTTTTGAATTAATTGCATTGGCAGAGGAAATCAGAGAACAGCCTAGAACTGACTATGTACTGTGGTTACTAGTGTTCACTTTTATGTGGATCTTTAGTGAAAAGAAGCAAGCTGATCAAGTAAAAATACAAAATGTACAGTTGGAAGAGACTAAGAAGTTTATAGAAAAATGATGCTTAGTGGAATAAAGGAAGTAGTGACCTCAGAGCAAGACTCCACCTAGGTAAGCTTCCAACTTACAGAAAGGAATTAAAGAAAAACAGCTAAGTGTTCTGGTGTATAACTGTAATCCCAGCACTCAGAAGGCAGAGGGTGACATATCTCTGAGTTCAAGGTCCACCTGGTCTACAGAGTAAATTCCAGAATACCCAAGCTTAGGTGATGAAGGGAAGCATTAAAAACAGAAAGCTGGTAAATATATATATATCCGAACAAGAAGGAGGTATGTTCCAACTCTAGCAAGCAGCAGAACTTGGCACGTGTAAAACTCTCAGCTCAACAAAATTGAGAGGAGTTGGAGATCTGAAGAGTGGCTTGAGATCAAACATGGAGATGTAGAGTTGGGAGTTTGTACAGCTGGTTTTCGGTCTGGTCCAGTATTTCCTCACTATGCTCCATTCCCTACATTTTGGAATGGCAATGTATATCTTGACCCACTAAATATTAATGTCACAACAACAATCTATTCTCTTCAGCCTTACTAAATATGACTGTCCACTGGGGAAAAAAATTTCCTTCTAAGACAAAAACTGACAACAGAAGCAATTTATGAGAACAACATAAATAGGGAAAATTTGTCAGACAAAACACACTTGTTTAATAAAATAATAATATATTCTTACCCACTGGTTCCTATAACAACCCAAATTATGAAATTTTGTGCTGAATTACAGTATCAGAAATGGTTTTCCACTTATGTAGCAAGTCTGTATCCAATCAGAAAACAGTTGGTGGCATCCACAGCAGTCATGTCACTACTATACCAATGGGAACATCTTGCCTGGCATGTTGGCAGTGTAACATGCATTCTATAATTGACCGGGGCTGTTGGGAACAGTTCTTACCCAGTAGCCTATACCTAGCATCTTCTGGCACTACAAAAGCCAGCTATCAGGGAAGGAGCATCCAGCTCAGTCCTGGTTTGATTTTTTTCAAAACAAGCAATCAAAATTTGTGGTTTTCAAAATGAGGACTTACTATATATTTCTGACATGCAACTAAGAGCAATGCTTGCCACAGAGAAGGAAGATGATTTAGGAGCCTCTATAACCAACAATTAATGGGTAGATAGCCCACCTCTAACACTGAGATGTTTGCACAATCTTATGGTTCCTAGGTGTGCCTTCTTCCATACAAGTAGGGTGCCTTATACAAACCCTTTAACTACTATTTTTACTGTCATTGCAGGTGTTTCTCCAAATTTGCAAGACACTCAAGGTTATCATTATATAAAACTTTTGAATGGAGGGTAGGTATGGTCTCTGAAAGCTCATCACCTTGCATTCCAAGTAAATGCCAATAGGTCTATGACTCAACAGCTAAAACATAAGTAAGATGTTATCAGGATCTAATACAGACTGAGATGATCCCATCGCTTGCATGAACATCAAAAGAGCAATGCTTCTTATAATAGTGTGGATTAAGGACATTACCTTATTTACTTCTAGGCAAATGATAGTCATTCTCTACAAGCCATTCCACTTCCCTGTCCTACAGCACTTCCATGGGGCTGCTGAACATAGCACTAACCTCAGTGGGATTTGTTAATGGTCAGGGTCACACTGCTTAGCTCAGATCAGGACCATGGTGAAGCAAGGCTGTGTGCTTGTCTGCTGCATCCACTACTCCAGACAGATCATTAGTTCTGACAAATGCTATGCCAGTATCATAGTTATTGCATCTTCATTGGCTATTCCCAACTGCTTAAAGGATCCCAAGCTGGGTTTACCACCTCCATCTGCAATATATTTTCTTGCAGAGAAAAATAAATACAGTATATTCTAGGTAGGATAACTGCTCAACCCATAGGACAAGCTTAATCTTTCTCACCTATATTGTTCTGTCATTCATGGCTTATTTACCTCTTTGGTAAACTGTTAGTCAGGCTTAAGCCTTCTAAAGACTCATCACCACAGCATTTTGCTTTCTGTCTTTTTCCCCCATAGGAACTTCAACTCAACACAAATGTTGTCACATTTGTTTTCAAATGATCTTGATAGTCCCTGTTGTCTGCTTTCCATACTTATCTCTTCTTCCTTGATGCCTTAGGACTTTATGAGCCATAAATGCAAGTCCAAATCCTTCAGATCTGCTATAGTATTTCCCACTGTGTAACACTCACACCCCAGTGAAGCCCTATATCAGTCCTGAAGTCCTTGCTGGATTGACTTCTTTCCTTGTGCTCCTGTGAACACATTTCTATCCGGCCCACAGCATTTAAACAACATCGCTAACATGCTCAATTTTTTCAGAAATGCCTATTCATCCTACTCTGGTTTGCAGTTCCTAATATTCATGGGGGCCACGTCTGACATTAATGCAATGTTCCTAGTGGCTCTCTATGAGGTGGTCCTTCAGAATTGATTTCTCTTGTATTGCTTCAGGCTACTTACCTTTTTTCTCAAGATATTGGCACATATGTTATTCAGTTTCTTCTCTTATATTGTACTCATACTGATCCCATCTGCCTCCATGTCCCACAGCCTCATGAGGAAGGATATGAAAGGCCACTTTAATGCTTGCTTTAAGGCCTTTCCCGGATGCAAGCAGTTCATTGCCATGTTATTCTGATTGTCATAGTATTATGCACTGGTTCATTACAAAGGTCCCCATCTATATCTTGAATCATGCATTTTTCCCACATCTGGATAAAACTTTGGACCCAAGGAGTATCCTCTGTAGCTTTTACCTTTTAATTCTCTCATCACCTTGGAGTTCTTTTCATTGATTTCTTGTTTTGCATCTCAGGAAGTGCTGTTTAGCATAAAGCAATTTTTTATTCTTTTCCTCGCCCATTCCAGCTATAGGAAATGGCCATAAACATCTCTAGTTAGTTCATCCTATTTTCCACATGTCATGCCATATCAGCGGCTAATACAGAAGATAACATATATCTATCTTTTTCTGATATAATTCCCACCTTATGAGGACAGGTAATATTTCAGGACAGATAGCTCAGCCTCAGTTACCTGCCTTACCGTTCATAGTAAAAGCCACATGACTGATGTCGCAATTGACTTGGGTTCACATCTTACATATAGTACTTTCAAGGAACGAAACACATTCATTAGTCTATAAGCCAGTTGATATCCTTGCACTCATGTGGTAGACCCCATTCACCAAAGTGGTATATTGAAAAGAGGAAGACAAGCACCCTGGATTTCCATCCAACAAAGTTCCTCTATTGGTGGCTCAAGCCTTGGTTTTTTTTTCTTATCACCCAAAAGCAGGACCCTTGCAATTGACGGGCACTGCAGCAAAGAGTCACAGCATCATATACCACAATAAGTAAAAGTATCTCTGTCATAATTTCCCAAAATGTGATTTCCCCTAAACCAGTCAGCTTCTAATTACATGTCTTACAATCAAACACAGGGGCCAATTTTGGCTATGTTGCCTCATGTTTGGACTCCAGTTGTGTTATATAACTTACCATAGAGATGTAAACAAACATCAGTTCAACCAAGATAAAGCACCAATGACAGAGAAAAGAAATTATTCTCCCCAAGTATTGCTTGTTAAATCAATAATGTTACCAAACTACTTAGAGGAGCATGGGGAATGGTTATATATAAGGAAATGGTTGATTCAAAGGCATTTGCATCTCCAAAATCAATTCAAATGTGGGTTTACAAATCATCAGACATATCATCATTCAAGATTCCTGATCAACTTGCAGACAACTTCCAGGAAGATCTTCCCCCAGCAATTATTCACTGCTTATACAAATTTTAGGAGCAGCCTTTTAAGGGTAGTGGTTTTCTGATGTTCCTAAACCTTGCAAGGCTTCCTCCTACACACACACCTCCTTCTTCCTGGAAGGACCGTTCTAATTCAGAGGAAAGAGCTATACAAAAAGACAATAAAACCTCTACTATATAACAATCTTTCAGTAATAGATTCTTATTTTCATCTACGAACCCCACTAGTAGGTAAATAAAAATGTATTTTTTTTTGAAATTTACTATTTGTAGTTCAACGCACGTAAGTGTCTACAAAACAGGTCCACTCTTTGGTTCCCTGTTGAGTTAACTACACTTCTGTACAGTATCAAGTTTCGTATGCAACATGTTTGCCCACAGTTGCTGCAAATAAAGGAATCTTCTTCCCAAGTGGGGATTTAAACCATCCAGAAGAGAATAGAGAAACTTCTTCCTAAGAAATTTAGTGATAACACTGAGATGTCTGTTTTAGATTTGAAGATAATGATTCTTTGACTCTATGGATTTTATAAACCTCCCCAAGGTCCTTATCCCAGGAAAGAAAGCAGAAATGGTAATACCTTTGCCTTCAAACTGGAGAAAGTGTAACTCTCTTATAAATACCAGGCATTCCACAAGGACAAAAATCTCCAGAGAAATAAACTCTCCAAACATGTTCATTTGTCATGAATAATTTGAAAAAGAAATGGGATTTTTCAAAATATTGTCCTTTGACTAAATAATGAAGCACTCCTTTTTCGCAAAGCATCTCCAAGCTGCTGCTGTTACTGTGTGTGTTTCCTGTCCTAGCCAGTCCTTTTTAATTACTATTTCAACCTCTTTTAAGTCACGGGGCTTTAACCCACCAATGTCATCATCACTACCTCAGAAACAAGCTCTGAAGGCTAGAGAGGAGAAGCCTTAGGCCAAAGGACTACATCTACTCATCTATCTTTAGGTTTCAAGTATTCACTGTCTCCCACACATAACCTCTTGCATGGCCTCATCCTAGTGTCGGAATCCAGAGTTTTCAATTACTATCAGCTATCTTTTCAGTCCCATCATTTTTTTCATTTTTAATACTTAACAATTATACAAAATAATGGGTTTCATTATAACATCATATTATATTTATATATATATAATAGACTTTGATCATCTTCAATCCTTTATTATATCCTGCTTCCCCTCTCTAATTGTCCCTATCCCTCCAAGCCCTACTTCAATTTTTGTGCACTTTCTCATTTTCTTTCATTATTATTGGCACATGTATGCATACAAACAACTATATAACTAAAATCTATTTAGTTCATTTAGTGTTACTCATATGGATATGTTTTAAGGACTGATCACTTGATATTGGATAAACAATTAGAGGGTTCTTCCATGAGGAAGACTGATTCCTCCTCTTTCAGCAGTCTATAGTTCCTCATCTACGGGTAGAGGCTTGTGAGATTTCCCCCATCCATGCTAGCGTGTCAACTGGCATTGTCATTGTTCAGTTATTTAGGCAACCGTGTTGTTGAGACTGTGTGGGTGTAGCCTCCCTGTCATATGGAAGACAAAATCTTGAAGCAGATGCCCTAGTCTTTAGGTTCTTACAAGCTTTCCTCACCCTCTTCTGTAGAGGTCCTTGAGCCTTAGGTGTAGAGGTTGTACTGAAGATATATCAGCTGGGCCTGGTCACCTTATGATCAGTTGCTCTCTGTATTTTGACCAGTTTTAGCTTTCTGTAATGGCTGACACCTGTTGCAAAAAGAAACTTCTTGGATAAGGGCTAAGAGCCACACTTTTCTGTGGGTGTAGTATAGTATTTAGAATGTAGCTAGGAATTATATTGGCTTAAGAAAGTGGAAATAGTAGGCTCTTCTCTAGGTTCCCCATGACCTCACCAACCAGGAAAGTTTGCTTGATTTACAGTATCAGGCATGAATTCTTTTCTACTAAGTGGACCTTAAGTCCAATTAGACAAATGCTGCTTACCCTCATGATATAACTGTCATTATTTTCCCTTTGGGAATATACTGACATGCCATAGTTTCTTGCACAATATCAAGCCACTCAAAATTCTAACATGAATAAGAAAAGAGCACATGATGCTCTATCTCTACCTGAGGAGCTATCAAATTATCCAATCAAGGAAATCTCTCTCTGTCATGCCCAGCTGTTTGGATTTTAGTTTATTCCAGATGTAGTCAAATTGACAACCAAGATTAGTTATCATAAATCCACCCCTTGTCAACTTGATATGCAATCATATCTTCCATATGTTATGTTTAATTTCCAAATGAAAACAATAACTAAGTTAAAATTATGCATAGCACAATACAACTATATGATATACAACCACAAATGCATTATATATTTTGGAATAGGTGACAGTCTCCCTTTAGGACTGCTTAGTTTTTTACTGTCTCATAACATAATATGATAACCACCATTATTATCATAGTGTTATATTACATAACAAACTGAGGAAACAAAACATAAACATCACTTGATTATGTGTATTTTTGTACAAACACATTATTAACAAAATACGACAGAAAATACTCATGTCAATTATAATCTTCATGTCTGTAATCAGTCACATGACCTTAGCTGGCATTTAGAGCTACCTTCCTATGCTACTCATTCTGTATTTCCTCCACCCTCACCAAGAACCTCAGCAGGTCTTGGCTCTTTTCCATACCTTTATTCCCAATGGATCTGTGCCATTTGTCATCCTGCCTGGATTAGTCTGTTGTAGTTTCTCATTTACTTTAATGACAGGACACGGTAGTAGCAAAAGAAGCCTTAAAGCATCTCCTTCACTCCAGACATAATCTTTTTTACCTCCATTGTTGAGAGGCAATCTGATTTCCCCATGATAATCTGGATTAATCACCCCTCCTAACACTTATTCCTTTCTTAGCCTGCTGGTTTAAGGGCATCAAAAATTCAGAGTAGCCCAGGGAAGTCTGAGATTCCAGTTCAGTGGAATGTTTGTTGAGTGGCAAGATCTCTCCCTTGTTTGGAGTCAAAACTTCTAGGTCAACAGAACTTATGGTAATAGGAACAAGAAGCAAAAGTTTGCCTAGTAGGCCCCTAGGGACCTGTAGATCCTGGGGGAGGGGGAGCACAAACATAGCCATATATTGGACACTGATTCAAAGTATATACCACCTTCTGGAGTGACAGTCCTCCAGGGTACTGTCACATAATTGTCACTATAACTGTATCTTCTAAAGACTATTCCACTGTTCTATCAGACTGCCCTCTTCTAAATAGTGGTGAGTATGGTAACACCACTGGATTCCATGATTGTGGGCAAAATGTCACACTTCTCTGCCTACAAACTAAGTTTCCTTGGTCAGAATAAAGCTTGGATGTGTGTGTGTGTGTGCATGTGTGTATATATGTACATATATATGTGTGTGTATGTATATAGAATGTACATATTAAATATATATAACCACAATAAAAAATGCATTCTGTAAGTCTACATAATGGTACCTTTGGTAGAAGAACTACATGCAAAAACATGCAAATCTATAACCAGAATAAATATCTATTCCAGTAAGGACTGAGAATTGTCCTTTCCACAAAGGAAGTGGTCCAAAGTAGTCAACCCTGGGAATGATACCATAAGCACAGAGAAGCTCATTGTTGGTCTCTGTTATTAGCAGACCTGATACTCAGCAGATACTACCAAGTCAGCCTTGTTGAGTGAAAGTCCATCTGTTGATCCCATGCATAACTCCATCTTTGGCCACTTTGTTCATGGGCATA
Source organism: Dicrostonyx torquatus (assembly GCA_028555095.1). Classification (NCBI taxonomy): domain Eukaryota; kingdom Metazoa; phylum Chordata; class Mammalia; order Rodentia; family Cricetidae; genus Dicrostonyx; species Dicrostonyx torquatus. The sequence goes on along the minus strand of JAQHUG010000458.1, from coordinate 896,746 downwards.
CTTCTTTCTGAGATGTTTTTCCTCACAAATTTTCTAATAGTGTTCTTTCCAAATTCCTGGCCATCCAGCCAATCCATTGGCTACAACTCATGATCAGTGAACAATCGCACATCTGGCCATTTCTTTTTCCACACAAACTGTAATACCATCTGTATTGCCCAAAGTTCTGCCCACTGTCAATATTTCCCTTTATCAGTTCATCCAATTAAACAGCAGTGTTTCCAACCCTAAGGTCTGGCACAAGGAAAAGATTAGTAACAAAGTTCTTCAAATATACTGGTGCCCCCTCACTGTTTTGAGTTTTATATCATTAGTGAAGGGCGTGTGCTCTGGGCCTTCCCAATGTGCAGGATTGGATCTTACAAAGTGTACCCACTCTAGCATTGCAATTTTCAAGGGGTAGTACACATCTCCACTTCTTATGGTAAATTATGCAACCAACCAATCAAACAAATTTGACCTGATTTTAGCTGTAGAAACTAGAATCTCTACTCGGTGGGCACATATCAATTAATTCAATCTGATCCAGTTTTATGTTCTTTCCACCATTATTCCATGTGCTTAAAATCCATTCCCACACATATTCCCCATATTTCTGTTTGAATGAATTAGCAAATTCACTAAGCTCTTTCGTGGTGCGGTGTACCTCATCATGGACTATACTTTCACTCTCACCTCCAGGATATTGTTTAACCTTAAATCTGGCTATAGGTCTAGAGGCAACTATTGGTGGATACTGAGAGAGATCACTAATATTTTGCCAGGCATCACCTCCAAGGAAAGTTACTTCTGGCTTGGCAAAAAATAAAAAAACTAAAAATTCCTTCCCTCAGGCAAAAATGGAGAAGGCAATATTATAGATAACTGAGGATGCATCATCCTCTAAGAGTGAGAAAAATTACTTCCTTGGGTGAGATTAAACTTTTCAGAATCTGAGGGTTCAGAGTCCTCAGCCTTATTAGGGTCCTTTTACACATCTCAATCCAAAGTTACAGCATCTCACTTCTTATGAATCAGTGCCCTTACTTTAAGCTTTTAAGACTGGAACTTGAATTTTCCTTGTAACTTAGTCAATCTTACAATAAGGGCTTTGGTCTGCTTTTCCACAACTTGAGCTTTATGCTGGTGAAGAGAAGATTTTCTTCTGGGCCACACCTAGAAACCTTTATACTGTGCACATCTGGAACCACCATCACTGAGTTTCATTTCTTTCCTTTGTCATTGTATCCTGAGATGCTAGAAGTTAGTTAATTTTATCATGGAGCTAATTATTTTCCTTTGTCAACTTACCCAGAGATGCTAAAGCAACTACTCAACTTTAAAGTGTGTTGGAAACATTTTAAAGAGAATGAGACTTGGATTGAAGAGATTGCTCAGTGGTTAAGAGTGCTTGCTTCCCTTCCAAAGGTTCAGCTCCTAGCACCCATAAAGTGGCTTAAAATCATCCATAACTCCTATTCAAGAAGATCCAAAAAAAAAGAAGATCCAACGCTTTCTTCAGACTTCCATGAGCACCAGGCACACACATGGTACACTTAAATGTAGGCAAAACACTTATACAAATAAAATAAATAAATCTAACTAACATTTTTTAATTTAGCCATGTAATTTTATTTTAAATTTCAATAGGAATGTACACACTGTTTTCCATGACGACTGCAACAATATATAAACCCATCCACAATGTAAACAGCACCCTTTCTCTGCATAATCACCAATATTACCTCATCATATATGCATGAGGTAAGATTTATTTTTTATTTCTTATAAAATTTATTGGTTTTCATTTAAATAGAAAGACTTCTCTAAATGATATTGACTTGAAAATAAGCACACATAGAAACAACTTTGACAAAGAAGAAAGCTAGAATACTTTATTTGATAGAAGAGTTATAAAGCAACAATGTTCAAAATTGCTGAATCTATTCCTTTATTTGTAGTATTTATATCTTTAAATTTAAAGTAAGTTTGTTAAAAGTAGAATATACCGATGATGACAAATTATCTTATACTTGGACACTCAGAACAATTGTCTTACAAGTTTACAAATCTGGTTGGATTTGAACCCACATAGTTACATATTCTTTAATTCACATTTCCATCTCCCAGCTTAAAATTAATAGATTTATTATCATCTATTATTCCTTTTGACAGATTATCTATAATTACTTGTTTCACTACTTTAGTCATTGCCAGAAATTTTAGTATACACTTAATGTACCACAATTTAATTACAAGCGATACTGTACACATTCTACTTTATTATTTCAATTTTGTAGTTTTCCTACTTGTGACTTCTATATTTTGTCAAATGTTTTACTTTTGATTATGTTATTTATTTCACACTACATAGCATGTGCTCTGTTCAAATAGATTTTTACCTTTTAAAGCATACATCACATAATAAAAAATCACATAATAAATAACACACATCCATACATAGACCCACCTACTTGACACTTCCAGTCTTCATTACTTTCATTTGCAGTTCCGTATTTTTATATGGTACCTCTGTCTGCACAAAAGACATTTTGCTTCTTGTGTAGACTATATCCATTTGTGATGATTTTTTTCAACAACCTTCCCTCTTAAAAATGCCATTATTGCATTTCTACTTTTTAAATACATTTTCTCTGGGTGTAGAATTCTATGTTGACTTCCCCCATAATTTATTGACCTTTTTTCATGGTTTTTTGTTCTCATTCCTTAGAAAAAAGAGAAATGTGGCTTTTTGTTCATTGCTTTGATGACTACCAGTATCTTTTTATCATTATAACTATTATTTGCTTGCTGTAGTTTTTTTCATAAGTTTATTACACTTATCGTTTTTATCAGATATTAGCTTTAATGTGCTAAATTGTATAATTCTGAAATGATACTTTGAAGCCAAAATATCTAATCCTTCAGAATGTCATATTAGATTTGAAGAGGCCTAAAGCTCTGACAATGGGCTTTAATTCAGTCTCACTGTAGCCTTCACAAGAAGAGAAAAATGTGAAACACAAAAAAATGCTAGAGAGATGTATGCATACAGAGAAAATATCGTGTGAGAACACAATAAGTCGAGGTCATCTGCAATCCACAGGGAGAGAACTCCAGAAACAAAACAAGCAAGGTAACACCTTCATGTCTGATTTCTGGAATCCAGACAATGAGAAACACGTTTCTGCTGTTTAAATCATGTACCGTTTGCTATTTTGCCTTAGCAAATGAACTTAATGGTTATCATTGTATCTGGATAATTTAAAATTATTATGTATTCAAATATTAATCCTTCCCCTCATTTCTTCCCCCTTTTAGAGGCACCTGAGCCATATTTTTATTTTTGTGACTTTATATGGCTTTTTACTTCATACTCAGTTTTTGAAAGTTCTGTTCTTTTCATGTTTATTCTTGATTCTTTTCATTGTTATAACCTTGACATCATTAATTTTGACATGCAATTTCTTCTTTGCAATTATTCTCATTAATTTACTTTTTATTTCAGGTTTTCAATATCTATGTGTTTTTCCAGTTTTATTTCTTAATTCATCAGTTATAGGATAAAAACTCTTTTATGTGTTTTTAACCTTATTCAAATATATAAATCAATTTAGGTCAATTTCAAAGAATTTTTCTCTGTATCATGAGTTTTATTTGCCCAGTTTTTTTTCATTTTTATTAGATATCAGACAGTATGAATAATACTTTGCATTAGTTGTGATGCAGACTACTGGATTACCATGAATATTCTTGAATTCAGTTCTTTGTTGCAGTTGTTACTTAGAATCAGTATTATTTCTTATGATTTTATTTTTAAAATTTGCTGGATATAATCAAGGTAAAATAGGGCATTGTAGAATAGATCTAATTATTTACCCTTACCGAGACAAAATGGTACTTGGTACTCTATGTAGTGTTCTATAAGTGAAATGATTTCCTAGTATGAGTCAGTCCTGTCAATGATATGCGAGTGTCTGACATCCTTGTCTCTATTTATTGATAATTCTTTCCTAGAGCAGTAGCTTCTTTTTATGGATGTCCTAATCTGATTTCTCTGAAGAAACCCAAAGAATATCTCCAGCCCTTCATATATACCAACCTGTCATCTCTGTTCTGTGCTGCAAATTCAAGGTATATTGATCTTTCATGATCTCTTCAAGTCAATAGCAAAGAACTCTGACTAGGTTCCTCTTCTTTGTAACACAAACTGGAAACTCTGTATAAGCATTAAGTTGAAACAATTGCATTCATTTTGATTTATTCATGTCAAGAGTCATTTTCCTCTGCTTCCTAATGTTTAATACCTTGAAAATGTTTTTTATATATTTCATCTACTCTTTTAGTTCTTGAGATGAACAGGTAAATCTAGAAACTGTTGTCCATCTTAGATGAAATAGCAGTCCTGATATTTATATATCTTTCTGATTGGATATAGAATGTTCAAATCCATGAAGAAAATAAGTTTTGAGGGAAAGTCAAAATAGCAATAGGATCATTATGGCATATTATATCTTAAATTATATTGGTTAAATATTTTCTTCATTAAAATCAAAAATAGTTTCTTATACAGATAGTTATCTATATAAATTACATATGTATTTTCATTTAGACAAACTACAATTAAATGCAAATATTTTGAGTAAATAATTTAAAGCAGTTCTTATATTTCTAACTTTAGTAGCTGCCTTACAAATAAAGTATATTTCATTAAGAAGCATAGCTGTGTTTTCAGATAGAGATATGATATCAACTCCAATACCAAGAGAGAAACACATCTATTTTCTTAAAGATTCTACCATCTATGAAATATTTTTTTGGTTTCCAGTGTTAATTACAGCTAAATTTGTTGTGACTGGGTGTAGTGATATATTATTTGTATTTTAATAAATAAAGATTGCCTGAAGATCAGAGTGCAAAGCTAAGCCATTAGAGGCCAGAGAGTGGTGGCACACACCTTTAATCCCAGGACTTGGAAGACAGAGTCAGATGGATCTCTGTGAGTTCAAGACTACCCTGGGCTACACAAAATCGATCTAGAAACAGATCCAGGTGGTGGTGACTCTTACTTTTAATCCTAGTGTTTGGAATCCCACACCTTTAATCCCGCAGCCACATTATTTAACCATAGAGGCCTGGTGATGATGGTCCACACCTTTTGTCCCAGCACTAGAGAGGAATCTAAAACGGGAGAAGACAGGTCTCGGCTCAATCTCAGTCTAAGGTTCAAGGAGGCAGGAATGCCCCTTTCAGTCTGAAGTAGAGATAAGAGCTAGTCCCTGGCTGTTTTTCTTTTTTAATCTTCATCTTGAACCCCATTATCTTTCTCTGGGTTTTTAATTATTCGTGCTACAACTGGGTTTTTCATCTATGTTGTTGTCCTGGATACATTGTTGTAACTGCTTCACCAATTAGATTTCTGAGTTGTTTTTGTTCGTAGAAAATAAAGATTAGGGCCGGGCGGTGGTGGCGCACGCCTTTAATCCCAGCACTCGGGAGGCAGAGGCAGGCGGATCTCTGTGAGTTCGAGACCAGCCTGGTCTACAAGAGCTAGTTCCAGGACAGGCTCCAAAGCCACAGAGAAACCCTGTCTCGAAAATCCAAAAAAAAAAAAAAGAAAGAAAAAGAAAATAAAGATTAGGAGAAGTTTTAGACCGTTTGGTTTTTCCATGAACTCCTTCAGTTTCTATTAAGTAACCATCCCTTAGGCCAGTAGTTGAGAGCATCTTTCTGAGGAATACTTGGGACTCACAGTTCTGAATGGGCGTTTTCACCCTGTTCTTTCAACTATTCTCTGAAAGACATACTGCATTCTGAAGGTTCAGGCTTCTCTGCTATCAATATGGCATAAACCTATGCCAGGGGTCTCAAGTAGTATCCTCTTGGGAATATGGGCATCATAATCTTTTAAATTTATTTCCTGTTCTATGGGGGTGATGGTATCTTCAGGGGATCCTCTCTACTTCCCAGCTAGAAAGAGCTAAATAACATTTTAAACAAAGTTTGGGACCTTTTTTGGTTTTTCAAGACAGGGTTTCTTTGTGTATTCCTGGTTGTCCTGGAACCTGCTCTGCAGACTAGGCTGGCCTCGAACTCACAGAGATCTACCTCCCACGTGCTGTGATTAAAGGTGTGCACCACCACATCCTGGCCAGATTGGTACTTTGAAAGTTGGGCTGTTTTATATTGTGATATTAACATGATTTGGGGGGGGGGGCAAGGAAAGGTTGTACTTAACAATGATGTGTTTGTTGTGTCTAGTTGATGAGGTATGTGCTTGTGATGGCTAATCTTGGTTGTCAGCTTGATCCACTTGTAAAGAGGAAATCTCAACTGAAGAATTGCCTCCATCAAACTGTCCAGTGGCCATGTCTGTGAAGCACTTTCTTGGTTAATAATTGACGTAAGAGCATCATATGCCCACTGTGGGCAGTATCACCCCTACACAGGTAGGACTTAGCTATATAAGAAAGGGAACTAAACTGACCCTAGGAGTGAGTCAGTAAGAAACTTTCCTCCATGATTTTTGCTCCAGATTCCTGCTTTGATTTCCCTCAGTGATACACTGTTACCTCAAATTGCAAGATGAAACAAGCCGTTTTCTCCCCAAGTTGCTATTGGTCGTGGTGTTTATCACAGCAACATAAATCAAATTAGAACTCTAACAGAAGAAAAAATAGAAAATATGAATATTTTCAACCATTAATAAATTGCCAACCAAGGAAAGTCATGGGACAGCAGCATACTAAAAATATTACACATTAAGAATAAGGTAGTTTTTGTTTCTGGAATGAGTGATTGTTTAAACACAAATATAATTCATTGAAATATACTACAACACCATAATGAATAGAGTACAAGACAAACAGCATGGAATAAGTATTTGACACAGTTCAGTACCCCTATTGTGATAACTATATGCAGTTCATAAAGAATAGAATGTTTTCAATGTATGAAAGTCATAAGGAAAACCCAGGCAAACATCACAGCCAACTCTTGAGAGCCTGGATCCTTTGCCAATGATTAAGAATAAGAGAAGAATATCTACCCTTCCATATTTACTCAACATAGTATTCAAAGTTATGGCCAGAGTACATAAAGAAAAGGAGTAACACTATAGTCACTAAAGATAGGCTCTAACAAAGAGAAAATCCTAAAGAACCCATAAGACTAATGATACCAAGAAATTATTTAAGCCCAGTTCTAACAATCAATTATAATTTTGTTTGAAAATTATAACTGTCAAAATAGTCTTTTTGAAACAATTTATTTATTTTTATTTTATTTTATTTTTTACATTGGTGTTTTGCCTGCATGTTTGTCAGTGTAAGGGTGTCAGATCTTGGAGTTAGAGACAGTTGTGAGCTGCAATGTGAGTGCTGGGAATTGAACCTAAGTTCTCCAGAAGAGCAGTCAGCACTCTTAACCACTGAGCCATCTCTTTAGCCTGACAAAATATTCTATATAATTTCTTTATAGAAAATTTCATCTGGAAATATTAAGCCATTTATTATCGACCATACATTATGGTGGTTGCTGTGGACCCAGGGAAGAATCAGTCCTATACCTGAATTATTACAGCTCTCAGACCTCACTAGAGAATTTTAATTGTGCAGTGGATGGTGGACAGTGCAGAGACTCACAACTGGTCAAGTGAGTATAGATGTAGCATAAATAGAACATCAAATATTGCAACCTATTGTAAGGTTTAGGGACCATCATGGAAGAGGGTATAGAAAGACCATAAGAACCAAGAGATTGGGGTGGACCAAAGCAAAACTGTGTCTTCTAGGAAAAGGTGAGTCATTATTCTTTAAGGGTTTTGCTCCTGGTAAGTGGAACAAGTATAGATTAGCAGAAATTAGAGTTAATGGGCTCGTAAATATTTTTCAAAAAAGACATTGTTGTGGTTTGAAAGAAAATGGCCCCCGAAGCAAATGGCACTATTAGGAGATGTGGCCTTGTTGGAGTATGTGTGGTGTTGTTGAAGGAAGTGTGTTACTATGAGGGTGGGCTTTGAGGTCTCATATATGCTCAAGCCATGCCCAGCGTCTCAGTTCACTTCCTATTGCCTGTGAGTCAAGATGTGAGGACTCTCACCGCCACTCCAGCACCACGTCAGCCTGCATGCTGCCTTTCTTCCTGCCATGATGACAATGAACTAAACCTGTGAACTGTAAGCGAACCACTAAATGTTTTCCTTTATGAGAGTTGCCGTGGTCATTGTGTCTTTTCACATGGATTGAAAACCTACCTAAGGCGTACATGAAGTCGGGGGTGTAGGGATATGGAGTGGATGTGGGAGGAGTTAAAGGAGAGGAACTGAGGACACATATGATCAAAACACAGTAGAGAAATTCTCAAAGAATTTACAAAAATATTTAGTATAAAAGAATACATTGTTATTAACTACATCCACTATCTTATACAGTAGATATTTTCTTTTTTTCTTTTAAAAACTTACCTATTTTTGAAATTATACTATAAATACTTTTCTCCCTTCCATTTCCTCCCTGCAAACCCTCCCATAATCCAGTCCATACCCATCTTCAAATTCATGGTCTCTTTTGTATTGTTATTACACACATATATGTATATGTACATACATACATATCCCTAAATATAACCTACTCAGACCATATAATGTTACTTTTACATATGTATATCTCCTAAACATATGCCTCCTATATAACTAGAATTTTGTATCATTTGATAACATTTGCCTAACCCCATTCAAAACCAAGTCCTTGGTACCAATCATTCTTCTCTCTGCTTCTATGAATTCGTCCATTTCTAAGTTATGCTTTAAAGTGAAACAATATAGTATTCATCTTCCTATGTCTGAAGAATATTCTAGATGGTCATCTATATTGTTAGTGATGAATACTATTATACTGTATATGGTGATTATATTTTATTGATCTACTCTGTCTCACTTTCTTTTCATGTTATCGTGGTAAAATATGTAGACCTGTAGGAGAATGAAAATCGATCCTTGTCTATCACCATGCACAAAACTTAAGTCTAAATGGGTTAAAGACCTCAATATAAATC
>JAQHUG010000458.1:872480-885945 GCA_028555095.1 Dicrostonyx torquatus | reverse complement strand
TATCCTGCCCCATCTTAAGGAAGCAGGGGGAGGGTGGTGGGGTAGTGGGGGAGCGGGAGGGCCGGGAACAAGGGGAGTAAATGTAAATTTTTCTTTTAACAATAAAAAAATTAAAAAAAAATATGTAGACAAAAACAACATTAAAAAGAAAGTGTTTATTTGGTTCCTAATTCTACCTTATAATCCATCTTTGTGGAGAAATCAGGGAAACAGGAACTCGAAGCAGTTAATCACATTACATCTATGGTAAAGAGCTGAGAGTAATAAATTAATGTCTGCATGCTAATACTCAGTTTGTTTTGTCCACTCTTATGTATTCCAGGCTCCTCTGCCTATGCAATAGTGCCACACACAGTGGAAGGGTCTTCACAGACACGTCCAAAGTCACTTTTCCCACGTGACTCTAAGTTTTGTCTAGTTGATAAATGGCACTTAGGTTATTATAGCTCTCAGACGTAACCATCACACACTCATATAGAGATGAACACTTAGACTGATGAACCCGTATCATGGTTACTATGATACATGGTTACTCTGCTACAATGAACATGGAAATAGGGACATTTCTGTGACATATTTTTTCACTTCTTTTGAATAGATTCTCCAGTAGTGTGATTGTTCAATCATACTATGGCTTTATTTTTAGGTTTTGGAGGAACTTACATACAATTTGCTACAGTTTTCATTTGAAAGAACATTGCAGGGATCCAATTTTCTTTTTTTATTTACTTTTTAAATATTTTTAATGATTTATTTAACTTTATTTTATGTGCATTGGTGTGAGGGTGTCAGATCTCGTGGAACTGCATTTTCAGACAGTTGTGAGCTGCCATGTGGGTGCTGGGAATTGAACCCAGGTCCTCTGGAAGAGCAGTCAGTGCTCTTAACTGCTGAGCCATCTCTCCAGCCCCAGGGATCCCATTTTCTCCATGTCCTCTCTAATATATATTACCATTCATCTTTTTGATACTGGTCTCTAAGGTATGTCTCCATAGCTATGAAGTGATATTTCATTTTTGTTTCAATTTGGTTTCTATGGTGATTATAGATGCTGACAGTTTTATTATATATCTGTTGGCCACTTGCATGTCTTCATTAGGGAAAATGTTAATTCAGTACCTTTATCTGATTATAAACAGGTCTTTGTTCTTGTGTTACTGGGTTTGTTGATTCGAATCTGCATGTTTAAAGTGTTTTGACCACCTGGTGGTGCTATTGAGAAGAGACTCGATCATGAGGTTACTACCCTCACCAGTGGCTTCATTCATTAATTCATAGCTGAATGAGTTATAAAGAAGGAGGACCTAGATGGAGAAAGTAAGCGATTGGGGACACGTCTTTGAAGGTATATCTTGCCTCTCCACCATTTCTCTTCTCTCTCAGTTTGCTTGGAGTGGGTCTCAATGCAATTTAACTGATATCCTTAGAAAAACATATAAAAGGAGACAACAGGGATGCTTGTGAACGGAAGACGAAGCAAAGATGCTGCCATTTGCAAGGTAAAGAGAGAAGCCTCAGAATAAATTAAACTTGCTGACATATTTATCTCAGACCCTTATCCTTTAGAACTATACACAAATTATATTTATATTACTTGTTTTAAGTCACTTTCTGTTATTTTTATGGCAGATGGCAGTCCTAGCAAAGTCATATACCTAGTAATAGACTTTTATCTAATTAAAATATACAGGTAGTTAGGGAGATGCTTTGGTGGTTAAGGGGTGCTTGCCAGACAAACCAACAGCCTGAGCTTGATCCCCAGAACCCACATTTGAAGAACAGAATCAGCTTCTGAAAGTTGTCCTTTGATCTTTTAAATAAGTAAACAAATAAATAAATAAAATTAAAAAGAAATCTTATACCTCAAGAAAAAAACATATGATTACATTTTTTAATGGACAAATCATGGTTTGGAGAGATAGCTCAGTGCTTAAGTGTACTGGCAGCTCTTCCAGCAGACCTGGGTTCAGATGGCAGCTTACAACCATCTGACTCCAGTTCTAAAAATTCTCACAGGCACTTCTGGCCTCTGCAGGCACAAGGCACACATGTGGTGCACAGATAAACATGCAGACAAATCATATACTAAAATATAAAATAGAATTTAAATAGGTAAATCAGTCACCATGGGCTGCACCTCATTGGTAGAGTGCTTAAGTAGCATTATGAAAGCCTAGGTTTAACCCTTGGTTGGAATAAAAAAAATCCTTGGTTGGAATAAGAAAAAAACTACACAGATACAATGACATAAAAAAAAAAGCAAATTGGTCTTCGAGGTCTTGGAGCCAGGCAAGAGGCCCTGCTCCTGTGCTGAGAAGATCCGGACAGAACCTTCATCCAGCAACAGATGGAGATAGAGACAGAGACCCACATCGGAGCACTGGATTGAGCTCCCAAGGTCCAGTTGAAGAGCAGAAGGAGGGAGAATATTACCAAGGAAGTCAGGGCCACAAGGAGTTGATCCAACCACTGAGACAGTGTGACTGATATAATGGGAGCTCACCAAAGCCAGCTGGACTGGGACTGAATGAGCATGTGATCAAACTGGACTCTCTGAATGTGGCTGACATTGGGGGCTGACTGAGAAGCCAATAATAATGGCACTGGGATTTGTCTCTACTGTATGTACTCGCTTTTTGGGATCCTAGTCCGTTTGGATGCACACCCTTCCTAGGCCTGGATGAAGTGGGGAGGGCCTTGGACTTCCCACAGGCCAGGGTATGCTGCCCTCTCTTAGGACTGGAAGGGGAGGGCGTGGAGTGAGGGAGAGAAATGGGAGGAGGGGAGGAAGTGGAAATTTTGATTTCTATTATTTATAAAGTAATAAAACAAATCAGAGAAAAAAGCAAATCAGACGCAGACTCAGAAAAAACAGGTACTGCATGTTTTCTTTCACCTGTGAAACAGAGGGGTATCAAAGACCCAGAAGTAAATGAAAGATTGCTAAGAAAGAGAAAGAGGTTTAGGGTTAGGAGGAGGAGATAATGGAGGGCAATGGGAGGATGAAGAAGATCAAGGTTGGTGATATTCAGGTATGAAAATATCAAAAAGAAATTTAATATTGAATACTATAAATATACATGAAAATAAGACATGGGCTAAAAAAGAACATTTGTCTAAGGGAGGACTAAAAATGGACAATAAGGATATGAAATAGGGCTCACTGTGATGTTAGTCGAAAGCCACACACAAATACTATACATGCTGGGTGGTGGTGGCGCACGCCTTTAATCCCAGCACTCGGGAGGCAGAGGCAGGTGGATCTTTGTGAGTTCGAGACCAGCCTGTTCTACAAGAGCTAGTTCCAGGACAGGCTCCAAAGCTACAGAGAAACCCTGTCTCACAAAACGAAACAAAACAAAACAAACAAAAAAAACAACAGAAAGCCTTGAAAAGAGAGAGAAATGTAAGAGTACACAGGCAAAGTGAAACAATTTGGCAGTTAGACATACAGTGAAATGCTCAATGTGTACTTAAAAACAGATGTTCAATTTAAAATTTGTACAAAGTTCTACACAATAATTCTTTACAATAGCTAAAAAGTAGAAGAATCCAAACATTCATCAACATTTAATTTATAAAGATACTATATACTTAAAGCACAGAATATTGACCAGGCATAAAAAAATGGAATCTATGCTATAGCATTGATGAGTTTCAATATTATGCTAAATGAAAGAAATAAGACATATAGATCATATATTATATTATTCCATGAAAATTAAATATCCAAAATAAGAAAATCCATATAGACAGGATGTATATTAATAATTAAGTTGCCATATATAAAATAGTGGGTTTATGGGAAAGGGAAAGTCGCTGAAAAATAGATACTGGATTTTCTTTAAGGGTGACAGAAATGTTTTGGAGCTACAGGGAAGAGATGGTTGTTCAATATCAAATAACATAAATACCACTACATTTTTTACTTTGAAATCAGAAGCATTCCATAAAACATTTGAATTTCACCTTCATAAAAATGAAGATAACATATCCCCAAAGCATGCGTTAATTTCAGAAAATGAATAGTAAGTGAATTAAACTAGACAGAAACTTCTTTGATCAGTAACAAGAGAATTTTATAGGACAGAAAATAGCAAAATATGACCCCTCTCCCTCTGGTGTGTACTAGAAAAAAGTCAGAAGAACTTAAAATACAGAGAAAAATTACATCTACATTAAACTATTCCAGTGCTTGCCTCAAAGCATAAGTGAATTCCAGAGCAACAAAGAATACCTGCACATTCCATAGATAGCAATGTTTCCCCTGTGGCAGCTTCTGGACCCAAGAGACAGAAAGTGGGGCAGTTAGAAAAAAAAAAGTTGAGATGAAGGATGTCCATCTGGAAGAATGGGTGGTCAGAGGGACTGCACAGGACTGCCTGACTGGCATCATCTAGGTGAACCCAAGTTCAATGACCTTCCATTTGTCCTGGAGATTTAGTAACTTGAATGATAGTGTACTTTTCACATTCCTTGAAATCAGATTAGGCAGGCAGAGGCTGGATTGTCCAGGTAAAACTGGGATAGAAAACAGGTAAGAGGTTGGAAGAGAAAACACTTCCTTAAGCTGTAAGATGTTTTTCCTTAAATGGAACAGGCACACCACCAAAAGAAGCCCATGAGTTCCAGTCACATCACAAAAACAAAAACAATGTGGATGGCCCAAACAGCATGTCTCCATCAAACTCACTAGTCTAGAAACTAGAAATGTTTTCTAGTGGGAATTACCTAGATGAACTCCAGGACACAGAATCTAAAACAATAATGAAAACCATCATGAAAGAACTCAAGGGGCTTAGAGAACACACAAACAGTTCGATGAATTTAAAGAAAATAGCAAAACACATCTTAAGGGTGCCCAAGAAAACTCTAGTACTGGTCCAAGAAAATCCAGATTGGAAAGCTGAATTCAATAACAAGATAGAAACATTCCAGGAAACACAAAGCTGAAATAAAGATGGAACAGAAAAACTCAATAACCTAATTGGGAAACCCAGGGGAAAACCTCACAAGCACTAAAGGCCAAGTAGAAGACAATTTTTGGACCTGATAAAGTAGACTACCTTAATTGTCATCATAGAACCTCATCCAGTAACTGATGGAAGCAGATGCAGGGGTCCATAGCTAAGCACAGGGCTGAGCTCCCAAAATTCAGTCAGAGAGTGGGAGGAGTGTAAAGGGGTAAAATCATGATGAGGATACCTGCAGCAACAGCTGACTTGAGCTAGTGGGAGCTCACTGACTCCAGACTGATGGTGTGGGAACCTGCATTGGCCCAAACTAGGCCCTCTGAATGTGGGTGACCTTTGTGTGACTTAGGCAGTCTGTGGGGCTACTGGCACTGGGACCAGGATTTAACCCTATTTAACCCTAGTGCACAAACTATCTTTTTGGAGCCCATTCCCTATGGAAGGAATTCCTTGCTCAGCCTAGATGCAGGGGGAGAGGGTCTTGGTCTTGTCTCAAAGTCAGACTTTGTTGACTCCCCATAAGAAACCTTAGCCTCTCTGAGAAGTGGATGGGGGGCTGAGGTCAGGGGAAGGTAGGGGGAACCAGAGGAGGGGAGGGAGTGGAAACTGAGATTGGTATGCAAAATGAGGACAGATTATTTAAAAAAATAAAATATAAAAATTCAAACACAAAAAAGTAGAGGAATTATACAAGCAAATAATATTTTAAAAACACAAATAAAGAACATGTAGAGCCATGAAAAGACCAAATCTTCAAATAATAGACATTAATGAAGGAGAAGAATATCAGGTCTATGTCATAGATCAAATCTTCAACAAACCACAGAAGAGAACTTCCCCCAAACTAAGGAAAAGACATATTCATTCAAATATAAGAAGCATACAAAACAGGAAATACACAAGATCAAAAAGACATTCCCCTCAGTCTATCAGAGGTAAAACACTAAATCTACAAAAAAAAATATTGAAAGCTACAAGAGAAAAAAATGCTACATTAAAGGAAAACCCATCAGAATAACACCTGATTTCTCAGTGGAAAACTTTGAAAGCCAGAAAAGCCTGGAGCAATGAACCCCAAGTTCTAAAAGGCCACAACCGCCATCCTCGACTCCTGTACCCAGGAAACTCTCTGCCATAGTTGAAGGAAAAACAAGACCTTTCCATGATACAAACAGGCTTAAAAAAATTGTTTTTGCTCACAAAATCAGTCCTAAAGAGAATATTATAAGCATACTGAAGAGAGGAATAAGGATAGTCAAGAAACCCTAGAATGAAAACAAATAAAGCTATAATTACTGAAACACAAAGTATGAGTAAGAATACAAATAGCAAAAAAAAGACAAGAGTAGCATGACTGCAATCTTCACATACTTTAAAATAATAAATAATAATTGCACACACAGGGTCTCATTTTGTAGCCACGGCTGGCCTCGAATTTACTATGTAAACTAGGCTGGCCTCAAACTGATGAAGATTTGCCTGCCTTTGCCTCTAGGGTGCTGGTATTAAACGCATATGCCACTGAGCCAGGCCAACTTAAATACTGATGGCCTCAATTCTTCAATAAAAAGTCACTGGATAACTGAATAGATTAAGGAAAAAACTATTTTCTACAAGAAGGTCAACTTAGATTGAAAGATAGCTTAAAATGAAAATTTGACAAAATGAATTCCAAGCAGCTGGGATTAGGAAGGAAGAAGGTGTTGACACCCTGATATCTGACAAAGTAGGCTTCAGTTTAAACTGATTGGAAAAAACAAAGAAGGGCACTTCATTCTAATCAAGCAAACAATTACTCAAGAAAATATTACAATACTAAGAACATATGCACCAAACTCTTGTGTACCTGGTTTTATAAAAAGCTACAGGAATTAAAGACAAAGGTTAACTCTACACCAATAATAGTAGGTGATTTCTTCAATAGATTTAGACAAAAAAAAAGCATGAACCAAGTAACTTCAGAATTAAATGGCATTATACATCAACTGAACTTAACACATATCCACAGACTATTCTGCCCAAACACCAAAGAATAGACATCTCAAGACTTCATGGAAGTGTCTTTAAAACAGAAAATATTCTAAACACAAAGAAATCTTTACAAATTCAAAAATGTTGAAGTAATTCCATATATTCTATCTGACCACGATGCAATCAAAGTTAAAATTGACAGCAAACAAAAATCTAGGAAAGACAAAAACTCGAGGAGATTAGTGACTCATTACTGGGTGATGAATGAATCAAGGAATAGAGCAAGCAAGCCAGAAAGAAATTTCCTGGATCTAAATGAAAATGAAAATGCAACAAAATCTCTGGAACACATTGAAAGCATTTTTAACTGCAAGTGACTGCATAAAAAAAATCAGGAAGGACACAATTAAATGACTTAATGATGTGACTCAAAAATATGGAAAAACACGAACAAACTGAATCCAAACACAGCTGATGGCAAGAATTAATAAAACTCAGAGCATAGATTAAGGAGGTAGAAGCAACACAAAGAACCAATGTGGTGTAGGAGGTCTTCTGTATTTTGGGTTACTCTCATTGGTTGAATAAAGGAATGCCTGGCCTGTAGGATAGGACACAGCCCTTAGGTGGGCGGAGTAGACAGAATGGAAGGCAGTGAGAGAGAAGGAAGTGTGAGAGACGCCATGATTCTCCAGCCCAAGATGGATGTAGGTTAGACTCATGCCGGTAAGCCACAACATGTGGTGATACACCGATTACTAAATATGGGTTAGACTAATATGTATAAGAGGTTAAAACTAATGGGCCAGGCAGTATTTAAATGAATACAGTTTGTGTGTAATCATTTCGGGTATAAGCTAGCTGTGCCGCTGCCAAGAGCCAGGTGCTGGGAACAAACAGCCGCGTTTCTCTCAGGTGCTGGGAACACAGCCCACATCCCCATTACAACACCAATGAATGTAGGGATTTGTTCTCTGAGAAAATATGTGAGCTTGACAGAGCCTTGGCCCAAGTAACCGAGAGAAGGAATGATTCAAACAAACAGAATCGAAAATGAACAGGGAAACATTGCCCCAGAAACCAGGAAAATTCAGAAATATTATAAGGGAATACTTGAAAAACCTGTACTCCATTAAGCTGGAAAGCCTAAAAGTAATGGATGAGTTTCTAAATTCAGCTAAACTACCAAAATTAAACCCAGAAAAAGTCAACAACATAAATAGACTCATAACAAATGAGGAGATTAAAACAATAATTAAAAAGCCTTTCAGCTAAAAAAAAAAGTCCAGAACCAGGGGAATTCACAGCAAAATTTAAACATTCATAGAAGCTCTACAGTCAATCCTTTATAAACTATTCAAACAGTAGAAACAGAGCACTTCCAAACTTCGTGTATGAGCCCCTTCTCTCTCTAACAACCAAAGCCAAGTAAAGACACAACCATCTTCACGTGTGAGTATATAACATATGGTAACCATAGAAACCAAGACACTATTAAAAGAACATGGGAAGGTGGCATGAAGGAAATACAGGACATGAAGGCGAAGATGTATAAAATGGGAAGTGGCCTCTAATTAGGTAGAGTGGAGGGAGATTACTCCAGAAGGAGAAGAGATGAGGGACAAATAACACCAAGGTTGTTTGACCTTTTATATTTACCTAATCTCCTAATCTCTCTCTCTCTCTCTCTCTCTCTCTCTCTCTCTCTCTCTCTCTCTCTCTCTCTCTCTCTCCCTCACACACACACATACACACACTTTAAATGAAGTTCTGTCACTTGGTTTGACAATACACCCTACAAGGTCTATAGACTATCTAACAAGACCCCAATACCAGTTAGGAGAAACTGCCTTTGCAGTTTTTGGTCAGCATAGTTCAAGTAAAAAAATATATATATATATATATTGTATATATATATACAGCCTGTTGCTGTTGCCCTTGGCTGCATCTCAGATGCTAAAGACAATATACACTTTAGGACACAAGACTTTAACAATTCGAAGATGAAATCCTCCTTCCTATGGTCTCACTTCCATTGTAATAGAAGATACTATGCAAGCTGCCAAAGGAGGGATGCAATCAACGGTCTATGCAGCTGCAACACCTGTGAAGCACAGCACTAACCAGCACGATGAGCTAACTCTAAAGGTGCAACAGTGGTTGCGGTGATATGAATAGAAATAGCCCCACAGCTCATATACTTGAATGCTCAGTCATTAGGGAATGATACTACCTGACAGAGATTAAGAGGTGTGGCCGTGTTGGAGGAAGTGTGTCGCTGGGGTGGGTTTTAGAGTTTCTAATGGTCCAGCTAGGCCCAGTGTCACTCCCCTTCCTGTTGCCTAGAGATCCAGATGTAGAACTCTCGGGTATTTTTGTTATAGCACCATGAATCAAAGACTTAGAAAAAGAACTGCCATAAAGAGGACACTTTTACAGAAATTAAAACAACTAGAAAACAGTACAAAAATAGACAAATATGTCGAAACAGAGACTTCAGAAACAGAAAACACAAGCAAGGATTTAATTGAAGAAAGGCGCATGGCTTAAAACCAGTGGGGAAAAGATTAAGGCAGTAGTTCTCAACCTGTGGATCACAACCCTTTTGGGTCGCATATCAGATATCCTGCCTATCAGATAGTTACATTGTGATTCATAGCAGTAGCGAAACTACAGTTAGGAAGTAGCAATTAAATAATTTTATGTTTGAAACTGTATTAAAGTATCACAGCATTAGGAAGATTGAGAACCACTGGAGTAAGCTATCCATTAAATGATGTTAGGAAAATTAACTAAGCATTCATAACGGCTGTTTCCTATCTCTAAGCATATATAAAAGCAAAATTCAGATGAAACAAAACTTGAAATATGGGAACTTATTCTATATGGATGCACATCTTCTTAGACCGAGATGGAGGGGGGAGGGCCTTGGGCTTCCCATAGGGCAGGGTATCCTGCCCCATCTTAAGGAAGCAGGGGGAGGGCGGTGGGGTAGGGGGGAGGGGGAGGGCCGGGAACAAGGGGAGTAAATGTAATTTTTTCTTTCAACAATAAAAAAAAACCTTGAAATATTAAAAGGTACTAAACTTAAATGTAGAAGAAACTTTCTCATGTTACCATAATAAAAATCTAAACCAAGAGACTTGGATATTTGTTTATTAAAAAAATAGAAAACAAATCAGTGACTGCCATGATTTCAATATGTCTTATAACCTATAAGACATGGAAAATGAAGTTTGCTCCCCAGTAAATGGTTTTGAGAAGTGTTGGGACCGTTAAGAGGTCTTTGGGTCTTAAACATCAAACGTGAAAGAACTAATTCCACTGTCAAAGGACTGGATTGATTCTCGTGAGAATGAGAAAATTCTCACTCCTATGAGACTGGATTAGTTACCATAAAAGTGGCTATTATAAGTGCTTTGCTTCTTCCATGTGCCCCCACCTGCCCTTTTGAACAGGTCTGCCCCAATATGACTGTCCAACCCTGGACTTCTAATCTCTAGAACTATGAATTACATATGTCTCTACCATCCAGTCTCAAGTAGTGTTATAACAATGAAAATAAGCCAAGAGAGCAATTTTACACAAAGTTAAGGCAAATGATGAATTGGGGAAAGACGTTATGGAGACAAAGTGTGAGACAAAGAACTAACATACTTAATATATGAATATCTCTCTGTCTTAATGTGGAAAAACTAATGTAATGAGAATATAAACTGATGATAAACAGCCATCCATATAAGAAGAAAGGAAATTGTTGCTAAGCATATGAGAAAATGTTGACTCCATTCATCATCCAAACATGCAGAGTAAAACAGCAAAACTATGCTTTACATATTAGATGTCACAGGTTGAAGCTGAGACAATAATAAGAAAGAAATGAAGAGGTTTCTTTTATGGTGCAGGCTTTCTGGGGTGCAAATTGGTGGCATTTTTCTTTTAAATGTTTGAATGTTTTTGCCCAGCAATTCTACTTTGATAAATATAACTTAAAAGTAACTGAAGAAAGTGATCAAAGTTAAATTCACACATATGGTAATGACTGTGGTGTTTATAAAGAAAAATTGGGAAAAACCTAAAGGTTTGTTAATCAATATTAATAAATGGAGTATATTCAGATATTGAAATGTTGTGCACATTGAAATACTTTTAACTTAAAAGAATAAGAGAAACATCTATTTTCTGACTTAGAAAAATCATACACATACATTGACAAATTGTTAATGTCCCCCATCACTCCTTTATCCTGTGAATGGGAGAAGAGCTTTTATCTTTACCTAATTCTGAATTCTTTTCATGATAATCATATGCCATCTGTAACTTCATTTTTAATAAAAGTGAAATTTGGGAATAAAAGAAAAATATATCTGTAATATAAAGTCAAAGGAACAGTAAAATGCTTTCCTTTGAGCATGATCACGTTTTAAAATATGTATATTAAAATATATGATACAGTACAGGGAACACCAAATTTATAATAATGGTCATCTCTGGTTATGAGTGTTGTTTTTTCTTCATTATATTATACATTTAAATTTATTTTAGAAGTACATATTCCAAGTAACCATTATTATATTATTGGAATATGTTAATTGTGCAAAGAAGGGGTTTTATTCTCAGAAGTCCATTTACAATTTTAATTAATTTACTTTTTTCAAAGGATAGAGGAAAATATGAATTTGGAAAATGGCATGTGAATTTTATAGCACTTGTACTCATAATCATCAAAGCTAGAAGCGCTGTCCTTAGGTAAGACAGACAAATAGGGGTTTCCAATGAAATGAAATGTCCCTATCCTATGAATAAAACCATGACAGATTCTGAGAAAATTGCTACATCAAGTAAGCCATTCTAGACACTTTATACATTGTATGCTTCCAAACACATGCCTTTTGGAAAAATCAAAATCATAGTGGTAATAAAAGTTCAGTGCTTTCCAGAGGTTCAGAGTATTGAATAGATGAAGCGCGGGGGGGGGGGGTTAAGGCAATTGAACTATATTATATGATACCATAATTATATATTATGACAGTATTCATTTGTCAAAACCCAAAGAATTTTCTAGAAGAGAGAAGCTTCATGTATATTAAACTTTTACAAATTATATAAGAAATTAAGGGATCCTACGGTTGTAATATGAAATATTTCAAAACAATGTAACTATATTCAAATGTATAAAAGATAGGCATTGGAGATGGCTCAATATGTAAGAGTGCTTGCTGTGCAAGCATGATTTTCTGAGTTCAAATCTCCAAAACCAACATAAAAAGCTGGGTGTGAGTGTGGATGCGCCTGTAACCCCAATGCCATGAAAAACAGAGACAGAAAGGTCATTAAAGCTTGTTGACTGCCATCCTTCCAGGTACAGTGAGAGACACTGTCTCAAAGAAATAAAAGAAAGGATGAAAAAATGATAGAGCAAAGCACTCGACATCTTTCTCCGGCCTCTGCTAATGGATAATAGCATGTACACCCTCACACACGTTTGTACACATAACACACACACACATTGTTTGAAACAACTTCGCATAAGAATGTAGAAATAAAGGTGCTGAGTTAAGTAACTTGGGAGATAAGTGGAGTCTGTCGTGTTAGTGGTAAATCAAATTATACCAAAGTATTTAACTTTATTTCATAAAGCTGTTTCCCATGAGATACAGGCTAACAATGTTAGTATGTCTGTAAATGTACACTGGAATTAAATAATTGAGTAGACAGCAAATGGTAGAACCCAGGTTCCTCACTGTTACAATGACAGATTATTGCTACGTAAAGGCACAGGCTTGGATGAACAATGTGGTCCTTTGGGTAACAGATTAGATATAAAACATCAGGTAATCTCATGATTACATTAATAGAGAAACAGACGATTTTGTATGGAAGAAAAATTTAGAACTGTGTGTATACATGGATCAAAGATATGCATGTTTCTTTGCTTTGTCAGCCAAAAGGCTCTAGACTTGATGTATCCCAATAGCAACAAGCACACCTAAAATCCAGATCTTGACTTAGTTTTTAGAATTTTTAATTGTTTTTATTGAGTTATATTTTTTCTCTGATTCCCTCCCTTTCTCCTGCCTCCTCTTCTACCCTAAATCTAGAGAAAATGGAACCAGGGCTCTTTAGAGAATTGAACCAAGAAATATTCAATGGGACCTTCAAGAATCTTGTAGTGTCAGAAAGTAAGGAATGAGGAATTCTCAAATAATGGTATTTGAGCTTAGGGATAGACTTCAAAAAGCACCCAATGGCCAAAGCTGAAGGATTTAAAAAACAAAATAAATAGTATTGGTTTATAATCCAAAATATAAACATAAATTGTGACAGGGAGACAAATCTCATTCTAAGAACTCGAAATAATATTCTGTAGATACTCCACCCTCAAGGAGACAAATCATTATACAAGCTGCACATGGCAACTTCTTCCAAGAGCACAGTATGAGCCGGGCGGTGGTGGCGCACGCCTTTAATCCCAGCACTCGGGAGGCAGAGGCAGGTGGATCTCTGTGAGTTCGAGACCA
>JAQHUG010000458.1:854444-871257 GCA_028555095.1 Dicrostonyx torquatus | reverse complement strand
TTCTTGAGTTCTTTGTATATTTTGGAGATCAGACCTCTGTCTGATGTGGGGTTAGTGAAGATCTTTTCCCATTCTGTAGGCTGTCGTTTTGTCTTGTTGACCATGTCCTTCGCTTTACAGTTTCAAGAGGTCTCATTAG
Organism: Dicrostonyx torquatus; assembly: GCA_028555095.1. NCBI lineage: Eukaryota > Metazoa > Chordata > Mammalia > Rodentia > Cricetidae > Dicrostonyx > Dicrostonyx torquatus. Next base: position 871,118 of record JAQHUG010000458.1, on the reverse strand, counting down.
AGAAAGTAACTGGCCAGCACTCCTCAAGTCTATAGGGGTCATCAGAAACAAGGAACGACAGAGACACTACCACAGTCAGGAGGAGCTTGATGATTTGATGAATAAATAGAATGTGGTGTCTGGATGAATTGCTGAACCACACAAAAAGATGTTAGGTAAAAACTAAGGAAATCTGGACTAAATGTGGACTGAATAATAATTTACCAACTTGCTTCATTAACTATAATACATACACCACAGCAAGCAATGTAAAACGATAATAATAGAGGGAAATTAGGTACAAAATTTAGGGGAACTCTACAGTATAGTACGTTTATTTACCCTGTAAATTGAAAACCATATTGAAGTCATTTTTGTAAAAGGAAAGGATCTGAAGTCATTTACCTAGAGGGCTATATTTATGAACGCATGCAAAGTATGGAGTAAAGTAAGAAGGCAAGGCCATTGTCTTACGGCTTCTAGTAACAAAAGGGTAACCCAGGTCAAGGCTCATACAGAAAAGTGTATCAGGGTAATTCATCAATGCAAATGTGCACAGAAATCTGAGCTGTCATACACACACATGTGCATGCAAATATTTAAAATTCAATTCATATTCCTCAAATAATGGGAATGTGATGTGAAAGTCAGTCTTGTCACTAATTCTAGGATACTCTTCTCCAGGTTTTTAAGGTGGCATACACTTTTAATTCCAGCACTTACTTGGGAGGCAGAAGCAGGCAGATCTCTGAGTTCAGAGGTCAGCCTAATCTACAGAGCGAATTCCAGGACACCCAAGACTACATACAGAGAAACTCTGCCTCAAAAAAGAAAAAAAGGATCCTAGGGCAAAATGTAATTACTTAGAATCTTAAGGTGATTTCATGTAATAATTTTGATGCATGTAAGGAAAAGACAAACAGTTTTTATTCTCTAAATGGATCACTGTAACCAAGGAATTATATATGGAACTTTAAAAAAAACGCCTTCTGCCATTATATTGTACATTCCACTCTCAGCATCTGCACCACCTTAAGCATTACCGCAAATGAGAGAGGATATGGAATATCATCAAGAAGACTATATGAAACACCCCCCCACACACACAGTCCTTCAACCTAAGTATTCCCTTCCATTTTATACTCTTAAGCTCTTAACAGTTTATGACATTCATGTTAAGAATATGTAGTTTGGGTCCTTTTCTCAGATACAGCATTTAAAAGAAAATTGGTAATGATTTACCTAAATCATATATATATCAACAAAGGTAGTGCATCTCACTTTTACATTGCCATTTAGTAAACTATGAAATGCAGATATTAGTAACATGACGTGATAACAAGAATAACTTTCTTTCCAGACCTTCTCAGCACCACTGAAAAGCCCAATAGGAGAAGATCAGCTTTACTGAGAATCTTGGAGATTCTCTATTCCAGAGTTGTACCTGATACCTGAAACCATTCTTGACTGTTTCAACAAATCGGGCTTCTGCTTAAGCAGACCTGTCTTGAAAGGCATCTTTGATTACTACTACAAAGTCCCTAACAGCAATCTAAATTTCAGATTCCTTGTTTCATCTGAATTAATCTGCCCTCTGGAGGCACTCCAAGTAAATGTTACAGTTCTTCTGCAAGGCAAGCCTTCCATTACTTGAAGTTACCCACAATCTCCTTAGATGAAAGCATTCAGCATTCCTGACCTTTCAGTAATTGTTGTATCTGTGTGTAACCCACTCACCATCTTGGTCACTTTCCAGGTTATCTGTGTACATCTTAATTGTGGCACTCTGATATGACCCTGTCTCCCACATAAACTACCAAGTACAGAACAAAACTTTCATTCTTTGTTCTGGGCACCATGCCTCTTCTAACAAAGTCTAAATTTTTATTACATGTGTATGCATTGTAACTCCACACAGTTAGTTCAGGTTGAACTTACGGTAAGTATAAACCAGAATCTTCTTTACATATGCCACTGTCAAGCTTCATAGTCACCTACTCTTTGGTGGCTCAATTCTGAAATGAGTAGCAATTTATATTAGATCCTATTTGATTTAATCCTACTAGGTTCAATCTTTCTCCAGCCTCTCTTGAATTCTTATTAGTAACATTAAGCTACATTTACTCTGCCTTCTGTGTACATCTGCAGTGGGATAGGAAATCTCTATCAGCATTGATTGGCACACTTTTGAACACAGTCCATCCAGTGTTCTGCCCATCTACTCTCCAGCTAGTTATCATCTAGAGCAGTGGTTCTCAGTCTTCCTGATGCTGAGACTCTAATACGGTTCCTCATGCAGTGGTGACTCCCCAACCATAACATTATTTCGTTGCTCCATCATAACTGTAATTTTGCTACTCTTATGAATCATAATGTAACTATCTGATATGCGGATACCTGATATGTGACCCCTGTAAAAAGGTCTTTTGACCCCCAGAGGGGTCATGACTCACAGGTTGAAAACCACTGATCTAGCCCATGCTACTCCATTCTCTTCATATATATATATTTTTTTTTTTTTTGGTTTTTCAAGACAGGGTTTCACTGTAGTTTTAGAGCCTGTCCTGGAACTAGCTCTTGTAGACAAGGCTGGTCTCTAACTCACAAAGATCCATCTGCCTCTGACTCCTGAGTGCTGGGATTAAAGGTGTGCACCACCACCGCCCAGCCTCCATTCTCTTCTTAAAGATATTTTAAGGAACTGTCAAATGCCTCAGTGAGGTACACAATTGCTTTTGTCTCCTGAGCTCTCTGGAAGCAGCTCAACATAAAGCAGACATCCTCCAGAGTAGCTGTAGCACAAGGGAGCTCACGTGACTGCCAACTTCAGATATACCACATGGATTAGGCCACTGTAAACAGATGTTATTAAAAAGGACTTTCAAATATTGTCTTAACTCAAATGTCAGAAAGGTAGGGCTCTAAATTGCTTTTTCATTTCTGACAAAGTTGGTTCTCATGTGTGCATTTCTATGTAACCTGTTCCAGGGTAAATAGCAGCGAAGATGTATTTATTTAACAAGAGTTAATGGGACTTTTAGAACAACACTAGGCCACCTGATAAAGAACTATACAATCTCTACAACAGATGAATAGATTTATAGACAGATGAATAAACCTAACACAGTGCAGCATACTGAACTGGCTAAGAAAATGTTGTGGAATCTCACAATTGGAATAAATATTGAATTTGACACTTGATAGCAATGCAACCTTTAAAAGTTACCTAGCCTTATCTGTAAACAAAGAAACATAAAAAAATGGTCCTAGCTTATAAAGTTGTTATGAACATAGCAGTGATTTTGCTGGCAATTATTGCTATTCCAATGTAACAGAGAAATTAGCATGTGACAAGATGGTATTATGAAGTCCATGTTAAAGCAGAACATTTCTTGATTATCATGCGCATCAGTAATTCTTTTAATAGTTAAACTATAGAATATTTTCCTGAAATTAGCTTGTTTGCTAATATGCATATTAGCCCATGAAGCGTGTGTGTGTTTGTGTGTGTGTGTGTGTGTGTGTGTATGTGATGTGTGTGATGCATACACATGTGAGTATGCAGGTGCACATAAGCCAATAGAGGCCAGAGAAGGCATCAGGTGATTTTTTTTCAATTGCTTTTTGCCTTACTGCTTGGAGATAAGGTCTCTCACTGAAACAGAAACTCAACTTTGGGACAGACTGGTTGGCCAGCAAGCTTTTGGGATGTCCCCAGCCCACATTGCTAGGGTTATTGGCATACATATAAATGTCTTGCTTTTATGTGAGTGCTGGGGATTCCAATTCAGGTCCTTATAATTACAGAGCAGGTGCTCTTACCCACTGACCCCAGCCTCTGGTCTAAGAAGTTTTGAAGTTGGGTTGTGAATGTGTTGTCTTAAAAAGCCTCCAGCCTGTCTGTGCTCAGATACAGCTGAAGCTATATGCTTCAATTCCTATTTACTGAATACTATTGCCATTGGATGTTGGGACAAACAAAAACAAAAACAAAAAACCTTTTTCAAAGGTTGGATTTTTTTTAAACCTTTAACTTTTTTGGTTAAAAGAGCTTTTATCAAATACTCATGTGGGGGTCCAACCCCAAATTCTAAAGCCTAAGCAAACACCTATATCACTTGAAAAAAATTGCTCCTTCTTGTGTGTGGTCTGTCTGTGCTTGATGTCTGCCAATTCATCTTTCTCCTTTCTATTTTTATAAAATTGCCTTTCCCTGAAGTGTCCCAACAGATTTCTGGTAAGACAGGTTAAGAACCTGTTCTTAACAGGTTCCTCTAACAAACTGACAAAAAGGATTGAAACAAAAATTGAGCAAAACCTGTCAAAACAAAAAGGGCAATAGAACTCTCAAGGAATTTCTGGGAATTATGTTGATAGGGTCATATTGAAGTATATTACCAACGTTAGAAAGTTCTGTGAAAGCCTGACAGATTAAAAACCTCATGGTACAAGCCTATTATGAGTTTCTAGCTTAAAGAACAAGGACTGAACAAGGGGAATAGAAGCTGAAGGTAGTTTAACTTCTTTTATTTATGCCTCCCAGTATCAATATCAATCTAGAAATGTCAAACTTACCAGCACTTAAACTTTTTACTTTTACTAAATTAAGATTTATGCTAAACATCTTTTATTAGGTAACTCTAGCTATTTGGCTGAACTTATTAATTATTTGAGAATAAGATCAAGTCTAGATTTGAGTCAGTTTGTAGGTGTGAGACCCATGTGGGTCACATGTCTGATCCCTATAGTAGGCCCTGATAACAATTACTCCATTATGCTCCTGTTTTGACACAATTTAGAGCACAGTGTCTTCTCTTCTGGTCACGGTTTCTCAACATGGAGGTCTGCACCAGAAACAAGAGTCCCTTTAGATGCACCAACAGGATGTTATCTGTCCTTACAACCTGTCCCCGCTCACCATAAAAGGAAGTGTGTGCGTATATGTGTGTGTATGTATATGTACATATACCTGTGTATACATGAAGCAGAGGCCAAAGGCACAAATGAACAGTTCTCTTGGTGATGAAGATCTCTTGATGGTGAAGTTTTCCTGCTGGGACTGCTGCTGCCTTAAACTCCCACCTCATTATCACATGCTGTTGAATTACAGGCATTTGCCACCCAGAAAACTTCCGGAAGCGGTGACTCTCAGTAACTGAACAGAGGGTAGTCATTTAGGCTATACCTTCTTGATTCAATAGTGACTAGGTGAATATATTGTTCATACGTGAAAAGAATCTAAAATAAAAATAGATTATAAAAATAACCTACAATAAAATACTAGGAAATATATTACATATGGAGAATAACAGCAACAAGTAATTTAAAGTGAGGCCAACATAAAGGCATTTTTAAAATTAATAAACTACAGCACTCGGGAGGCAGAGGTAGGCGGATCTTTGTGAGTTCGAGACCAGCCTGGTCTACAAGAGCTAGTTCCAGCGCAGGCTCCAAAGCCACAGAGAAACCCTGTGTCGAAAAGCCAAAAAAAAAAAAATTAATAAACTAAAATGTGGGATAAGTCATGGATTTAATAAAGACACAGATCTTTTCTGGAATTACACAGCATAATTTTTAAAATATACATTTGGCAAAGCTCAGGGATTCTCTGTTCCTTGAATGTTTCAATTTATGTTTAATTGCCTGAGCCAGGCCTCAGATGACATCCAGCTTCTTATGTGGCAACAGATTTACTGCCATTTTCTATGCCTCCCGTTTTGGTATTTACTTCTAAAATCATTCACTTCATTAAATCTTAAATTTATTATTTTAGGCTAGCTCTGTGAAGATCTCAAACACCCAGTACCACATAGCAGTGAAATAACAGATGACCATTTCCTAAGCTGTTGTTCTGAGAAACATCTGTGGATGGGACAGATGTTATGAGGTACATTTAAAAGAAATTATTGAAAAATAATTATGGCCAATATTTACTGCACAGTGAATCTTACCAGGAATTAAGTATACAGAATTTTGAAAACTTACTGGCCTTCTCCCAGAAAAATGTTTCTTCACAAAACAGAATTACTGCAGCAAACACATTCTGGCTAAAGCAAAAAATTAAGACCAAAATGCCACCCTCATCTTTATGACTTAGTACTACTATAGAATATACAGTACATGCAATTAGTACCTATGCTATACACTTCACAAAAAAAGGCATTCAACTTACCGTTGCTAGAACAGCTTACCGGGAAAAACTCAAAAAGACCAACCAGAATTTTACAAAATAGGTCTTGGTGAATTGCTAATCTAAAATAATGTCTAAAAAAATTGTATAATAAAAATGACATTAACATACTAGAAGCTCCTATTAGTAGCACAATGAGCTTCCTAGTGTAATACCTAGGAACATAATTATCAGGAACTAGACAGGACTTAAATAAAACTCTCTCAAAAGATATAAAAAACTAATCAGTGAGATCCTGCTTTAAAAAACCCTCCCAGTAGACCACACCCCAACTAAGTAAACCATATTAACCCACAGATGTTTCTAGAAAACAATGGAAAACTAGTTTTCCACATTTTATCCACTTAAAATAAACCCAGCCAAATTCTCAATATACTGTTTTGAGGGAAGTCTATTAACGCTAACGTTCATCTGGTGACAAATAAATAAAATAAACATGAAAACCATTAGAAAAATTGAATATAAAAATGATCACTAGCAGGATATACCCTAACATATGAAGTCATAGCCCCACCTCAGACTGGTGTGCTAGGCCAAAAGAATTCAGTGGAACTAAAAAAATTCAAGTATAAAACAAAGTATAAATATGTACATTTCAAATGTGTGAAAAATAATTAATAATTGGTTAACCTTTGGGGCAATAATTAGAACATCTAAATCTGCATGTAAAAATAATTTCCTGTAGAGCAGCATTGTTAAATACTTGTGGGGAGAGCTAACCCTTCTGGAGGTGATTCTAGAGCCAAAAGGCAAAAAGGAACAGCTTTGTCATTTTTTAATTTTTTTTTTATTTTTTTAGTCATTTTAATGCATTTTTCCCTGTGCACAAGAGAAATAACTGATAGAGTCAAAAGATACACTTTCCTTTATACATAGCAGTTAAAAGTAATGCAGACATCACATGACACTTCCAGTAAAAGTTACATTTCCAATTACAAATCAAAATGCATATTAGGGTCTCTTCATGGGAGAAGCTGAGGAAATCTTAGGTAAAAAGCACTTTCCTGGCATTACTACACTGATCCTTCAGGCTGCACAAAGATTAAGGTCATATACAATCAATCTGCAACTGTTGACACAATGTTACACTGTAAGTTTTCTGTACAATTAATGTATACTTAGAGAAACCAGGATTAACATTTCTACTATATTTTAACTGAACTTGCCTAGCCAACATTTTCACTGAGAAATTTATCAAATATGCTGTAAGATTCTACAAAATTGTGAGACATACCTAGCTTCAGGAGTATTTCTTATATTCTTTCTTATTTTGGTTACACATATTCTGCTCAGAGATTCTACAGTAATACTTCTTCTAGATGTACAATTCCAATTGTGCTTACTGTACTGTGTACAAATAATAACGAAAACAATCAATGAATAGTATAAATCTTACAGCATTTGCTAGCAAAAATACATGCCAAAGTCACAATAAGCAATATTTTACCACAAATTAGAGAGCTTCAAATAATTTGCTTCTGTTTTTAATATCTTCATTCTACATTAAATTACTATCATAGGCTAATGTTTAAAATGCAAATAAACTGGACATCTGTAGGACAAAACTTGTTCACCCAACTGTGAAGGCTGATACCTGTGTCCAAAAATCACAATAAATGCAGAATAAAGAGAAGTGTTTGCATGCAACACCTTTGAGTGAAACAGCATTGATCCCCACCATTCAAATCAGAGAAGGAAGGAAATCGAAAGAAAAGGAAGGAATGAAGGAGGGAGGGAAGGAAACAAAGAGGGGAGAGGGCAGGCTGGAAGGGAAGGGCGAGGGTGGGAGGGAGGGTGGCGGGAGGCGGAGGAGCAGGAAGGAAAGAAGGGAGGGACTCCACCTTAAAATGCATGGTATTAGATTTATAATTAGACAGATTTAAAAGAATCAAAATAAAAGTAAAGCACGATTTTGTGTGTGTTTAAAGATTTAAGAGCCATTATCAAAAATAAGATACATTTTTTTCAAGGTACAGAAACGTAATTACGATGGCTGAGAGCCCAGCAGCCTCTCAATGGCCGCATTGATGTCGCCTCCTGTTGCTATTAGGGCCTGCAAGTTTGCTTCACGATTTAAGAAGCCCATGGCGTTGAGCTGTTCCAGTTGCTGCTGAAATCTCACTTCTGGATTCGGCAGCTGGGGAGGATTCGCTCCAGCCAGAGCCTGCACCATTTGCTGAATGAACTGCTGGCTGGGACCAGAATCTGAAGTTGGACTTGTGGTTTCAGTAGGTGCAGAGCTGGTCACAGTGGTTGCAGTGGGGACCCCAGTGCCGGTGGAGCCAGGAGAGCTTGCAGGAACAGTGGGTCCTATAGGCCCAATGGGGCCTATGGGTGTGAAAGGAACTATAGGACCGATGGGCCCTATGGGAGTGACTGGGCCCACAGGGGTTATGGTGGTTCCCAGGACTCCCATCGCCAAACCTGGAGCGAAGCTTGGAATGAGGCCAGGTGCTTCAGTGGCTAGTGTCTGTAGCCCCTGCTGGATCTGCATCAACGCCTGCATTGCTCTCGGGTTTGACATGGCCGCAATTGTGTCTGGATTCTGCATCTGCTGCAGGAAATTCGGGAGCTGCGGACGCATCTGCTCTTGCAGCTGAGGATTTGCTGCAAACAGCGGGCTACTCATCATCATCTGGGCAGCCAAATCTGGATTCTGGCTCAGCGACTGCATCATGCTTCTCATGTAGGGTGCAGACAGCATATTCTGAATCAGCTGGGGATTTTCAGTTATCTGTTGCAGCAGGCTCTGCATTCCTGGGGTACTGAAGATGCTAGCAACATAGTTAGCTGCTGCCATGGTGTTCCCGCTGGTCGTGCTAGTGGAGCTGCTGCCAGGCACACTGCCACTGCTTGTGGTCGTGGTGGTGGTCGGAGAGCTCTGGGTCGCTGGCGGTGGTGCCCAAGGATTGGGCAGTGGATCCCGGTTTTCTGTGCGGGAAGGCTGGGTGCCTTCCCCCGAGGAGGAACTGCTCCCCACCGTGGCGAAGGGGTTACCCCCAAACTGCTCCTGTGCGGCATTCAGCATGGGTTCTTGAATGTCAGTGTACATGCGCCGCAGAGCGTTGTAGCCACCTGGGATGCTTTCGAGATTACTGAGAGCCAGGTCTTGATTTCTCATCATCTCTTGCATCATGGCAGGATTCCTGGCGATTTCGAGAGTCTGCCTCATTATATCTGGGTTGTTCAGAAGGTGACTGATTTCTGGGTTTCTCTGAATCAATTGTTGCATCTGAGGATTGGCCATAATGAGCTGCCTCATCAGGTCAGGATTCGAAAGCATGCTCTGAACAAAGGGATTTTCCATGATTTGGATCATCATCTCAGGGCTAGCCATGAGCTGCTGCTGCATGTGGTTCTGAAGCTCAGTGAAGCTGGTCGAGCTCAAACCCAGGCTGCTAAGGCTAGCAAGTCCTCCCAGGGTCCCCGACGCAAACGGATTGCTATTTGTGGTAGTAGGTGTGGAGTTACTCCTGGGAGCCGTGGTCGACGCTGGCGCAGTCGCCGCCGTGGTGGTGGTGGTGGTGGTCGTGGAAGTTCCTGCGGTAGTGCTAGGCTGCGTGGTGGACTGGCCCTGAGGGCGGTTCTGGCTTTTGATGACAAGGTGAACAGTCAGTCCATCATGGATGCCATGCTGGATCAAGGTATCTTGATCTTTCAAGATTTTTCCGGCAAAAATCAGCACGAGCTGATCGGTTTGCGATTTAAAGCGTTTGGAAATCGCTTCCTTAAACTGCTGGACGGTGCTATTCTCGGGCACCGCGAACTCCTCCTTCTCTTTGGGGGTCTTCACAGTGACTTTGATGATTTTGGGCTCGGCCGGCGCAGTGGCCGCGCCTGGGGCCGCAGCAGGGCCACGGGAGGGGCGCGGGGGGCCGCTGCTCTCGCCGTTCTCAGCCATGGCGGCCGCGGTGACGCAGGCTGGCAGGGAAGGCGCTGGCGAGCGAGAGGGCGCGAGGGAAGGAGGAAGGAAGGAGGCGCCGCAGCAGCGGACTGGGCGGCCCCGCGAGCAGCGCGGAACACGGTACCTCAGAGATGAATGGAGGCTGCGGCTCCCGATCGTTGGATGCGCACAGGGTTTGGCGTAGGCCGCTGCCGAGGGCTGAGCGAGCAGGTCTCCAGGCCTTCTCCGCCGCCGCCTTGTGATCTGCCCGCGCGCTCTCCCAGCAACTCCCGCAGCTGCGGTGCCCGCGCTCCCGCCCCGCCCCGCCCCCGGCCGGCCCCGCCCCCTGCTGACGCGGCGCCAGCCCAGCGACAGTCGCTCTGCCAAGCGCAAAACTCCTGCCCTGCAGAGAGGGGCGGGGGGGGGGGGTGAAGAGAGGGAGAGAGAAATAAACAAAGAGAGGGGGAAGAGAAGGAAGGAGGTTGGAAGAGAAAGCTGGGAGACCGAGGCGAGGCGAAGGGGAAGGGAGGAGGCCGGGAGGAGGAAGAGGGAGGCAGCTTCTTTAGCAGCCACTGAAAGACCAATGGAGAATGTGGATTCGCAATCTGGGAGGCAGTGAAAGGATGAAAGCCTGAATTGAACCGATCCCCATGCAAAGGACGAAAAATGAATAGTAAAGAACTCTGACAAAGCAAAAAGGAAAAAAACGAACACCCGGGTGGGGGAAGGGAAGGCATGGCGGGAGCGAGCATTTTACAAAAGAGACGAAAAACGGCCAACAGGCTTCTAAAATATGATTAAGCTCACTACTAATCAAAGGGATTCTAGTAAAAACAATGAGATTTTACTTCGAGTTTATCGCATTGGCAGAGATGAAAGAGAATGAATGTTAAACCTTCTTGACCGGGAGCCGAGAAAATGCACTCTCATGCTAGTTGTAGTATGAATTGTTGTAATAAGGCAGTTTGAAAATACAAATGGACATTTTAAATATTTGCACCTTTGTTTAGAAATACCTAATAATCGATGCAAAAAAGCATATGTATGATGTATATTAACAGGGTAGTATTTAAAAACATAGTGTTTGGGTATTTTAAACGTGTGTGTAACATAGGATTACTCAAACATACTATAATAGTGCCATACAATAAAATAATCCCTCTGTCTAAAAGATGGTGGCTAATTCACGTAATATTAAGTGTCTCTAAAAGTATACATTAAAATGCAGTGTCGTTATGAGGAAACAATAGATGATATTTAATATGAATTTATATTTTCCTAAACAAATGGAAACAATACAGGCATGTAGATATTGATCAGAAAGCTAGTAGATTGTATGTGTGGAAAAGAAATATGAAAGGCTATACTCCAGGATGATAAAGGTAGTAATTAGTAAGAGCTGAAATTGTGAATAATTCTTATTTTCTATTTTGATAAGATTTTGAATTTGATGGATAGGCTGCATTTATAATTTTTAAAAACAATAAATATATTTTCAGACAAGAGGTTAGGTAAGAATTGACAGGCACACAATAGTAGTGGCAAAATTAACATTTATCTATTTCGTTGATTAAGTAAAGGAAATAAAAACAGTATTACTGATAAAGAAAACTTGAATAATAAATCACTTCAAAATCATTTATTTATTTCTCATGCTTTGACCACAGAAAATCATTTTCCCGTACAAAAACCTAGAGATAATTTAAGAGCATTTTAAAATCACTAAGTCACAAATACCTCAATAAATCTCAGTATAAAAAAAAATACAGACTCATTATATACTTGAATAAAAAATGCAATTGTATATACTAGGTTTAATGTTTAAATAATACACAATGTAAAGAGAACTTGCTTTAAATATAATTATATTTGTAGTATTTTATATTTAATATATATTATATTAATAATTAATTGGCACACATCAAATATCATTCTATGATTTCAGACACATGTTCATAGGTATATAGAAATAGGCTAGAGGGGATGGCATGTAGCTCACTGATGAAGCACAAACCTATCGTGTGTGAAAAAACCCTGGGTTGAATTCCTAGTACTGCAAGAAAAAAAAAAAACAGAAAACATACAAGAGGCACTCAACCTAAAAATACAGAAAATATGCAAGAGGCAGTCTTTGTAAACTTATAGCCACAAGGAAGAGGAAATGGCACAGGATTCCAGACAATGACTAAACGGAATTGGGGTTAAAGCTGTAAAAATGTGCTTTGTCTCTAAAATGGAAGCAAACATGATAAACTCAGCAATGGCTGATTCTAGATAGTAGCAATTCATAGTTGTTAGAATGTGGTTAACTTTTCTGAAAATAAAGGGAAATTTAATAATATATAACTAGTCATCTTTAATTACTCTTAAAGGTAGTATTAATAACAAAAATGAGGAAGAAAACACACTTAAAAATTAAAGAAAACTGAACACCTTTGTTGCAGCACACATGACTAATCGTATTAGAGTGAATTAAAAGCGTAATTATAATGAAAATATGTATCTCAATAATTACCATAAGATTACCGTATGTATAGCTTTAGAGACTTGTTAATAACAGAGATTCCTAGGTCCCACCCCAAATTAACTGAAGGTGAGCAAGAATCCGCATTTTTAGCCCATCCAAGTTTAAAAATATTTGATTTATGGAGTATTATGTGAATGAACTCAGAGTCAAATTTATACACGTAAAGAATTTAAATACCAAATAATAGCAAAAATTAGTGTATTAGACATTTAAGTAAAGAGGACAACAGAAAAAACAGAAAGGAGGTAAATGAGGTGCCAGCTAAAAGTCACAACAGCAAAGAATCAACGAACAAGAACGTCAATGCTTTTTCATTAAATCTAAGCCCTTTAAAAAAGAAACCAACCAGGGAACCTGCATGGGACCGAAGTAGGCCCTCCAAATGGGAGTGATGGTTATGAGTCTTGATCTGTTGGGGGGCCCTGGCAGTGGGACCAGGACTTATCCAGGATGCATGAACTGGCTATTTGGAGCCCATTCCCTGTGATGGGATACCTAGCTCAACCCTGATACAGGGGGAGGGACTTGGTCCTGCTTCAACTTGATATCCAAGACTTCCTTGACTCCCCAAGGGAGAACTTACCCCCTCTAATGAGTGGATGGGGGTGGGATGAGGGAGCAGGAGAAGGGGAGGGAAGGGAAACTGGGGCTGAAATGTAAAATGAAAACAAAAACGTTAATTAAATTTTAAAAAAGGGAAAAAGAAGCCAAGTAGATAAAAGGTAATTATTTCTCTGCCTCCATCCTTCACTCTTTCCCTCCTTTTCTCTCTCTGACACATTTTCCTTTTTGTGAGATACTAGAAAGCTACTTTATCTTGTTTAAATATGAAAACAACTGAACATTTCATCTGGGAAACTGGAAAGGAGGTAAGCTGTTGCTGCATTCACAAGGCCCCAGGTTCTGTGTGGAGCACCACAAAAATCAATAAATAAAGATTTGCAAGACAATCATACAGAATGCCTAAGCCTTCTCAGAAGCATTATCTGAGGCACTATTAGTAGTTATGGAGAGAAAGAAGAGCTTCCTATTCCTCCAGGAATTAAATGACTTAGTAGGCCTAACTTATGAAGGCCAATTTACCAATCCATATTGAAAGAACTCAGACAATTTTTACTGAGCACTTCTACTTTTATGAATTTATCCTAAAGAAGTAAGTCCTGAATTAATAAACTGTGTTGTCTTCCCAGAGTGGATCGATCTAAAGAGCTCAAAGGAAATTCTGATCATTCCACACTCCTAGGCATCCATAGTCAGAAGATAATAATAATAACAACAATAATTAACAATCATAAGGCAATCTCATCAGAACTTGAGAAAGAGTTAAGTAAGAAGGGCAAGATTTGAGTAAATGAGACTGGGATTAAAACTCTACTATAGTCATTGGTGACCATGTGACCTTAGAACAGTTCAATCATTTCTCTCTAGGACAAGATTTTTAGCAGCTACGATGGAACTAAGAAGCATGCTCTAAAGAGCTATATTAGTTCATGGGAGAGACAGACAGACACAGAGAAAGACAGACAGAGACAGAGAAACACAGAGAGAGAAATTATTCTGATATATATACCTCTGGGAAAATAACGCAAATGAAATAAATTGATTCCTGGTAAAAAATAAATTACAAAATTAAATCTATAAAAAAATCAAATGATATAAAGGAACAAATATACAATCTATTAAGCACATTGTCTACTCTGGGATTATATTTTCTACCTTTATGCGCCCTGCGATGTTCTAATAATTTTTGCTTTGTTCATTAGTTTACATATAAATAAATAATGCACAAGTCAGTTTTTCTTGAATGCCCAGAAATGCTAGTGCCACATATCCACTTTAATCTCTGAAATGTAAGTTATGAAGTGGCAACTCATGGGCTGGCTTTAGCCTGCCAACACCTAAAACTTGGCAAATTTCCCAAACAAAGATTTATGACTTCAGTTTCAAAACTAGATGATCTGGTTACAGTGGGTTCATACCAAGCCATAATTTGCCTGGAGGTGAATAGTGGCTGCATTCTTTAGATAAGGTGTGACTTCTGATTTGCTAATGCCTACCTTGGCTACTTCACTGATTTTCTTATCTGGTTGGGCCTCTAAGATTTTGAACATTTGATGCTTTTAACTAGGGGCTTCTGTTTTCATTCTTTTACTCCATCTTTTGAAACCCTAAAGCCAAAAGGCTCTGGAATAAATTGCATAAGATCAAGAAGTTAACTAGCTTGCTTTCTTGGAAGGGTGGAGTATTCACTTTAAGGAGAATATAATTATGTCAGTAAGGAGCACGTACTATCTCTTAGTGAAGATGGTAATGATAAAGGCTATTTTTTCCTTCAATCTATATATCCATGCTTTTTCTCGTCAAAATTATACTATTTTTAAGAAAACTGGAACTTGAAAAAAAAATACAAGATGAAAGTTAATGCCTGTCTCATTGTGTTGTGTAGAATAGGATTTTCTGTTACAAACAATTCAATAAACTGGAATTCATTTCAAAAGAAATTAGAATTAAGTTTTCTCAAAATTTACAACGTCAGTAGGAGGTTGAAATAAAAATGAGAAAAGGGGAAATGCTCAGAATAAAACATTAAAATAAAAAAACGCGGAGGGCTAGGTTTGAAAAAGAAAAGCATTTCGTGGTAAAGTAGAAATGAGTAGAACAACTGGTTTTTTCAGTGTGATTCAAATCCACAAAGAAGACAAAGTAGAAATAATCAGACAAGATAATCCTACCATTTTAGTGGTTATTCAAGTATAGCATCTGTAAGCACTGTAGAGCAGTGCCTGTAGGAAATTCTGTAGCAATTAAAATACTCCTGGACTGGTGCCATAGCCCGGTGGCATAGCACTTAGCTGGCAAGCACAATGTCCTGTATTTGATCCATAGCACCTGGTATTGAATTTCTAGAATAGTCCTATAAAGTCTATTTCATTCAAAATATGAAATTTGCTATATTCTAGTCAAATGGGAATGTATCACTATGGAAATTGTTGTATGTGAAGCCTCATTCCAAGTTGTGAAGAAACTATCAGCAGAAACACACCAGGCAGCAATAGGAGCTGGTCTCAGAGTGCACTGCTTATGGATGCTGAACACCATCCAGACCAGTGGGGAAAGCCATCAAAGGAAAGGACTTGGGGAGCACCAAAGACAACTGGGGAAATAAAGTAAAACACAGTTGCTTTAAACCAAGACCTCTTCATTTCCGTCTCAGATAGTATCAAAGGGGACAGGCACTGCTTTTTACATGATTTGATGCCTCTAGCTTGCCATCCAAAGACTCATCAGAGAGTGAAAACATTCAGGTACAAATCTAAACAAAATGTAGTAATTATAGAAATCTTGTAGTTCATAGATGGTAAGGAGTTAAAATAGACATATTAGGATTAAGAAAATTCAAACTCTCACACTGATGGTAAAAAACAAGTTGAGTCAGTAGACGTGTAAGCAAATACACACAGTCTTTTCAAAAGCAGGAGGACACAGTTTAAAAGTAAACATTTTTAGATGCTGTCTTCATATATCTTCTTTCCTAAAACTGAACTGCTAGACTATGTGCCTGAAGTCAAGCCATCTTCGTTTTGCAATTAACCTTTCCCCACTTTACAAAATAAAGACATGTTTCTCTTGCACATTCACAATTTACTATAGTTCATTACCCATTGCCTCCTTGTGTAAAAATCCCAGGGGAAACAAGGAGAGTTTTTGAGATATATATTAGTGTGCATATTGAAAAACAGAATGGCTCTAATAAATACATAATAAATTCTTTGGCAGAGCTATGATTTCCAGTTATTTGCCTTGAAAGAAATTGAAGAAGGACCGAATTGAGTTGTTAACTGATAGAATCATCAAAATAATTTATAAAGATAGATCATTATATGGTTATAGCATATTATTTGGAAAGAAAACAAAGAAAGACTATTGTTACAACTATGTATTTATATTACTATTTAGTAACAGATTCCATACCTTATACTTATAAAAAATAAGAAATAAAGTTGAGTGTTGGTGCCACACGCCTTTAATACCAGCATTCAGTAAGCAAAGGCAGGCAGAACTCTGTGAGTTCGAGGCCAGCCTGGACAAGTTCCA
>JAQHUG010000458.1:812688-844676 GCA_028555095.1 Dicrostonyx torquatus | reverse complement strand
CCTCCACCCCCATCCCCA
The DNA here is from genome assembly GCA_028555095.1 of Dicrostonyx torquatus. Classification (NCBI taxonomy): domain Eukaryota; kingdom Metazoa; phylum Chordata; class Mammalia; order Rodentia; family Cricetidae; genus Dicrostonyx; species Dicrostonyx torquatus. The sequence goes on along the minus strand of JAQHUG010000458.1, from coordinate 844,658 downwards.
CACCCGTGCTTCCAACTTTTGAATCAGTGTGACGTGGCCGTGTTATTTTATATCCCCATGTTGTACTGATGAGCAGGGAATAGGATGCTCTGTTAAGATACATTGGTAAGATTCTAAGGGCTCACAGACAGGAAGAGGGTAACAAAGAAGTGGCTCTTTCACAGTGGGCACACTGGTGAATGGATGGATGCTTGAAGCAGTGACTATTAGAGATGAAAATGCAAAGCGTGTGGGGGTCCCATTACCAAACAAGAATGTGGTACAGCTTAGAAGAAAAAAGATAGTGTCCAAATAGGCACCTCACAGTCTCCTACGAACTTAGGAAACGATCTAGATTAAATGCAAAATGGCTACTGGTCTGCCTATGCAAAAATGCACCTAAAAGGGACATATTTGGCAATTATTCAGAAACGTGATTTGGTTTCTAAAAGGCATTTATCAACAAAATTTCAATTTAAATGAGTTTCTAGATTTTCTCAAAACTTCTCAAGATAATGTATTAAATGTTTATTATGTTATTTTTCTAATCTAACACAAATTATCTCATTTAAACCTCAGACAGGCTCTAAGTGAAAGACACCATTATTAATATTTTGGAACTGAAGAAACTAGAACACAGAGGTCTTATGTTATAGCTAGTGCCTGGTCTTATGTTATAGCTAGTAAATAGCGGAGCCATGCAAAGTCAGAGAATCTGGCACAGAGCCCACATTCTAATTTTATTTATTAACATTTTGGTTATAAAATTAAATAATGCTTAGAGTATATAATTATACAATATGTACTGTCTGAACCAGAATAATTAGTAATTTCATTTCACTGTCATCATTTTGTGTGTGGATGATCCAAGACCTTCTCTTCTAGCCATTTATAAAATATGTACTAAATTATTGTGAATTAGTAGAAATTTCATAGTGCCATAGAAAACTATTATTACTTTTATCCAACTGTGACCTCTACCTCTATTTCCACATTCATGCCAGGCTATAGTAATCACTAATTCTACATTCAGATTGACTTTTTCTTTAACACTCACATATGAAGAAGAACATGCACAATTTGTCCTTCCCTGACCTCTTTATCATATGCCCTCTGAGTTCATCCATTTGGCTGAAATGGAGAAAATGATGTTATTTTATGGTTGAATAATATTTCTTTGTGTGCCTCTATGTATGTATATAACATGTACTTTTTGATATGATGGCATTATTTCACTTGCATATTACATCCAGAAATGCTGTATCATATTGTATTATAGTTTCAGTTTTAGGGGGAGGGGGGCCTATCTATTATGTTCTCTTGGTGACTGTACGAATTTACATTCCTGCCAGCAACTGTTAAGAGTTTGTTTACTCTGCATCCTTGCCAACGCAATCAAGGCTACATATGACACACAGCTTTGGACCAAATGTGGGGGAAAGATGAAATCCTTTCATCTAAGACTTGGAAAAAGAAAAAGATGTCTACTCTCACCCTGTATTTTTAATACACTAGTAGAAGTCTTAGACAGAGATATTGCACAGGAAAAACAAAGATGCGAAATGCAAGCACGAAGGGAAGAAATCAAACTACTGTTTGCAGATGATATGTTTCTCTAGCTACAGAAATTTGAAGACTCCATAGGATTCTTTTTTTAAATTGAGAGTTTCTTGATGAAACACAAGTTTTTCTGAGGAAAGCTGCTGGTACAAAGTCAACATAAAATCAGTAGTATTTCATGGAGCAGAAACAAATCGGCAGAGAAAGAACCATTTGAAGGGATGAAATTGAGCAGTACTCAGAGCGGGAAATGAAACAAACAAACAAACAAACATTTCCACAATTGCAACACCTTTGAAAAACACGCTTTTCAGGTTTCGAGAGCTCGGTTCTCTACTCTGGCTCCCACAGTCCAAAGTTAAGGCGCTGACTTACGGATGGGGCCCACACTTTTATGTATAGGCTCTGAAGAATTCTCTTTGACACTCATTCCGTGTAGAAACCATATACTTGCTGGAAGTTGGTAGAGAGGCTTTGCACAGTCATTTGCTCTTACATATCCATAGCCAACCAAAGCAAACCAATCTTTTTGTCTCCTTTTCCCTCTCCCCCTTCTGTCTTCTTCCCTTTCCACCCACTCCCTTCCCATCTCTTATGCCTTCTTCTGCTGCTTTTAAGGTTCAATAAGAATTATCATGCAGACTAACTTAACTTAATCAGATGATAAATGGCTTACAAGTAACTTCTCATAGAATCTACACTAATGTTCACCTGAGTGAGTAGGGGATGGGAATCTTAAGAAGCCACTTTAGAATTCTACTTATCATATTTCTATATACCTTATTTGATTGTATGTCCCTGCTAGGCTTCATCATTTAAGTGCCAGGTCTGTCATAAGGCAAATATTGTACCTGTTAAGTGTAGGATTCCAGAACACAATAATTTGAATCAAAAGCCTTCACATACCAACTTTTGGTGGCTAATCTAAGATAAATTATTTAATTCGTTTTGGAAAATCTGGAGAATGACCTATTATATTTAGTTATGGATGAACAAGTCATGAAGTATACATAGTAGCTAGGCAGTGGTGGCACACCTTTATGCCCAGCACTCGGGAGGCAGAGGCAGGCGAATCTCTGTGAGTTCGAGACCAGCCTGGTCTACAAGAGCTAGTTCCAGGACAGGCTCCAAAGTCACAGAGAAACCCTGTCTCAAATGAACAAAACAAAACAAAACAAAAGAATAAATAGTGAGAGATATGACAGACCAATAGGAAAACAACATCAAATTAATGGTTTAAGCAAGAGAACAGCATAAAAGTAACATTACCAGACTAGGAGTTTCCAGTCATCCCGCAGAAACTAACTGAGGAAGCCCATTAAGGCAGTCAGTCAGTTGAAGATCCTGACCTAGAAGATTCCTGTGCATAGGAGAATGTGCCCACAGTGAAGGTTTTTCAGTAAAAGAGCAAACAGCAACAGAGACAACATCATCAAATTGAGCACTGACAATATTCAGCAGAAAGTGACTGGGGAAGTTGAGGCTGTCACCTGGTGTCCTGCTCTTTCCCACTGGTTTCTGTGTCAGTTTCTATAGCAGTACCATGGCCTTTTTGTTGCCATGGTTCTACAGCATAGTTTGAAGTCAGGTATTCTGATAGCTTTACCATTGCTCTTTTGGATCAGGAGCTCTTTGACTAATTGGACTATTTGAGCTTCCGTTTGAATCTGACGATGTTTTGTTCTAGTTCTATGAAAATATCTTTGGATCTTTTATTTGTGTCACTATTTTTGGGAAGGCTAGCTTTGTGGTTTATAGCGGTCAGGATCTTTCTGTTTTGTTTAGGCTGACCTCAGTTTCATGACCCTCCGACTTCCATCTTCCAATTGCTAGGATGACAGACACATGCCACCTTGAAAGTTGTGTAAAACCTAAAGATCAGTTCTAGTAATATGACCATTTAAACTATTCTGGGGGTCCAGAAATATTGGCAGTAAATACATCTCCCAGTGTCTTCCTGAATTTCTTTCTTCGATTTTTTAATACTTTTCACTGTAGAAGAGTTTTACCTCTTTGACTACGTTTAAATCAAAATGTTTATTATTTTTGAAAATATTGTGAACTGTATTGGTTTTCTAATCAGTATATAGAAAAAGTACAATTTTAAGTTAATTTTGTGCCCTAGTGCGGTGGGTTGAATGAGACTGGCTCCCATAGGTTCCTGTTTTAATACTTGGTCCCTAGTTGGTGGAGCCTTTGGGGAAAGATTAGGAGGTGTGGCCTTGTTAGTTACTTTTCTATTGCTGTGAGAAAAAAAAAATGACCAAAGCAACACGGAGCAGGGGAGGAGTGGCTTTAAGGTTTCTGGAGACTCTTGCCATTCTCTCTCCCTCTACTCCTCCTCTCTCTCTGAATCTTACTTGTGGATCAAGATATAAGCTCTCTCTCGGCTGCTGCTCCAGTGTTGCTGTGCTCCCGGCAAGGATGGTAATGAACTCTTTTTCCCTCTGGAACTGTAATCCCTATAGCGAGTCTTTCTCTGTCCCATCAGCCAGCTCCCACATCATGGCACAGAGACTTATTATTAATTATGAAAGCTTGGCCAATAGCTTAAGCTTGTTTCTAACTAGCTCTTATAACTTAAGTTAACCAATTTCTATGAATCTATGTGCTGCCCCAGGGAAGTTTATCTCATCTATGTACTGTCCCTCGTGCTTTCCTGTTTCCTCCGTGTCTCTGCCCTTCTTCTTCCCAGCATCCTCTCTGCCCCGAAAATCCTGCCTAGCTATTGATCATTCAGCTTTTTATTAAACCAATCCAAGTGACACATCTTCACAGTGTACAAAGAGATTATTCCACAGTAAATCCCAGAATAATAAATCTTCCTCTACAAGTTGCTTTAGTCATGGTTTTTTTTTTTCACAGCAATAGAAAAGATACCTGGTATCTTATTGAATTTGTCAGGTCAAAAAGTCTTTTGGTGGGGTTTTTAATGAGTTTCTAAAGATAGGCTATTATTAGAAAATAGAAAAAATGTATTTACTACTTTGCTATTACTCCCTTTGTATTTCTTTATATTGATTTATTGATCTGACTAAAGCAATACATTAAACAAACGTGGTAAAAGTAACAATCTTATCTCTTCCTGGTTTTAGAGAAAAGGCTTTTATTTCCCCCTTATTCAGTATATTTTTGGGGTATGAACCCATTCTATACAGCTTTTACAATGTTGGAGTACAATTCTCTTCTTATTCTTTTGGGATTTTATACCAAACAGTGTAAAATTTTGTCAATGACTTTTCTTCATCTACTGCCATAGTAACGTTATGATTGTCCTTGATTTTATTTCTGTTCTATATTGGGTTTACTGCTTTTTATGTTAATCTATCATTTCATCCTAGAATGGAGCCATCTTGCTCACAGTGTATGATCTTTTTTATTGTGTTCTGGAATTCAATTTACAAGTATTTTCTTGAGCATTTTTGCATCTATGTTCATCAGGGCTATTGGTTTATATTTTTGTTGTTGTAGTGTTCTTATCTGATTTTGGTATCTGGGTTATTCTTGCTCCATACAGTGAATTTGAAAGTTTTCCTCTCCTTAAATTTTTTGGACATTATAAAGAATATTGTGGTTGTTTTATTTAAAAGTCTGGTAGAATCCAAGGATGAAGCTTTATAAACTAAACTTTTCTTTGTTTGGACACTTTTTATTATTGTTTGAATCTCATTACTTGATTGATATATGTACATATTTTATAATCTCTTGGTTCAGTTTTGGTGCTCTAGAGGTCTATTCATTTCTTCTGTATTTTCCAGTGTATAGAATAAAAGGGTTTTTTTCGAGGCAGGGTTTCTCTGTAGCTTTGGGCCTGTCCTGGAACTAGCTCTTGTAGACCAGGCTGGTCTCGAACTCACAAAGATCCGCCTGCCTCTCCTCCCGAGTGCTGGGATTAAAGGTGTGCACCACCACCGCCCAGCAGAATAAAAGTTTTTTAAAAATACTACTTTTAATAATTCCTTGCTATTGCTATAGGGATAGATACACAGGATTAGCTTAAACTAGACATGCCTATTTGGGGCTTGGTGATCAGCTATTTTTTTTTTAATCTTCCCAATTCTTTGATTTAAAGGACTCACTGAAGTTTGAACAGGAATGGGTTGTATGCAGAACAAGGTGAACTGGAAGATTGCCTATGCAACATGCTTAGGGATGCTGTCCTCAGTCCCTACTACTGTGTAAAAATAAGAAAACAAATAACAACAAAAACAACAAATAACAATGAACAAGACACAAAAATTAAAAATCAAGCACCATGGCATCTCCAATCTAAGACTAACATCAGGAATAGTGGGTGCAAAAATATAAGCCACAATTTTTCTTTATTCATCTATTTATTTTATATCCCAGCCTCAGCCTCCTCCCAATTTCTTCTTCATAATATTTTTATTTCAATTAAAATAATGACATAATTTCCCCCTTCCTTTCTTTCCTCCAATCTCTCCATGCTCTCTCCCTGCAACCCTTCCCAAGTCCCCCACCCTTGTATTCCCTATCAAAATTGTAGTCTCTTTTTTTTAATTACCATCATTACATGTATCTGCATATCCTGCTGAGTTCACTTAATGTTGCTTACATGTATATGGTGTGGGACAAATCTGTCAATCATGTTTTAAATAAACGCTGATTGGCCAGGCAGGAAGTATAGGTGGGAAAACCAGACAGGAAGTAGAGGCAGGGCTAGGATTAAGTCTGGGAAGCAGGAAGCTTCCCTGGGATTCCTGCACAGATCTCCAAGGATGTGTCTCTGTCCCAGCTGAGAAAAGGTACCGGCCATGTGCCTGGCATGGATGGGAACAATGGGTTAATATAACTTATGGGAGCTAGTAAGAAGCCTGAGATAATGGGCCAATCAGCTTATAACCTAATGTAGACTCTCTGTGTGATTTTCTTTGGGGCTTGCTGGCTGTGGGGTACTGGGCGGGACAGTAACCCCAACAAGCCAGCCCTCATGTTACATGTATATGATTTCAGGACTTGGTATTGGATAATCAATTAGAAGACCGATCCCTTAGGAAGAATAATTCTCTCCCTCAGCTACCATTAGTTGTCTAGAGCTCTTTGTCTAGGGATAGAGCCTCTTGGGATTTGCCCCTTCCACATTAGCATGTCTATTAGTGTTGTCATTGCTTGGATCTTGTTTAGGAAGTCATATTATTGTGGTATAATGGGTGTAGCTTCTCTGACGTTTCTAGGAGACACAATTGTACAGCAGACTTCTCATTCTTCTGGGTCTTAAAAGCTTTCCACTTCTCCCTTTCAATGTTCCCCAAGTCTTAGGTGTGGCCATTGTGTTGTGGGTGTATCAGCTGGAGCTAGGCACCACATAATCAACCAGTTGTTCTCTGCACTTTAATAGCTTGTAGTTTTCTGTACTGGTTTCTCACTGTTAACAGGAAGCGTCTTTGATGAGGACTGAGAGACACACTTACCTGTGGGTATAAAGATAAGTATTTAGAAGGCTATCAGGGATTATGCTGGTTTAGTAAAGTGACAATATTGGGTTCTCCACTAACACATATCACCTCACTAGCTCCAAATAGTTGGTAATGTTTACTGTCCTAGGCATGAGTTTGCTCCTATTGAGTAGTCCAATCAGACAGCTACTAGTTATTGCCAAAATATGCATGCTACTCTCACACTATTAGAGATAGCTTGTTTTGCAGGTCATTGTTGAGTAAAGCAATTTTTAAAATTATTTTTACATTTTTAAATTTTATATATTTACTTTTATTGTATAGCTGTTTTGCCTTGCATGTATGTCCATTTCCCATGGATGTGCCTGGTCTCTGTGGGGTCAGAGGAGGGCATTAGATCCCCTGGAACAAGCATTACAGGCAACTGTGAGCTGCCCTGTACATGCTGAGAACTGAATCCAGCTCTGCAAAAGCAGCCAGTGCCCTTAACCATGGAGTCACCTCTCTAGCCACAAACCAAAAAGATAATAAAATGAAAAAGAAAAAATTAAGACAGAACCAAATGTAATACAATAGAAAAACTATAATAAATTAAAATAAAAAAACTCAGCCAGTCAGTGGTGCACGCCTTAATCCCAGCACTCAGGAGGTGGAGGCAAGTGGAGCTCTGTGAGTTTGAGGACAGCTTGGTCTACAGAGTGACTTCTAGAACAGCCATTACACAGAGAAACCCCACCTTGAAAAACCAAATAGATAGATAGATAGATGATTTCAAAATTGAAACAATGGGACTGAGAGATGGCTCAGTGGCTAATGGCTAATAGCATTGGCTGTTCTTGCGGAGAACCCAGGTTTGATTCCTAGCACCCACATGACAGTTCTGTCTGTGACTCCAGTCCCAGAAAATCTAACTCCCTTTTCTGCCAGCGCTTTATGCAGGTGATAAGTGCAGTCAAAATGTCCATATGCATTTTTCAAAACCACAGAAACAGGAAATCAAAATAATGGAAATTAAAGGTCATAATTAATATATGATGAATATATATACACAAAGCAACATATGCAACAAAATCCTTAATTAAAAAAAAAAACATTGCCTCTGCTGAGGTATTTGAACTCAAGCACGGGTATTGACTTCTTATGCCAATCTGTGCTACCTTTTGTTTTCTTGGGTTATGTATCTCTTGGAGCCAGCAAAGGATGAGGGTTATTAATCCCTTCTTCCTTTTGTGAAGCTGCCAATTGGTCCGCTAGAGTGATTTAGGATCAGAGAACAAAGTAGCATGGAATGCAAAGTTCCCTCATCTAGAGTTTGCACTGGGCAGAGTAGATAGATCATTGTACTCCCAGAGCCTAACTGATGCTGAATGCTGCTGTCAATCTGTGCTCCTCAATCCCCCCATGAAACCTGCTGAAGGCTAGTCAACAAACCATCCTGGATGGAGAGAGCTGGCAGTTTTGGCGTATGTCAGCTCCCATGCCCTTGGCTTTTTAATGCCCATTCCCTAGCACATATTCCTGCTCAGCTTCTAACCTCCTGAACACTTAAGCTTCCAGTCTTGCCGGGTAGTGGCGGTGCACACCTTTAATCTCCACACTCAAGGGCAGAGGCAGGCGGATCTCTGTGAATTTGAAGCCAGCCTGGTCTACAAGAGCTACTTCCACGACAGCTAGGACTGTTACACAGAAAAAAACCTCTCTCAAAAAAATTAAAAAAAAGAAAAGCAAAAACAAAACAAAAATATAGCACTATGATTGTGTGTTGAGAAACACAAATGGTTTTAAGAGTTAGCCTACTATGTAGCTCCCAGACCGCCTATGTTCATGCTGTTTTTCAATTAAATGCCATTTCTCTCTGTCCCTCTTCTTGCTTTCTATTACTCTCCTGTGTGTCATCCGATTGCCACCTCTATGTAACACGGTGTTGCACATTTTCTCACCCTATTTTATGATAACCAGAATCTCTGGAACTCTCTTGTCTAAATTGAATTTCAGTAAGCTCTGTCAGGCACGCACATCCTGAAGCACCCGGGGTCTAGCTGGCCAGACTCAGAACACTGGAGATGCAACAAAGTGTCTTTTGCTTCTAGTTTGCCATTTTGTTTTTTCCCTGTGACTCCTGACAGCCCCTGTCTACTGACCTTGTAGATTTCTTCAAGCTCAGGGTTACCTAGTTTTCTTTTTTCTTCTAGAACCTAACAAAGAATCCAGAATGAAATAGGTGATCTTTGAGCCATGGTAGAGTAACTAAATGAAATAGTAAATTATTATTCCAATGAATTCTGTCTTTGATACCACCACATAACATAGCTGTTTAGGATTTACAGGCCCAATGGGTATGCCTATATATAATCTCAACCCGGTAAACAGGCAGAATAATCTGAAGTTCGAGGCTGACATCTGCTACGTCGTGAGGGGCTGCCTCAATAAACAAAAACACACAGACAAAATCAGATAAACAAAGACCAGCAAACCAGCTTGCGATTATTTTCCATGTGACTATTTCGTACTTTACATTGTATTTTAAATATCAAAATAAAGATTACAAATAATTATCACTGGGAGCAGTCACAAAAACCAGCAGTCAAGCGGCTGAAGTCCTGAGACCAAGTATGGTTATAGTAACAGTTCTACATTCTAGCTTGAAAACTGGAAGCTTCAAAAAACCCCAAGAAGTCTACAAATCAAAGACAAACTGTCACTTTAAGAGTCACTTTTTATCTCACCAGCCGGGCCAGTTTATTTAAATTTAATTAGTGAAGAAGCTCATATAGGCTTTCAGTAAAACCGTTCCACCTGGACCATGGATTGCATCTTGTCATCATTTTCTTTAATTTAATATGGATGTAACCCAAGAACCTATGCCACATTCTAAACAACAAATTTAGAATATGAGGTAGACCTATTTTTATTAAATAACAAGATTAACTGTCCTAGGAAATTACTCTACCTTTATTAAATTTGTGTGTGTGTGCAATCACAGGGAAGCAGGATAGTATCTTATATTTGGGGAAAAAGAGAGTGATTAATTCCTAATTATACTGCAGCTGGGGGCTTGAAATGAGGTAGATGAATTTGTTTTTCTTAGAAATCAACACAATGGATTTTCTGGAAATCAAATGAACATCCAAGGGTCAAGAAAATTAACACCCAATATGAGCCTCTGTATCTTCCAATTTTTGCTCTTCCAGAGGCGCGTGTTTGATTGCCAGCACCCATACTTGGTAGCTCAGAACTCCCTAGTAATTCCAAGTCCAGGAGATCTGATACTTTCTGTCCTCCACAGGCTCTGCATTCAAACATACACAACCTACACCCACAACACAGAAAGTAAATCTTTGAAAGTCATTGTGTATATCCAGCTCTTTTTTGTTTGATTGCTTTTTGTTTTTTGAGACATGGTTTCACTATGTAACCCTGGCTGTCTTGGAACTTATTCTGTAGGCCAGGCAGGCCTTGAACTCACAGAGATCCTACCTCTGCCTCCCAAGTATTGAGATTAATGGCGTGCACCACCTCCACCCAGCATATATCCAGCTCTTTAACTTGTCTATGCCCAATAACTCTTAACTTGCTAATAGCTTACTCTTCCAAAGTACAAACTAGAGTAATTGTAGGTCACAGAAAACTGGTTTCTAGATAGTTATCTTTATGTCTGCTTATCTCAAAATCACTTTAAAATTTCAGATCATTTCAAATGCCCACTAGCATCTCTTAGTTGAGTTTGACTGACAAGGGCACCAGCTATCATTATTTTTGAGATTCGGTCTTACTTTGTAGCTCTAGCTGGGCTAGAACTTGTTCTGTAGATCAAGATGGTCTCAAACTCACAGAGATCCACAGACCTCTACCCCCAAAGTCCTGGGATTAGAGGCATGTGCTACCTCACCTTGCAAGATTTGTTTTTATTTCTTGTGTGCATGCTTGTATGTGATTGGTATATGGCATGTGCTAGTGTGTGACATCCCACATCTACCTGGTGCCCATGAAGGGCAGTAGAGGTCATCAGATACCCTGGAACTTGAATTATGGACCATTGTGAGCCACCATGGTGGTGTTGAGAACCAAGCCCGGGCCCTTCACTAGAGCAGCAAGTGATCTAACCACTGATCCATCTTAAAAATATAGCAATTTTTAAAGCTGCTGGATGAGGTTAAAAGCTATCCCTGGCTTCTGAAACAATACATTTATAAGTAGGGATTATTCTATTATTCCTAATGCTACACATCTGAGGACTTCAAGACTATTACCAGTGGCAATGCCCTTCATCTTCAACACGGTTCTAAAGGGTAATAAATTGTGTACCTGGTCAAGTTCTCCCAGGTTCATTTTTTTTTCTCTAAGGCATTAACATCTAGGAAAGAACATTTTGTTTTCTCCAGCCCTATTTGTCACAGTACTTGACTTGGTTTGACCCTATTTGCCTTTAATTTACATGAAGAAAATTCTAGAACAATTTATATGTATATCTAGGATTTATAATTTTAAAATTATGCTCAATTAATTTTCTCCTAGACTTAATGAATATATATATACATATATACATACACACACATAGATACACATACATAGATATATGAGAAAGAGAAAATATCTGTCAGTCTTGAGCTCACAATTCTCTTGTCTCAGCCTCCTGAATGCTGGGGTCACATCATGCACGGCTTTGAATCTTGAAGAAAAATGCAGCACTCTTTTTGAGATCCCATTTGAATTTTTGATCCTTGCAGTAGGTAAAGTATAAGCTGTCCCCAGCCTCTGTTTCCAGACATACACACAATTACTCCTTTCCCTAATTCCAACGATTCTCCCCACCCCCATCACCCTCAGTTTTCTTGCTTTGACTAGTCTCCCTTAAATGAACTTTAGCTTTCAAAATCTTCCCTGAAAAATCTCTAGGCATCCACTAGCGATGAAAGAAAAGTGGCCTTGGTTGCCAAGCTACAGTTTCTGCCTGGCTATTGTGCCGCCATTCTAACTAAATCAAAAACTCAGTCCAAACTGAAAACAGCCGGGAGAGGGAAAAGTGGCCTCCCCCAGGGAAGAGTACACCAATTAACTGTTCAGTGCCAAATGGTCAGCCCTGAAAACATAAATACAAGTAACATTATACAGACTGAATAGGTTATATTCAGTAGCAATTAGTGAGGGAAAAGGCTATGAATTTGAAGGAAAACAGGCGGGTATATGGGAGGTTGGAGGGAGGAAAGGGAAGGGAGAAATATAATTAAGTTTTAACCTCAAAAATTAAGTAAAAACCTCAGCCCATCATTTATTATCAAACATCTAAAATTTTTGTTGTAAATTAAACAATAATGTTATGGTATAGTTTTCCACTTGTGTATAGTCCCTAGTTTGTACTCTACTAAATGATCAGTATTTAGAAGAGTGCCTACCACATAGCAAACATCAAGATTTGAATAATTTTTGTGTTTCTCTAAACCTTGAAATTGTTGCTTTCTCTCTTATCACAGATGACTTCAAGGGAGAAATTGAATAAGTTATAACATCGGAAAGTCATAGAAAGGAATGCTGATAGACTTTTGAAAAAATGTAATTTCCCTTAAAGATGTATGTATACAAAAAGAGCAAATCTCATAGTTTGTGTTCAAGGTCTAGTTTGGTCAGCTAATTTAGGAGTACTGCGACTGAGCAAGTGCCCTTCAATCCTCTGAATTGTGCCAATAACACTACCTTTCTCATACTGGTGTTGTGATAATGAAATAATAGCATATCCAATAACAAATGCTGGTTCTTCCCTTAACATCTGTATGATTTCCTCATTGTCCTCAACTTTCCATGAGAAAAACATATGCCAGCGGTGCTATTCCCAATACCTCCCCTCTACCCTCTGTCCCTCAATTCTGGTCGAAACTAACCAAAACCTAATGAAAATTCCACTGGACTGTCTGGCCTGGAAAGAATTGAGAAAGATCTTCTTTCAAAAAAAAAAAAAAAAGCTTGCTGGGTAAACACACAAAGGTCATCTTAGCAAATCTCACAGCTCTTTCACAACTTTCCAGCCTGCCTCTGGAGGAGCACCTCAGAACTGATTCTTAAGAAAATATACTTCCTACCACGCATTGAGCACCTGATGTGTAGGGAAAACGGCTATTTAGTTATCGTCTCTTGGAACTCTAACAGCTCTTGGAAAATGATGCCTTCATTATTCCCATCTTAGGGTTAGAGAGACAAAAGGTCTTAAAACTAGAATTTAAGGAAGTTGGAATTTGAACTCTAGTAGAGCTTTGCACTGGAGTCTGAGCTTAATCACAGTAATTCTTAGTCAACATGTCAAACCTGCCCAGCGTGCTTCACGTGACCCCCAGTTTGTCAACGCCAGATCTACCATTATATTTTTGTCTGCATTTTCTTTTACCCTCCACTCTGAACCCTCTATTACAATCAGATTTGCCTTGTTGGCATTTGAAATATAGAATTTGCTGCATACTGTGCTCGGATGTTTCCCGTTTTCTGGAAACACCATTTTCTAATATCTCAAGTGTTTCTCAAACTTTATTATGCTTCAGAATTTCCTGAGTGGGTTTATAAAACAGATTTGCGCTCACTCTAGCCATATCAGCCACCTGGCCTCCCTTTTATAACTTCCATCTCGTGTCTTGAAAAATGACAAAATACAAGTAGCACAGACAAGAGAGTCAAATCCTCTGAAACAGTGGGAAGAAGAAGTTAACCTTGCCTAAGGCTCCAAGGCTTGTGCTTGATGCCATTTTGTTTGCTGAAATTCACACGTCCCAGACAGGACTCTGAAGCCTGTATCTGTGACCTACCAACACACACACACACACACACACACACACACACACACACACACACACACACACACGGGTGGGGGAGAAGAGAGAGAGAGATCACCTTTAAGAATATTCCATTCCCACCCCACCCCCAGGCAAATACCTTTCTCATCTAACAGAACAGAAAGTGTTTTTTGACGAAGCTCTACTCCATAAAAACACCTCTCTCTTTGTCTCTTCCCCACAGTGGGAGGCTGATTGCCCTCCTTTCACCAAAGAACCAGATGGCCTGACTCTAATTCCCACTCCAGGGGGCATTGAGGACCAAACAAGAAGTTCTGTCTTCTTTGTCTTTAGCCTAGCAAAGCAGTAGGTGACGCACTGAAGAGCAGAGTTAATGGGTATGAGCATGGAAAGTATCAGATCCTTCGCTCAGTGTTAGGAACTGGCATGAAATTCGCAGTGAGGGCATTGCCAGGGTACTGTACTTAAGAATTTGTTTTGATTGCCTCTTCTCATTGATGTGACGAAATACTTAGCGAAAACAACTTAAGAAATGAAGGGTCTTTTGATTCCTGGTTTTAAAAGATGCCATTCATGACAAGAGAGGCATAGCCATGGGAATATGAGGATCTTGAACACTTTTCATCTCTAGTCAAAACTCAGAGAACGACTATTGTGAATGTTCCCCCGGCTTCCTCCTTTTTGCTCGGTTTGATGTCACTTTCACTTGGGTTTAGTCTTCCCTCTTCATTTAAACCTCTCTGGAAACACACTCACAGATGGGCCACAATATGTGTCTCAATACAATGAGGAAAAAAAATGACTACCATAGACCCGACCCTTCGTTGTCAATGGCATAAATGCAACAGAACAAAAGTTCCTGAGTTAGATTTGGTTGACACTCAATTTCTTCCCACCCTTTGGAGAGCAGTTTCCACTAGGAAATAAACACACCGACTCCACCAGCAGCTGTTAAGATCGATGTAGGTGGTTTGGAGGCAGGGGTGATCCTCACTTGGCACCCCAAAGTTTCCATGCCACTTATAAAGACTGGGGAAGGGGTAATGAGTGTTTCATTTCTCTCTTATGTTGGTGTCACTGACCACATGTGTAGGAAACAGAGCTGCCATCTCCATCTGGAACCGAAAGGTGGAAAACTTTGAATAATAGGGGTAGAAGGCAAGTATAATCAGTACCCCACTTTCTCCTCATCTTCCTCCCTCCAAGCTTTAGGAAAGGCATGAGCATGAGAGTTCCTGCACCCATCATATGACACAATATGGGAGTGTCTGCATTCTTTCCCGCCATTTGAAGGCAGCTAATCCCAGTTATAGCAGTTTACATACTGATAGAGAGATAATGTTGGGAGAGCTAAGTAAAAAGCCAAAGGGCTCCCTAGTCAGCCCTAAGGGAGGGCAAGTTGTTATTTTGTATTTGCTGTAGTAGGATCCATGATGCACAAGAAAAGATAAACATGAATATTACATATTTACCTGTTCCTCATGCTGTGCCTAAAGAAGGGACCTATGTTAAAAAAAAAAAAAAACATTGACAGTGATCTAGGTTATGAGCCAGCAGTGGTGGCATACAACTGTAATCTGTGTGAGGTAGGAGGATAAAGGAGAATAGACAGCCTGGTCTACATAGGGAGTCCAGGACAGCTATGCCTGTGTATCAAGACCCTATCTAAAGCTAAAACCATGAAAGATGAATATAGTTTTTTTACATAAATCTTAATAATGCCTAAAATATATAGGATATTATAAAATGATTTTTTATGTGAAACTAAAACTGCAAATGTTAACAATTTGAAGGACAAATGCTGAAAATATCTGAAAGGGGTACTGTTATCATAAGAAATCTTTTTTTTTTTTTTTACAATTACTTACAGTTTCTTCCAAAACAGACAAAAATAAAACTCAGCAAAACCTGTACAATCCATAGCATAGAGAGTGGGGCTGGGTGCAAAATCCCATCTCTAGCCATGGAGCTGTTTATTGGCAGTTGTTAGCTGCTGGGAGGAATGAGCTTTCTCTAAGAGTACAGATGAAGACCACATATCCAAGAACATTTGAGCCGCATCAACTGAAATAAATAGGTCAAAACGTTGGGTGGAGAGAGAAGGGGGAGCAGGCCTGCAAAAAGTGGGGAGAGGAGGTGAATTCAATCAAAATACATCTATGAAATTCTCAAAGAACTAATAAAAACCAGCAAAAACATAACAGAAATAGAAAGTAATGAACACAAAACACTCATTGGCTTCAGAAGTAAAATGGAGATGACAGAAAAATGGGTGAAGTTAGGAACATATCGGTAGGGGCTGGAGAGACGGCTCAGCAGTTAAAGAGCACTGAATGCTCTTCTAGAGGACCTGGGTTTAATTCTCAGCTCCCACATGACAGCTCACAACTGTCTCTAACTCCAAGATCTGACACCCTCACACAGACATACATGCAGGCAAAACACCAATACACATAAAATAAAAATAAATTATAAAAGAAAAATGTTTTTAAAAAAGAATGTATCAATAGACCTGACATCACCAAGAACAACAGGAAGGAAATAGAGCTTCAAGATCCTAAAGGTGCTATCCTACCCTCTGAGACACAGAAGGAAGAGGAAATCGATTATGACTGAAAAGGCATTCTAGAAATAAAGACTGCACACTGACTGTATAATGGCTAAAAAGAAATCTAAATATTTTTTTTAAAAAAAACTAAGTAAATATCACATAGAATAAAACTAAATAAATACATCCCAAGATTCAAAAACTTCAAATTCTGAAATATATAAAGACAAAGATAAAATTTTTAAGCAGGTAGACAACCAGTGGTGGTAGACACACCTCTTCAATGAGCTGAAGAGGACGGGGCAGGAGGATTGTGAGTTCAAGGCCAGCATATTTTATTTAGTCAGTCTGAGACCACAGTCCATGTGACAGTATTGTCCACATTCAAGGTGAGCTTTGATCCACAGTCCATCCTCTCTGGAAGATCCCTGACTGACAAACCCAAATGCTTGTCTCATTAATCAAAGAAGCTAAAAGTATAAGATGGAAGAATGAAAAAGCATCTTTAACAAATGGTGCTGGCACAATTGGATGTCGACCTGTAGGAGAATGAAAATCGATCCTTATCTATCACCATGCACAAAACTTAAGTGTAAATGGATTAAAGACCTCAATATAAATCTGACCACACTGAACCTCATAGAAGAGAAAGTGGGAAGTAGCCTACAACAATTGGGCACAGGAGTATACTTCCTATGTAAAACCCCAGGGGCACAGACAATACGAACAACAATAAATAAATGGGACCTCCTGAAACTGAGAAGCTTCTGTAAAGCAAAGGACACAGTCAGTAAGACAAAAAGGCATCCTACTGAATGGGAGAAGATCTTCACTAACCCCACATCAGACAAAGGCCTGATATCCAAAATATACAAAGAACTCAAGAAACTGGACATAAAAATTCCAAACTACCCAATTAAAAAATGGGGTAATGATCTGAACAGAGAATTCTCAACAGAAGAAGTTCGAATGGCCAAAAGATACTTAAGGTCATGTTCCACTTCCTTAGCCATCAGGGAAATGCAAATCCTTAATGGTTCTTAACCCAACCAAACTGACAGCTGAAATTAACTTATATAAGTTACAAGTTACTTACAAAAATTTTAAATCTCATCATGATTAGAATATAATTTCCAGCATGTTAAATGCTAAAAGCCTGGAGAACATGGAATAATATATTTCAAGACATGAGAGAAACTGTCAATCAAGATTATTAATGCAGTTATGTGATTTTTCATTATTAAATCATACCACATTCCAAGATGAGCATAAACTAAAACTATTTGTGTACACAAAGGGAACATTTAAGAAGGGGATCAGTATAGGAAGGAAGAGGGGCAAAGTGTAACAGGGCATAGGTGTGAACAAAATATATTATATACATGTCTGAAAATATAATAATAAAGTAATTGCCATAAATAATGAATATATGCTAATATCAAAAGGACAAAATAGATAAATAAATGAGAATTCAGACAGAACCAAACACTTTCAACAAAACAGCAATATAAGGGAATTAATAGGAGAGAAAGAAATATACACTATTCAAAACAACCAAGAAAATAAAAAATAAAACTAAGATAATATAAATTAGTTCACATTTTTCAAAACTAGCCATGGTAAACTTTCTTAACTCCTCCAAGGAAAAGATTCAGACTGTATGAATGAATTAAAAACAGGACTTAACTCTTCACAGTCTGAAATAAACTCACCTCACTGACAAGGTTTTCATAAACTGAACATAAAAAGAAAGGAAAATATATCTCAAGCAAATAGAATTCAAACGCCTGCAAGAATCAAGTCAAATGGTATAAAATGGAGCCCTACATATTGAATACAATACCAGTCCATCAAGAAGGTATATAACAACTGTAAAGATAAATGCACCAAATATCAGAGTACTTAATTTAAGGAAACAAGCATTACTGGACATTGAGCAACAGATGGCAGATATAAAAATTATAACTACAATACTCTTATTTTTCCCAGTAGAGAGTTCATCCATGTAAAACAAACCAACAAAGAAACAGCAGAGATAAAATGCATGATAGATCCAATAAACTCAATCAACACTAGTAAAAGATTCCTTTCAAAGGATGCAGCCAGTACATTCTCAGTCTCTCAGAGATAGTCTTGATAAGAGATCACATTGAGGCTGGAATACAACTCTTACCAAAACTGACAAAATGAAATAAATTCTTTCATCTTATCACATCATAAAGAAATAAAATTAAGAATCTAGACACACGCACACACAATCTCAACAGAAAATTCATTTGCACATGACTTGAGCACAGCTAGTTCCAGGGCTGACCTGGTTGCAAGCCATTTTCCTTGACCTAAACAATTTGCTCTTCTACATATCCAGGATGTTAAATCAAAGCATTATTAAATGTGGAAAATATCCACTTCCAAATCTCAATGATTCAAATCTTGACTACCCTATCCTCCATGACTCACCAAATTGCCAGAGATTCTTTCTAGTTTTGAAGTGAATGCAAATTACTATCCTCTATTTGCAGCAACGTAACTACCTGACTCTTTGTCAACACCCGTTTTATTCTTAACAGACTCAATTCTATATAGAAAAAAAGGGCTTTCAAAGCCAGCTCTGGGGGCTTCACACTGAACAAAAAAAGCAAGGGAGGGAGAGCAGGGAGGAGAAAATGTGGTACAGGCAATAAAAGTGTAGCTAAAAACTGTTACTTCCTGTGGAGAACTGTATGTTTTCTAACACATGACCCTACCAGAAGATGTGAAAAACATACTCACTGAACTTCATGAGAAAGCTTCCTTATTCTGCTTCATAAATGGTGACAGAAAGACACAGAGGGAGAAGGCAGGGGCTTTGTGTCTGTTCGGGCTCCTTTCATGTTATTGTTATAGAGAGGAAAGCAAAAAGGATGACCATTAAATTATGAATCTCATGACTAATCCACAATAACATCTGAAGCTGATGTAGAAAGCAGCCTTAGTAGATGGCTGCAAGCAGCAGTCAGGATAAACAAAGACGGAAGAGGGCCGCTAAGGCCGACCCCTCTTCCACATGATCCACTTTCTTCTGTCCAAGGATGACTTGCAATTTTAGAAAGTATGGAAGGCAAAGGCAGCATATTATTTTAAAGCAAGTTAAAGGACTTACTTACATATTTTAGAAGCAACTGATAGGGTTAAAACTAATAAAAGTTAAGGCACTCTGTGAATTATTGTTCAATCCTAGGAATAATTTGACATCAAATTTAATGTAGAGCTTCTGATGGCTTGCTTTTAGTAGGCAGCCATAAAGATATGTTCCCATCTGAAGATCCAGACTGTGTTAATATAACTTACTCTTGGTAGCATAGTCTAGAGAACTTGAAAGAAACAGTATTTATTAGTCTGCACCTTAGTATTTTTCAAGTTGTTTTGTTAAATTTTTAGTATTGTGGCTCCATAGATTATACAGAAAAAAACTAATATAGATTGCATGCCTTTAAAAACATTCAAATAAAAATAGATAGTTGAGGAGACTTCTTCTGGGAATAAGCGTAAAGCACATGGTAAGAGAAGTCATTTTCCTCTGATGGATCCAAAAGATTAGAATTGCTCCCATGCTGCTAGCCATACAATGCTCTGCCTACCTGCCCTCTATTGACTGTTTTCACATGTGATGAGTCTGCTGGAAAATTGGGCTCTCTTATGAATCACTTCCAATGTGTCTTTTTTTTTTTGATGTTTGTGTAACTCTTCTTAGAGTTACTGTTAAGATCAGTTTCTCCGTCTGTACCCCAAGAAGCCAAGTCTGGCCACCCAATCTTGAGAAGCCAATTAACTTGAAATTAACAGAAAAGAAACCAGAAACGGGAGCTTTATTCACGATTGCCACATTGGGAAGCAGGAGGAGACAGACTTCCGCCCATCTTTGTGATCCTAAAGTGAAATTAAGTTTACATAGAGAGGGCCAGGGATGTACACAGCTGAGGAGTCTTTGTGAGGGTATTGCCAGCCTTTCACTGACCCATTCTTTTCTAAGCTCCAGTCTCTCCAGAAAGGTGATCAGACAAGTTGTTAGCATTGTGTGAAATCTTCCTGGGAGGCAAGTTCCTGGCTCTGCCTTGTGCCTGCTTCCTGGGGGAATCTCAGCCTCTTGGAGTCATACTTGCAATAGTATGATAGTCAGGTAGAGGAACAAGGATTTTTCCCCAGTTGTGACAGGACTTTAATAACAGTAAAATTAAAAAGAAACCCGCAAAATGATTATCCTTTGTGTATTATTTTGTTGAAAATATTTGAGTGTACCTTCTAAAATTCATTTCATGTTATACATACTTGATTTCAAATTCATGAAATAATTTTCCAAAATTTGTTAGGTATATAAATGCTACTATCTAAATCTTTAAATATTGCACTGGAAGACAATTTTTAAAATCCAACGTAATCCTTTGCAAACAGTGCATTTTTATGATAGGAAAATTAACTTTCAGTCTAGAAAAGTAAATGTCAATTAAAATAAATAAGAGAAAGGACTTGGAATTCTACCTAGAAGTAGACTTTATATTGAAACTTAATATTGAAAATTTTCAATTTGAACATTTTATTCTACCACAATTTTCATAACTATCTGGTACTCAATTTTCAGGTTGTTAATGATTTCTTTTACTACTAAATCCTATATGATTTTGGGTTTGGCATTTAGTTTCCAGGGCTGTTTCCAGTTCCTAACAGTGGGAACAGGGGCTGTCTCTGACACTTTTACTCACTTTTGGGACCCTACTCCTCATACTGGGTCACCTTGCACAGCCTTAATACTTGGGGATGTGCTTAGTCTTATTGCAACTTGATATGCCATGTTTTGTTGATATTCATGGGATGCCTGCCCTTCCCTGAACAGAAACAGAGGAACTGAATGGAGGTTGGAAACGTGGAGGTGGGAGGGTGGGGTCAGGAGTTGGGGTAGGTGGTGTTAGAGGGACTGGGAGGAGAAGAGGGAGGGGAAACCTGGATGTTAATTAATTAATTAATTTTAGAAACAGGGTTTCTCTGTAGCTTTGGAGCCTGTCCTGGAACATGCTTTGTACACCAGGCTGGCCTCGAACTCACAAAGATCCGTCTGCCTCTGCCTCCTGAGTGCTGGGATTAAAGGTGTGTCCCATCATTTTTAAAGCAGGTAGTCCCTTTTAGTTCCTCCTCTCTAAGTCTGACAGTCTTCATTTCAGGGTTTCAAAAGTAAGCAGTCCATGGTGTAACTGCCATGGTCACAGGTCTGCCAGCTGCTTCTGAATATTCTAGCAGGGTTGGTGATTGTCATTCTAAGTTCTGTGCTCCCTACTGAGACTGTTGACTCCCTACTTGAAGATCAGAAAAATAATTGCAGATACCAGTGCATTAGAGCCTAAGAGCAGTCAAATGCAATGTTGTGTAAAGAAAATTGAATTTATTTTCTCTTTTCTCTAAATTGAATTTATTATTTCTTTTCTCTAGGCTGAGCAAGGTATCCATCCAAAGAGAATAGGTTCCCAGTACATGCAGTAGGGATAAATCCCAGTGCCACTGCCAGTGGACCCAAAGTCTGCCCCCAGCCAAGTAACTGTCACCCACATTCAAAGGGATTAGATTGGACCTATGCTTGTTCCTTCCCAATCTGGCTGGT
Source organism: Dicrostonyx torquatus (assembly GCA_028555095.1). Lineage (NCBI taxonomy): Eukaryota > Metazoa > Chordata > Mammalia > Rodentia > Cricetidae > Dicrostonyx > Dicrostonyx torquatus. The sequence goes on along the minus strand of JAQHUG010000458.1, from coordinate 822,749 downwards.
GTTGGTGAGCTCCCATTAGCTCAGGTACACTGTTTCAGTGGGTGTGCCCATAATGGTCTTGTCCTCTTTGCTCATTTTCTCATTCCTCCCACTCTTCAACTGGACTTTGGGAGCTCAGTCCACTGCTCCAATATGGGTCTCTGCCTCTGTTTCCATCAGTTGCTGGATGAAAGTTCTATGGTGACATTTAAGATATTCGTCAGTCTGACTACAGGCACCCTCTCCTCTATTGCTTATGGTCTTAGCTGGGGTCATCCATGTGGATTCCTGAGAATTTCTCTAGAGCCAGGTTTCTTTCTAGTCCCATAATGGCTCCCTCAGTCAAGATATTTCTTTCCTTGCTCTCATCTCTGTCTTTCCCTATCTCAACTATCCTGTTTTCTCAAGTTCTCCTCCCCTCCTCTTTCCCTTCCAACTTTCCTTCTCCCCTCACCCCCATTTTCCCAATTTTCTCAGGCGATCTTGTCATATTTCGACTTTCCAGGTGGATCTACATATACCTATAGTTCATGATCCTAGAGAAGCTAAGTAACAAGGTGAACCCTAAGAAAATTTAATTTATAATAAAGTTTAACAGTTCAATGAACAGTTACAAAGCAGTTTGAACTGCTTTGCATTGAAATACTATTTTGCAGCATGAAATTGCTGATATGTAAAATATTTTAATATAAGTTAACATAAAAATAAATAAATCTTATCCATGTCTCTTATAAAGTGATCTGTGAAATGTTACTGATCATATTCTAGATAATACCTACTATATGCTAGAGTCTTGGTTATGAGATTAATTTCCAAAGATATGTATGTTCTTGATAGGGAAACTCTCAGCGATTTTCTGGGAACCATATTGATTATATCTCATTATCAATATATGAAAGCATTCATCTCACCATTATATTTGTAGTTTTATTTCAGATACTTCTGATAATTACTCACTTCCCAATCAGAAATTCTGTGAGTCTGTCTTTAACTTTGTTTTATTTCTGTTACAACAACATGTGCTTGAATCATTTTTTAACATTTACATAAACAAATTATTGTTTCACAAATTTTTGTACCATATTCAGGATTCACTTTGAACTTGTTTGTGCCATGGAAAAGCATAAGTTTATAACTAGAAAAACTTCTCTGGACCATAAGGAATATTTTGGTTTAATAATTACTTAACAATAGTTTTTAAACTATTATGTAACAGAAATATATAAACATATGGACACATACAATACACTTTTGTGTGATCAGTGTTATATTAAGGAAGAAAGGGAAATATAAAAAAAATCTGGACTGAAATGAAAAGGGAAATATGGTTTCTCATAAACTGTAAGATAAAGTGACAACAGCTCTAAGAGGGAGGTTGATGAGTAGAAGCACCTACTTTACAACACTAGAGAGATGGGCTAGAGAGATACTCAGTGCTGAAGAGCACTAGCTCATGCAGAGGACCTGGCTTCAGTTCCCAGAATTCACATGATGACTCATAACCAACCAGAACAAGTTCCACGGAATCCAACTTCCTCTGACCGTTGCAGGCATCAGGCACATTTGTGATGTGGCAAACACACACACACACACACACACACACACACACACACACACACACACACACACAATAAGTCCAAATTACCAGAGAGATGCCAAATAAATAAGTCACTAATATACCACAAGATTTTACAAAAGTAAGAAAAAGCCCTGGTCAAAATTAGTGGGAGAAAAGATAAAACAAAGATCAGAGCCAAAAATATTGAAATGAAAATAAATATAACAATAAAAACTATCAACAAAGTGAAGAGTTATCCTTCAAAAAAGATAAACAGAATTTTAAAACTGTTGATACACTAATCAAAGTTAAAAGATATAAATTATGGCAGAGGGGATGATTTCCTTAACAGAACTCTGATACCTTAGGAAATAACAGCAACAAGTGAGCAGTGAATCTGTAACAACTAAAAAGGCTTCAGCATAGCCAAGAAAACGAAGATAGAGAATGACAACTCTTTGCCAGATTTACAGAAAATGTATGTCTAGGTATGTTATAGGCCCAGACACAATGCCCCAAAGACAAAAATAATCTTGGCAAATCTTACCTGTATACCTCTGCTCACCACCTTGAGCTTCTCAAATGTAAACTTTCTCTCTGGCAGTAATTCACCGATCACCAATGCTGGCTAATACCGGCCACCAATGCTGATGTCATTGTTGCCACCAACACTGGGGAGACCATCAATATTGGTGCCACCGTAAAGAGTGACATGGCCACCAAAACTGGACTGACCACAAACACTGTACAACTGGCCAACAGTGTGTGCTTTTTGTACCTGGAGCCTGAGGTCCTGACACAGATGATGGTGGATAGCCGAAGTGCAAGAGGATCTCCTAGGACTTAGGGAGAAAGAACCAGCTAATTAGGTCCCATCCACTCACCCTTGATAAGCCAATGTTTCCAATACCCACCAGGCATGTGTTTCAAACCACCTTCTGACTTCTAAGAAGGACATGAGTTCTTCTCTCACCCCAGTTTGGACAATCACCTATCATTGATCTGGTGACTCCTTCCATGACCCTATGTACCTAGAGCTCTCCAAGAACAACACGAGTTAGAGAACAGAGGACCATTTCCCAACCACCATCCTAACTCCTCCACCACAACTCCCTCCCATGGCCCAAGAGTAGTCCACAGAGGAGGTACTTCTAGTGAAAAGCCCTGTGCAAGCTCCATCAAGCAGGGTGGTGCTGGCTAAGACTGACTGTTAATGAGGCAAAAGAGACTGAAAGATGTTCCAGAAGCAATTGTCTTGATTAGAGATAATTCACATTCGGACCACCTACTAACAATGTCTGTTAAGATATCAGTGGGAGATTCACATTGGATTCTATCACATGTGCAACTGCCAAGCTTAAAAAATTCGACAGTTTGATTCATCTGACTGACTACAATGTTCAGATGCAAGGACACAGGAGCCAGCATAGAAGCACCCTTCCTGTTTATCTGACAAAAAGTAGAACTGTCTTGCCTGGTAAGAGTGAAGATACTTGGGGCTGGAGAGATGGCTCAGAGGTTGAGAGTACTGGCTCCTCTTCCAGAGGATTGGGGTTCAAATTCCAGCATCCACATAGCAGCTCACAACTGTCTGTAACTCCAGTCCCAGGGGATCTGACACCTTCACACCAACGTACATGAAATAAAGTTAAATAAATTACTTTATCTAAATTGGACTTTGGTTTTCACACTTTTCAATTCAAAAAGGATTTACTTAACAAAAGTCAAAACCCAACTGACAATTCCCTGTGATGTTCAAATAAGGAAACTATTGTGAGCGCTTGTGTTACACTTATTGTAGGAATGAGCTCTTTAATATTTTTCTCCTGGGCTGAATAAGTGGACTAATGTCACATAATTATGTCCATATTAATAACTTAATAAATGAATAGTATATGAAACTACAAGAAAAAAGAAAAATGAAGATACTCTAAAGAGATACTTGCACTCCTCTCTGGCTATCAGTGGCCAACAAGAAATTATAATTCGCCAGGTGGTGGTGGCGCACACCTTTAATCCCAGCACTCGGGAGGCAGAGGCAGGTGGATCTTTGTGAGTTCGAGACCAGCCTGGTCTACAAGAGCTAGTTCTAGGACAAGCTCCAAAGCTACAGAGAAACCCTGTCTCAAAAAACCAAAAAAAAAAAGAAAAGAAAAGAAATTATAATTCACTACAATCTAAGTTCAAGGTTACCTTTGGCTACATGACACTATGTTTCAAAAACAAGCAAATAAAAAAGAATAAGTTAAAGCTTGTAGCTAAGGGGTGGTGGCAAAAAGCCTTTAACCCCAGCATTCAGGAGACAGAGGCAGTTCGAGGTCAACTTGGTCTACAGAGTGAGCTCCAGGACAGCCAGGACTGTTACACAAAGAAACCCTATCTCAAAAAACAAAAAAACAAAAAAAAAAAGCCAAATCAAAAATACATATTAAGCTTAATATATTATTCAGTCTTCAAAATGGTGATGATTTTAGCATTTTCACCAATACTGAATAAAGATTACCATGAAATTGGATATATTAGCCTATTTATGTTAAGGTCTGAAAAGAGATGATGAGAAACTGGTAGACTTTCAACTGATGACTGAGGTAACAGGGAACAATGAAAGTTGCGGGGTTTTTTCCAAGTTTCTTATATTATGGTTATAATAAATATTTCATAATAAAAGCCTTCAATTTTAAAAGCGAAAAATCTTGTCTGTCCTACATAATATGAATAGCAAATAATGGAAATGAAATTACTAAATTTCCCCCTAATTCTCTGTTTATAGTTCCAAAAGGTAATCACTATTTCTTAAACATTTTTTTAGGAATTTCCACATACATGCAAATAAATCTTCCCAGATGCTCATGAAAAAGCAACTTTGCTTTGTTCACCAATATAACATGGCATCTAAAACACTGCCTGGTGCATAAATAACAGCCTGATAGACTTTCAACAAATCACAGAATACACATTCCCATTATCACACCATGCATACTACAGTATTTCATTTTTTTCTTATGTATCTTATTTCTTGGGTATCTCTTTATTTCTTCTCTTATGGGTCTTTATTACTCATTTTACCAAAGTATAACATGCTTGTGTTTGGATGAATCACAAGCTATTTAACAAATTAAAACTATTAATTCAGTATAATTCATATGGAAATATTTTCTTCTCCCACTCCCAATGATAGTACACCACTAATGGTTTGCCTGCATATCCATTCAAACATTTGTATAGGTCTTCCAGTTTTTAACTGGGTACTTTGGTTTCCTGACTCTGTTCTTTTGAGTTCTTTATGTATACTGGAAGAGCAGCACTTGCTTCCTCCTTCTCTTCACAGTAAGGTGAGGTGGCATCAAGGAGAGAAAGGTCCTTTGTCACAGGCTTCTATCACTTGGGTGCCTAGAACAACAGTTCTCAATCTATGGGTCGTGACCTTTTTCGGGATTGTTGAACAACCTTTTAACAGGGCTCTCCTATCAGATATCCTCCATATAACATATTTACATCTCAATTCATCACAGTAGCAAAATTATGGTTAGCAATAAAAATAATTTTATAGTTGGGTCATCATAGCCTGAGGAACTGTGTTAAAGGGTTGCAGCATTAGGAAGGTTGAGAACCACTGGTTCAGAGTCATTTACTGGTGACTATACTACCTGAAACAACCACTGGCATTTGGTTTCCTCTAGTTGAATTTTTTTCACCTTTCACCTAGCAAATAAATCTTTTCACATGTTTATTATCTCTTTTTTCATCATTTCATAACTCCCTGTGAACATAATTCTAGCCTTCAAACACAGACGAGCCCATCATGAGTATTGAGTATGCATTTGCCCAATAACTGATCCTTCAAAAGGAACAAATCTAGACTTCCAAGTCAATAGTTGCTCTGTCTTAAGATAATTAAACTCATGCTCACTAATGTCAGAACCTGCCCAGTTGTAAATTACTTCCTTTGAAGGCAAAGTCACTGTCCTACACCTTAGTTATTCCTTTTTTTAAAAAAAAAAACTTTCAACTTATATTCTAGGATTCCCTTTAATTTACCAGAAATGTCTACAAAGAATAGAATGTGGTGATCTCCCAGGTTTATTCACTATAAATAAATGTTGAATTAATTTACATTGCAGGAGAAATAGTTTTTTCTTTCCATGTGTATGTGTGTGTGTTGTGTGTGTATGTGTTTATATGTGTATGTGCACACACACATACACCACACATACACACACACAAAAGGAAGAATGTTTTCATGTATACATGTTTTTGTACATGTGTTCATGTGTACATGTGTGTGAAAACACAAGTTTGATGTTAGGAATCTTTATCAGTTTCTCTTCCACCATATTTGCCTAAGCATCACTCCTAATCGAACTCAGAGCTTACAGATATGGCTAGTCCTCTTAGTCATTTTTTTCCCTTCTCTACCTTTAAAGGCTGTAATTCCAGATACATCATGGGTTCTGGAGCTCCTTATTCTGATTCTATTACTGGTATGGCAAGCACTTTAACTGATGAGTTATGTCCTCAATCAAGCCTTACCCATTATTTTAACTAAATGAAATAAAAGCATTTCATTTCAAGATGAGTGAGTAAATCTTAATTCCTTTTCTGAAAACGATTCACTAAATGGCATTAAACAAATTAAAAGATTGAAATCATAACATCAAATGTAATGAAGTGGTCATCCGCAGGAGGAAACTTTCAGCAGAAAGCTGGCAGAAAGCTTTTGTAGGAGAAGTGTTTTTTTTTTTTTTTCAGATGGAGTGTCAAGGAAGAAAAATCGGCAAGTTTTCATTCCAGAAATCAGCCATTTAGAGGGCAGAGATGAGGTGTGAAACTGAGCCCTGATATGGCACCATTCCCTGGGGTGACTAGCCAGTGATTGGTGGCAGGTTGACTACACTGGACCACTTCCACATAAGGGTGACTGACCTAGATTTCCAAGGGGAAATTGTTTTTTTTGTTTGTTTGTTTGGTTGGTTGGTTGGTTTTTCGAGACAGGGTTTCTCTGTGTCTTTGGAGCCTGCGCTGTAGGCCAGGCTGGTCTCGAACTTACAAAGATCCGCCTGCCTCTGCCTCCCGAGTGCTGGGATTAAAGGCATGCGCCACCACCGCCCGGCTCCAAGGGGAAATTGAATTGCTTCCCCAGAATGGAAGTAAGAAAGATTATGTTGCTGGGCCGTGGTGGTACACACATTTAATCCCAGCACTCGGGAGGCAGAGGCAGGTGGATCTCTGTGAGTTCCAGGACAGTCTGATATACAGACTAGTTCCAGGACAGGCTCCAAAGCTACACAGAGAAACCCTGCCTCAAAAAAAAAAAAAAAAAAAAAAAAAAAAAAAAAAAAAAAAGCTAATCTGAGTTTTAGTAAAAAAAAAAAAAAAAAAACTCTAAAAAATGTAGTAGTTCTGAGGTTTTTTTTTTTTTTTTATATTGACTGGTAGTCTACAAATGCCACCCCTACCACACACACACCAGGTTGGGGAAAGGCTGGCATGTTTTGAATTCAGTACCCTTCGAGCTGTCATGTCAAAGATCTGCTTCAGAGTCTGCAGCAGAACTGTGTGGCGATTTTCTCAGGAGGAAATAAAGCTCATGGGAAGTGCTATGGTGATGGCGGTTTCCTCAGAATGGAAAGAAGTTAGATCATGCTTAATGAAATCACGGAGCAACCCCAAAGTCAGACAGAGGGCTTTGGTTCTGTGCTCTCACTGGATTTTCATGGGAATCAGCATTTGTGAGATTCCTCTGAGTGTGCTTCTTACACTTCCTCTTTCCTAATCCAAATATGTTATAAGATGAAAAAGTGCATATCATGGAACGAAAACTAGTGTTTCAGCAGCGCTCCCAGGCCAGCTTCATGCTGGTGCAAGTATTAGCTCATGGAGCAGAAGCGGAGAGGAAATCACTATAGTAACTCCACGCACACACAATACAAATGTGATAGGGTAAATTTCCAGTGTGTCTGCTGGGCATATAAGGATCCCTCTCTGATCTAGTTGTAGACATAGAAAATATATCTCCCACGTGAGTGTAGCTTGGAGGTTAACTAATCAAAGCCGCGTGTAGTGAGTTACCCTGTTTATCTTTTCAATGCGCGTTTATCGCGTACTTACGACCTTCCAGTCATTGCTGTGTGTTCTAGAGATAGGTAGGCACGTGAGGCAATATCTTCATTCTCTTGGGTGTTAGAACTTGCTCAGTTGACATTGATATTAAATAGGCAAGGGAGGCAGTAAACACATGTTAGAAAGCCTTAAAGACTTTAATGAGCACACGCGGTAGGTAGAGTGGCTGTCTACTTTCAACCGGGCACTAACAATGATGCTCTTTTGTAGATGACAATGTGCAGCTTTTCAGTTAATCATTGTGGCAATCCCAGAATTTATGGCCGTTTCTTAGTATTTACAAAGCTAAGGAAGTCTCGTTGTAAGCCAATGGCCCCATAACTACCACTTTTCCTCTCCTAAATACGTGCTGGGTTCTTAGGATGTTTTAAAATTTTCTTTTCAATATTTAATGGTGATTCTTTTAAATTATACACCTTCTTTGCATGTACGTATGTGTGCATTGTGCTTGTGTGTATGTGTGTGTGTGCATGCATCTGTGTACCTGTGTCTGTAGGTATATACATACTTGTGACCATGTGAAAATCAGGGATAACATCTGGCATCTTCCTCAGCTGCTCTCCACCATAGGTTCTGAGCCAGGGGCTCTCACTGAACCTGGAGCTTGTAATTTGACCAGATAATCTAGTCAGCGAACCCCAGCAATCCTGCTTTTCTTCCCAGCACAGGGATTACATCTCATTTGGCTTTTGCTAGTTTGAAACTCAGGTCCTCATGCCTGGGAAGCAAACCCATTACTGTAGGAGCCATCTCCCCAGCCCAAAGAATCTGAGTTTTTAAACTAATTATAGGTTATGGCAGAGAGGTAGGCCTCCACTCTAATTATAAGAAAATGCCAGGGACCATGGGGTTCTTTTTTTTTTTTCCTCTTAATCCAGCGAAACAAGCAATGGGGGGATGAGGCTTATGGCCGCTCTTCAGCTTTCCCACAGACATCTTCCTCTGGTAAACACTGAAAGCAAACATCCAGTTTCTGGCTGGCTGGTCTATTTGTTTATTTTGAAAATCTCTGCCTCTCTGGAAAGCATGCTTGTCCTGGAATCAATTTATTTATTTATTTTTATTATTTTTTGCTGAAGTCCCATGCTAAGGACAGCTCCTTGGGACGGCCTCATACAGAATGCGTGAACTTCCATCATGTGCTGAATTGTGAGTGTGAACAACAGGCAGTTGGCTCTTCTCCAGTCCTAAAGAGAGCTGTGCGAGAGCCATACAGAGCCATAAAGAAATGTCCCTGCGGTCACAGAGGAGGCAGCCCAACACCTGCCATTCTGATGCTGGTTAGAGAAGCTCTTCAGGAGAAATTAACACTTTTCACCCTAACAACAAAACTGTGGGTCTTCTTCTCGCCAAGGTGACTTGCTGGCATGGCCCTTGTGTGACACAGGGAACGCAGAAGGCTTCATCTCCCTGCCAGCATCCTTGCAGCCTCTACATTTCCAAGCCTTGGGTTTCCATTTGCTAGTTTTGAAAATGAACTTAACATAGTTTTGTGAAACTTCCCAACTCCTGTTGCTTTGCTTATTTATTTATTTATTTATTTATTTATTTTTGTTCATTGGATAACAGTGCATTTGAAAGTGTGGTACTTCACCGGTCTTTTAATGTCTTATAGCTCACACTAGCTCAAGCTACATTTGCTTTTTAGTCTATGCAACAATCACAAAAATTCATTTGCTATACTTGATGTAGGAATTATCCACAGGTAATCAAACTAGGGTTTTATCCCAAATAGTGTTCTAATTCATACTCTCTAATTCATATACTTTGTCTTCACCTGTTTCTAGAGCTGATGTCCTATCAGTCCAACCAATCTCCTCATCACTCCCCACACCTGTCTATCTTCCTCTGCAGCTTTTATGGTTTCTATTGGTGTGGGGGCCTCACCTTTTCCACCATTCCTCCACAGTTCCCAAGCCTCATAGTATTGCCTGCTATCTTCTCATAATGTGTATGTCTGTCTTTCTCCTCCAGTTACCAGGATTTCAGTCATGGCTCTGTGAGTCTTTCAACTGATCTGTCTTCCTGATGGCATTATGCTGCTGTGGGACAATGGTCTATACCCTGTCACTTATATTTTAAATAAATGCTGATTGACCAGTAGCCAGACAGGAAGTATAGGTAGGGTGACCAGAAAGGAAGTAGAGATGGGGCAATGAGAATTCTGGGAAGAGAGAAGCACAGTCTGCAGTCATGACTCAGACACAGAAGAAGCAAGATGTGACTGCCTCGCCAAGAAAGGTACCAAGCCACAAGGCTAACATAGACAAGAATAATGGGCTAATATAAGTTATAAGAGTTAATAAGAAGCCTGAGCTAATGGGCCAGTCAGATTATAACTAATGTAGACCACTGTATGATTTCTTTGGGACTAAATTGTTGTGGGACCTGGTGGGACAGAAAA
>JAQHUG010000458.1:796572-812661 GCA_028555095.1 Dicrostonyx torquatus | reverse complement strand
AAAAAAAAACAAGAAAAGAAGAAGAGGAGGAGGAGGAGGAGGAGGAAAGGAAGGAAGGAAGGAAAAAAGGAAGAAAGAAAAGAAGGAATGAAAGAAGGAAGGGCAGAAGGAAGAAAGAAAGATAGATTATATGTGGCCTTTCGGTTGTTCTGATTAAAGAACAATTCTGCTTCTGGAGACGCCTGTCTTCTGTCCTTTATTTCATCATTGTTTCCATCGGTCCTGATCTTGTATTTATGGTTCACTTCTCTAGGAGAAGAGCCAAGAGCTGCTGAGGTGCTTGCTAAGGGTGAAGGAAATTCAGAATGCATAGTAAGAAAGGTAGCTATCAATACCAGTGAGGGCCACGTGACCAGTTGCAGACATGAGCATTATAGCTGACACAAGACTTTCTGTTGTATTTTCTTGAGAACATGTTTTGTGAATGTATACACATAAAGTAATTCCTTTTGTTTTCTTTCCTCTGTCTTTACCATATAATGCCAATTAAGATAAAACCAGTTGCTATCATATTTTAGCTATGAGACATTAAAAGATTGTCCCTCAAGGGGTATTGCCACCTATTCTAAAACACACAATGTGTTTGCAATTGTACATGGGATAGTTGTGTTTTCACTTCTATCTTGGATAGTTATATCATGTTAGATATAATTATGACCTCCTTGTTGTTTTCCTTTGGAAATTAATCATGACATAAGGAGATATTAGTTGTGTGACAAAATGACAAGGGGTGGACTTGCAATGGCTATTCTTGGTTTTCAACTTGACTACATCTGAAATTAACAAAATCTCAAACTGGGCACACCTGTGGAGGAGTTTTCAAGCTCGATCACCTGAAGGGGCTAAGATCTACCTTAAATCTGTATCATTTGAAAGGGAAACACACCCTAAATCTGGATCGGACCTTCTGGTGACAATCCACATAAAAGAAAAGCAAACAAGGAAGCTTTCACTTTTAGCCCTCTTGCCCTTACTTCCTGTGGAAACACACAATGAGGAGTAGAGGAGGTCATTATTGTCCTTACTGTGGCAAGGTCATCTATTCTGCTGCAGAGACCATACATCAATGGCAAGAGAACAGACATCTTAAGGATTCCACCATGGATTTATGACAGTCGGTTTCATGGACTGAATGACTACTGGATTCTTGGCCTTTCCATCAGACACAGTCATTATGGGACTAACCAGAGCATAGTCTGCAAGCCACTTCACTAAATCCCTTTTCATAGTAATACGTTCATCTATACATTCTGTTCCTCTAAAGAACCCTGCCGTGGTGCCTGGTAACTGGTAGTTATTTGATTAGCTTTGGGCAGAATTAAGTTTTGTTTTTCTTGTCTCTTTTCATAAAATATTTAAATAAAGTATTAATAAATTTAGTGAAGATCATTGCCCAACATAAGGGAAATATAGAAACATTTGGAAAATTAAGAAAGAAATCTTCGTTTAAAAAATATAACTATAATTTACATCTGTACTAAATCATTTTACACACACAGAGAGATAGAGATAGAGAGCTCCAAACTAGAAAAAAGGAGCTCAGTAGAAAACAATCAGAAAAGAATTGCTGAGAATCCATGTCAGTGGAGCACTCAACCATGAAAAAGACGTCTATATCACACCCGCCCCAAGGCTCAGGAACCACTGAAGAAGAGAAAGATCGTAAGAGCCAGAAAGAGGTCAGGGAGGACTAAAGCAAAACAGTGGCTGCCGGCACAAGACCAAGCTAGTAAAGATTCTAGCGTAATTAAGAATCTATGGACAGATGGCTCCAGGGGGTAGGAAAGTCAGTGTCATTTTAGGGTATGGCTGCTAGCAGATTGACCATGCTCCAGCAGAGAACCCCACATCTAAAAACATAGGGGCATCACAAACTGGAATTGAGTGATTATTAAACACAAAGGAGAACACAAAACTGGGGGAGGGAGTAACCCTCAATTGGTCATCCAATACCAAGTGCTCAGCCCTGAAATCACATAGATACAAGCAGCACTACATGGACTCCACAGTTTCTATATTTATATGTTTATGCATATGTATGTACATATAAAATAACAAGGGAAGAAAAGGAGGATATGAATTTTAGAGTGATTGGGGGCACAGGATGGGTTGAGAAGAGGAAAGGTAAGAGGGAAACAATGTAATTATATTTTAATTTCAAAATATTTTTATTTATTTACCTAAAACTACACATAATATATAATATATGTAAGCTCATGTGCACACATAGCTTAAATTAAAATTTATCACCTAAGTTGGCAATACTGTCCCCACAGTTTATAAGCTAGCTAACAAAACCCAAACACCAGGCATGAGAAGTGCCCTTATGAATTACTGGTCAGAGGAGCCCAAGAGATTCCCAAAACATTACAGTACATTGTTGTTGTCCTTAGTTGCCTCCCAGGGGTGGAATCTTTGTTCCTATTGCTGAAAATGCCATGCATTTTAGACACACGACACTGAGAATATGAGCTGGATCAGATTTGAAAGCCTCCTTTGGCAGGACTAGCTTTCATGGCACCAGAAGATACTATGTAATCTTCAAAGGAAAAGAAGCAACCAACAGTCACTTACAGCACCTATGAACTATAACAATAAGCAGAATGGCAAAATCACCCTAAGGGTGCAATAGTGGCACTCATATCTTGGCAGTACCCAATATCTGTCTAATTAGACTTAAGTCCCACTCAGCAGTTAGGAAATTAGGCCTGGCACTGGAAACTTAGCCAACTACTAGAGCTAGATCTTGGAGGGGAACATACAACTGTCACTTACAACACTGGTGTAATTTCCTACCTTCATTTAAAATATGTATCCCTATGCCCACAGACAAGTGTAGCTCTTACCCTTCAACAAAAAAACTCCTTTTTGCAACATACAGAGACCGAAAACCATAACTGATCAAAACACAGAGAAGAAGTGATCATGTGGTCTCTGGCTCAAATTGATCCATCTACAGCACAACAGCCAAGGTTCAGGGAGCGTCAAGGAAGAAGGGGCAGGAAGACTGTAGCAGCCAGAGGGACAGAATGCGGGCTGTGAAACTATCTCCTAGGAATGTCATGGAAGTTACATCTATGAAGTCTCAATGACTCAGTGGCCTAAATGAGACTTGAACAAGGACAATACCAAAAAACATACTATGTGGAAGGGAGAGAGCTCACAAGGCCCCAACCCTAGACAAAGTGCTACAGGCAAGTAAAGAATGCGGAGAAGGTGAAAAATAAATCTTCCCCAGGAAAGAGTCCCCAATATTGATTATCCAATACCAGTGGTCATCCTTGAAATCATATACATACAGGTAACATTATATGAACTGAGCAGGTTGTGTGTGTGTGTGTGTAACAATAATTAGCAAGTAAAGGGCTATGAATTTGAGAGAGAAAAACGGGGGGTGGTACATGAGAGGAGTTTGAGAAAAGAAAGGGAAAGGAGGAGATGTAATTATAACTTTTAGAAACCACAGAAAACCTATAACCAAACCTACACATCAAAGTAAAGTAATAATAGCAACAATTTAAAGTTTAAAAACTTTGGGGGGTAAGGAAGTGGGGGTGAATTTGAAAGGAAATAGGCAGGAGAGTTGGAGTGAATGTGATCAAAATACACTGTACAAAAATCTCAAAGAATTCATAAAAACTATTATAAATTTAAAAAAAAGGAAAAGACAACTGGATAAAGATAATATAACTAGATAGAGCACCATGTCAAAATAATATGATAACAAACAACAATTACTCCAGTGGTAAGAAAACAGAAGTGATAGATGACTAGATGAAGGTAAATTTTCTCACAGAATTAAGACAGAATAAATCACCTTGATTATATTGAAAAGCACACCGCTAGCAACATAATTTGGGTGACAGATTCTAGTCATAAGAAGCAAAAATAAAGGTAAGTTATTGACTTTAAGGGTCCAAGACCAGAATGTGTCCAATACAGTTTCTGTTCATAAAGAGCACAGTTGTTACAGTGCTCTAATGAGAGTACCAAGCATTTTTTCTTATTGCTATCATTCCAGAGTGGATTATAAGACACAGAACTGTGAAGTTGCCTGTTTTAGACCTTCCACCTGAGGTTCTGCTTGCTCTCAGAGCATGTTGAAGCCGAGCTATTAAGTAGACATTAAGAAGCTTCAGTGATGTGACTTGATGGAGCTGAAGGGCAAGAAGACCAGGATGCCTAGCTGGGCTGCACTGGAAGCACAGGTTCAGAACATCAAGACACAAAATAGAGCACTTCATAAAGAGTAGGCAGCCGATTCAAATGGGTCTTCTGATTTGCCTCAAAAATACAAGAGCACTTATCTTAGCGGAAACGTGGACATAGGAAGAGGAAGCGGTGCACACTCAAATTGGACTGAAATGTTCTCTGAAAAACATCAACCTGGAACACTCCGTGAAATTCATTCCATTATCTGCCAGGGAAGGCTGAAAGAGAACATTGGATTTGTATTTCACTTTGTAGCCAAGGGAGAGTTAATTTGTTTTTTCTCTCCTATTACAAATAGAAAAGGACTGCTCACATCATCCCCTTCAATAACTTTGTAACCAAAGCCAAGCTACATGGTCATATGCAGTGACTAAAGTAGTATGGCCATATAAAGAGTGCTTTCCTGTCAGAAAAGGAAGAGGCAAAAGCAATATTCTGGCTGTTTAGCTAGCTAAAGGAGGAATTAGGTTCATAAGGGTCTAACCTTACCTTGATTTTCTTCTGAGGACCTGATTAGACTTTTAACTCTGTAAAAATCAATTTAATATTATATACTTCATATAACTGCTGTGAAGTTTAGAGATTATGTGACTACATAAATATTCATATATACATATAAACTATTCACGTGTTTGTATAAGGGGTACTCAATAAGTAACATTTTCTTCTCCAATTTCCCTCTATAATTGCACATTTTCATTAGTGTTTCTATTCCTAGTTTATGTTACTAAACATAATGCTCTCCAAGTTAATGACTTTTGTCAAAAGCACAGGGTTTCCTTCTTTTTACAAATAGATATTTAATTTTTTGGTTTTTTCTTTCATTGGTAGACACAGTTGGTTTCCCATATTAGGTATTGTGAAGAATGATGTAGTAGACATGAATGTAGATTTCTCTTCCATTCTTTAATTTCCTTTCCTTCAATTGCTATTTTAATGGTTTGCAAAAGATTTCCAGGTAATATGGCAAACTAGAAGATGCCTTAGTGTGACTCAGTGAAAGAGAAGAATTAAAACAATAAAAATTTGATCTATTCTAAAGACAATAAAAACACTAAAATTAACAAAGGGACACCAAGCGATGGTGAAGGTGGGATGTGAGCCTGTGATCATCCAGGGTAGCACGCCCAACAACAGGGAGTCACACCACACAGTAGCAGAGGCAGGGACTGGGCCAATGGTAATTCAGGGTATAGTGCCTAAGCACAAGGAGTGATACTAAATGGTTGAAGTGTATCACCAGGCTACCCCAAGTGTAGAGAAGAGTTGCACAGACCTGCAGAAGGTCAACCTGCAAGGAGGCATATAATTTCGGAATATACTGCTTGGCCAGCACACAGAGGGCATGCTCGCTTTCTCCTTGGCCTGAGTACACAGCTGCAAAGGATGACTGGGACTGCAAGAAACCATGGAACCCCACTGATGTAAGATCTTTGGAACAATATCTTTTAACTCAGGTTACAGTGTATGTATGTGTGTGCGTGCGTGTGTGTGTGTGTATGTGTATGGGGGGGAATAGGTGTAGCTATCAGCTTACCTGTCTGTATATAGAACTTGGCTATATGGGGGACTCTCGGTTTAAGGTATTTTGTGTTAGGCTTTTTTTTCCCTCATGTTTCAATACTTTTTGTTCCTTATCATATTTAGTTATTCTTTCATAGAACTACCAGCAATTTTGTACATTAATTGTTAAGATACAGTTTCTTCTACCTCACTAGAAAAGACATTTATGGCTGTCCTTTACCTTTATATACCTACAAAAATCTTCTTGCCTTCATTGTTCATTCAATAAAATAAGAAGCACTTATCTCATCATGTTCCTCCCCATTTTCAGAAATGACAACTACTATTTAGTCCTCAAAATAGTATTAGCACTACCGTACCCTCTAAGACTATTGTTAACTAAGGGGTGAATATTGCATAGGCAATTCTTACTCTATTTTCACAGTGTGTTGGCCCCTGGATAGTGAATATTTTTGTGGACAGTGCCTGATTACTGGGTCATAAACTAAGGATAAAGATTGGGGTTCTGTCAAGCAGCACAGAAGAAAGTGACCCCATTATCACTTAGTCTTCTCCTGACCTTTATAAATACTCCCACTAAAAGAAAAAAACACAGGATACAAATAAGAAAAAACAAAAAAAGAAAAATATCAAGAAAATGACACCATATGCACAAGTCAAAATGCAGAAACAAAAACAATACCAAAATCTAAGTCATGTGTCCTCTAAAAATGGCTAATCGCACAATAACGTCCTGTAATGAGAATTATATAGATAAAAATTCTAAACAAAGAATTCAAAAGACTGATAAAATATGTTCATAGAACTCAAAATGAGCATAATGTGCAGCAATAAAAAAAACAGATGAATAATAATAAGGAAGCCAATTCAGGTTTGAAAAACAGAAGCCAACAAAGAGATAAAAAATACTGAAGAAAAGTCAAACAGAAATGAAGCTGGAAGTGAACTATGAGTCAGTCATAAATATCAGTGGAGCTGGGTGGTGATGGTGGCGCATGCCTTTAATCTCAGCTCTCAGGAGGCAGAGACACGCGGATTTCTGAGTTCAAGGCCAGCCTGGTCTGTATAGTGAGTTCCAGGACAGCTAGGACTACACAGAGAAACCCTGCATCAAACACACGCGCACGCGCACACACACACACACACACACACACACAGAGAGAGAGAGAGAGAGAGAGAGACAGACAGACAGACAGACAGACAGGGACAGAGACGAAAGAAAATCAATGGAAAGCCTCAGCAACATAATGATCTTGTTGAAAACATGTCAGAACTTAAATTCAGTCAATATCAACAATACTTTGAAAAATGAAGAGAACGTTCTCTTTGAGATGAAAACCCAAATCTAGGTATTCTGGCCATAGAAGAAGGCCACAGCAAAGGCATAGAGAATACCTTCAAAAGAATCATCCAACAAAAATTTCCAAATCTAAAGAGACAATCATCCAGCTATAAGAGTCTCACCCAAAACCAAACAGACAGGACCAGAAAAAAACTCCTCAGGCTGGAGAGATGGCTCAGAGGTTAAGAGCACTAGCCTTTCTTCCAGAGTTTCTGAGTTCAATTCCAAGCAACCACATGGCAGCTTACAACTTTCTATGATGAGATCTGATGCCCTTTCTGGAATGCAGGCATGCAAGCAGACAGAATACCATATACCTAAACAAAGAAACAAACAAATCTAAAAAAGAAACTTCTGGAATCATATTATAGTTATATGGTATATATAATTTTATTATATATAATTATATTATGTTAGTATTTAATTTTCCTTAGAAAAAGCTGAAAAGAATGTTTCAGCCATAGAAGAGGCCACATGGGGAAAAAAAGCAACACCAAGACAGCTAAGCATAAAAGGGTCTAAGAAAATTTAAAAAAAAAATCAGTGAAGTGATGATTAATTAATGTACATCTTTAATAAATAACTGAATATTCATAGTGTATATTCATCTAATAAAAGACACATATTATCAGAGTGGCTTAGAAATCATATCCATCCTTTGTGCTTCTCAAAAAGTACACCTTCCTGTCATTAACACCTACTACCTTAGGGTAAACGAATGGAAAGTGTATTCCAAGCAAAATGGAACAGTAAAACAAGGAGGTGTGGGTATTCTCATATCTGACAAATAAGACTGAAAATTGTAACTAGTTAAATGAGCTAAAGAAGGCCACTTCATATGAATAAGGGAGCAGTCCACTAAGAGTACTAGCACAGATCCACTCAATTTCAAAACACAAATAACACTTGATATAAGTCATAGATTAACCCCAACTCAGTAACAGTGGGTAACTAAAACACCCTAATCTCAACAATAAGTTTGCCATCCTCACAAAATAAATGGAAAAAATGGGGTGTAAAGATATCATAAATCAAATAGCCCTAACATTCCATCCAAACACTAAAGAACATAGATTCTTCCGAATCCCAAACAGATCATATGTTAGGATACAAAGCAAGGCTCAGCAAATATAGGAAAATTATAATAACAGCTTGTACTCTATCTGACTACAATGAAACAAAGCTAGATTTTTAAAACTAATGAAGTACACAAACTCAAAGAGATTGAACAACATATTACTGAATGATGGATGACTCACTAAGGAAATTATGAAGGAAATAAAAATTCCTAGAATTGAATGAAAATGAAAACACAACACACCAAAATATATGGAACACAATGAAGGCAGTCCTAAGAAGAAAAAAATATTACTCTCTGTGCTTACATCAAAAACCCCCTAGTGGGGGGCAGTAATATAGCTCAGTGGTATAACACTTCTCTTGTCCGTACAAGGCCTTGGGTTCACTACCCAAGTCTACAAACATAAAGAGAAAACAGAATAAAGCACCATTTTATTTTAAAAAATAAAACAAAAACCCAGAACAGAACTTGAGCCAGTAGAAATCATGGATGCAGGGAGGAGGCCAAAGAGGACAGAAATATATAGGTCATGAGTCCCAAAACTCACATCAACAGAATACAGAGCTGACCAGGAGTAGGAATAAACTAGCTAGGGTTTACAAAACTCAGGGTGAAAGTCTTAGACTTAGAGAAAGGTTAGTGTTACCACATTGCAGAGAACCAGTTAGGGATGTGTGGCCTCTTGGTTAGTGACCATTAGTGCAGACACTACTAACTGTTCTTTCATAGAACTTGGGTTTTATTCCCAGTACCAACATGGTGGTTCACAAGCATCTGTAAATTGTAGAGGATACGACATCTTTTTTCTGGCCTCTACAGGTATCATAAGGAATCGTAAAATTGCATATAAGTCTATGTATATGCACATAGTTTAAATGAAAAGTTTCTGTCTGGACTAGCAATATTCCCTCTAATAGCCATAGACTAACAAAACCCCAACAGGAGCCATGAGAAGGGTTGTCCAAGAGACTCTCAAAACATTATATACTATTACTGCTGTATTTTGTTGCCTTACGGAGACCTGAAGACATCGTGCACTTTGGAAACGGGACACCAAGAATTCAAGGTGGGTCTGACCTAAAAGTCTCCTCCTGGAGGACTAGCTTTATTGGTACCAAAGCCACCATACAAGCTCCATGAGGAAGACACTTATACCCATAAATAAATGTAGTTCTAACCCCTCAGCAAAGAAAACTTTGCAAGAGAGATTACAGAAAACCACACCCAATCAAAATGCAGAGAACAAGAGATCATGTTGTGTCCAGTCCCAACTGATCCATCTACAATACACTTACTGCACCTAAGACAGGGAATGTGGAGGTAGAGGGGGCAGAAAGCTTGTAGGGGACAGAAAGCTTGTAAGAACCAGAGGAACAGGAAGTTTGTGATAAGACTCTGTGTCCTGGGAACGTCAGAGAGGCTTCACACATTAAGTCTTGCCAACATGGCT
Source organism: Dicrostonyx torquatus (assembly GCA_028555095.1). Taxonomy (NCBI): domain Eukaryota; kingdom Metazoa; phylum Chordata; class Mammalia; order Rodentia; family Cricetidae; genus Dicrostonyx; species Dicrostonyx torquatus. The sequence goes on along the minus strand of JAQHUG010000458.1, from coordinate 803,052 downwards.
GCCTAAGCAAGACTTGAACAGCAATGACACCAATGGGCATGGAAGGAAGAACGCTGGCAGGGACACAGCTTTAAACAACCAAAAGTTGTGTTAGAGAAAGTCTGAGAGCAGAAGACATGGACTTCCTCAGGGAAAAGTGCCCCCCCCCAATCTGGTTTTCCAGCACTCAGGTCAGGCCTGAGGTCATACATATAAAGGAAACATTATAAAGACTGAGCGGGTTGTATTTCTGTATTTAGGAATATATTCTATTGATATATGTAACAACAGTTAAAAAGTAGAAGACCCTGAATGGAGAGTGAGCAAGAGGGTGCACTGGAAGGGTTACAAGGGAAGAAAGGGAAGGGGAAAATGATGTAATTATATTATGATCACCAAAAATAAAAAAATTATTATAGATATCTGACTTTTCATAGAAGTATAAAAATATAAATTGTTAAAAAGGCAGCATCTTCAACAAATGGTGCAGGGAAACCTGGATTTCAATCTGCAGAAAAATAAAACTGGGCTTTTATCGCTCACCCAGCACAAAACCCAACTCCAAATGGATCAAAGACCTCAACATATGACCTGATACTCTGAAACTGCTAGAGAATGAAGGAGAGGATATGCTTCAACATACAGGCATAGGTAAGAATTTTTTGAATATGATTGCTGTACCACACAAAGGAAGCCTAACAATTGATAAATGGGAGCTGACGAAATGAAAAGCCTTTTGTGCGACAATGGCAACTGTCAATTGAGTGAAGAGGAGGCCCACAGACGAGGAGAAAATCTTTGTAAGCTATGTGTCTGATAAAGAATTACTGTCTACAGCATACAAAGAATGTTTTTTAAAGAAAAAAACATAATTTTTTTAAAGGCTATGGAATTGAACAAGAAGTTCTCAAAAAGAAAGAAAGAAAGAGAGAGAGAGAACTAGAACTGGCCAGAAAGCACATGAAAGGTGTTCAAACCCTTAGCCATCAAGAAAGACAGATTAAACTACTTGAAGAACTCATCTTGCCACTTTAGCTAGAATAAACAGGGTAGGGATACAAATGACAATAAAGGCTGTTGTGAAAGAAAGAAAAGGGGAACGCTTCCATGCACTGTCTGTGGGAGTGTGAACGGCTGCAACCGCATTGGAAATCCAGCTTGGGATCTCTCAAAAACACTTCAAATAGAACTGTCATTTGGCTATACCACTCCTGGACATATACCCAAAGTACTTAATATCCTGCTGTGGAGATATTCACACATCCATATTCATTGCAGCTCAACTCACAATTATCAGGAAACTGGATCAACCAAGCTGTTCATCAACTGATGGACAGATAAGGAAAATGTGGTACATTTACAGAATGGAATATTACTAACCTGTAAAGGAAAACAAAAACCATGAAATAGTCAGATAAATGGATGGAACTTGAAAAAAATATACTGAATGGGGTCACCGAGGCAAAGAAAGATAAATTCTTCAGGTTCTCTCTCATAAGTAGATCTTAGATTTGAATCTTTCATTTTGCATTTTGAACCTAAAGTATATGTGGAAGTCACGAAACTAGAAATAGACCACTGGGGATGGACACCTTAAGGGGTCTGTGACAGTCGAATACAAATAAAAAGAGACAGAGAAAGGGAACACTGGGAAGAGAAAGCTTCAAGCATGAAGGTGAGTAGAAGACAGGAAAGTAAGGTTTGGGCAGAAAGCTTAACCAAAATGAAGGTTGAGTGAGAAAACTATACAGAAACCTAAAATATTCTCTGCCAAGGAAACAATTCAACAGAGGTGCTAACTGAACACAGGTGACATGGAAGGAGGGAGTTAAAGACTGAAATAGGGATAGAGGTAACATTATATGGATTGAAAAACGAGGCCATGAATCTGAAAAAGAGCAAGGAGTGATATACTGGAGGGTTTGAAGAAAGGAAAAGGAAGAAGGGGCATTGATGTAATTATTATTTCAAAAAAATTTAAAGTAAAATAAATTAACTTACATAAAATTGCAGTTGTATCTCTGGGATTCATAAGATCACAATATCATTTAACTTAATCAGGCACATATTTCTACAGTATAATAATGAAAATAAATATGCATAATTTTTAATAATAATTGCTAGAATAAATAGGGATAGAGGCATTGAGGAAAGGAGAAAGTAGGGGTGTGCTAATAAAAACTAAAAAGACGTGAAGAAGCCTTATGGAAATCCTTACTTTACAAGCTAATTTAAAATATAATATTTTTCAAAGCAGTTGGTACCTTGTGTGGGTGGACAACGCTGCTTCCAGAATACATGGGTTATTAAATAAAATTTTCGGTGCTAGGCATGAGATACTTTCTTATGAGGTATTGGTCAGGGAGGCCCCAGAGGTACCCAAAACAACACAGGCTATTGTCACTGCTCTTGGTTGACTTCCATAATTAGCTGCTAAGACACCACTGCCAAAAACACCACTCACTTTGGATGCAGGACATAGAGAGGTCAAGCTCAAATTGACCCTGATACATAGGTTACACAGTGCCTGAAGGTGCCGTGCAGGCACTGAGGAGAGAAAAGACAGCAGGGGTCTTACTTAGCATTGGGTCTTACATCCTACGATACTGACCTGGCTGGAAAGATAAGCCACCAGTGCAATAATGGCGTGATGTGGGATAATAAACCACTTTCCGTTAAGACACTGAACCCACAGGAACTTCATGCCTGGTACTGTAAACTTGGTCAAAAGCTCACAACTGGGGTAATAATAGGACCAATGGGGAAACCAACTGTTGTTGTTTTGCTAAATGGCCATGCTGTCAAATTGTACTCTAAATATTTATGTTTATACCTATAGATTTGGGTTGCTCTCAGATTTTGTCAGAAAAGCTTCTGTTTGATGTGGGTAATGGTTAATACAGAGACTTGTAACTGGTCAGATTGCAGAGTATACACTAAATGGTAAGTTCTGGGTCGGTCATTTATGTCACCTTCCCACCATTCAAGGCTCAAGAAACATTGCAGAAAGGGGGAGAAAAAGTATGTAAGCGCTGGGAAATGGAGAAGTATTGTGAAGTGTTGATCTCTAGACATGACATAGTTGTTGCATGCATCAATACACAGCAGTTGCAGGTGCCTTTCCAGCATCTGTCCAAGATGAAGACAGTCAAAATTCCAGTACAGATGGAGAGGAGGCCCAGAGGTTCCAACCCTGTTAGTGGAGATACTGGCAGTTGGTTTAGGCTGGGGGACATAGAGTCATTCTGCTTTAGGACATAGCCACTGGTAGACTACTTAAGTCCTGGTGAATAACCCCATATAGGTAGCACTAATAGGACTCCAGGGGTTATTAGTAGCAATAAAAACGAGAGGACATGAAGTTGTGTGGAAGATTGGATGGGGAAATTAGAATAACCTGGAGGGAAGTAGAGGTGGGTAGTATCTAATCAATACACATTGGATATTTTTATGAAACTTGCAAAGAGTAAAACCTTATTATTAAAAAAAATCACATCTTGAACAAATATCCTAACAAACTTTAAAACCTTGGAAAAACAAGAACAGTCACACAATCTGTAGATGGAAGAAATAATTAAGACTGAGGCAGAAATTAATGTACTATAAACAAACCAAAAAAGAAAGAAAGAACACTCACTTCAGCAGCACATATACTAAAATTGGAACGATGCAGAGAAGATTAGCATAGCCCCTGCGCAAGGATGGCACGCAAATTTGTGTAGCATTTCATATATTTGTGTCTCTCATCACTAGCAGCCGCTGCTCTTTCCGGATGGGCAGGACACAGGTGAGAACAGAGAGCAGTTGCTGTCGGTGCTGTAGAACTTGGCTGTGCATCAAACTAATTTTCACAAGTATTCCTCCTAAACCTCAATCATGGGATTAATAATTTGCCTGTTTATTTATGACCTAATTGTGACTCCTGTTAAGAAAAGCTAGTGGGAAAGGCAAAAAAGGGAAGAAAGAAACATACAAAGTATCAATGAAACGAAAAGTTGGTTCTTTGAAAACATAGATAAATCAGACAGTGGAGGCACATGCCTTTAATCCCAGCACTCAGGAGGCAGAGGCAGGCAGATCTCCATGAGTTTGAAGCCAGTCTGGTCTACAGAGCTAGTTTCAGGACAGCTAGGCTGTTATACAGAGAAACCCTGTCTTGAGAAACCAAAAAAAGAAAAAGAATAAGATTGAAAAAAACTTTAGCCTAATTAACCAAAAAAGTTACTAAACACCTTAATAATGGGATTAAACAGATGACCCTTGCCTACACCATTTCCAACCTCTAGATTTAGGGCAGGATATACCTCCTGCTCAGCAGTCCAGCCTCATGTGTCTGCTTAACCATATCTTGTCCACACCTTTCATTCAGTTTTCCATTCCAGCCTGGTGAGTCTGCCTGACCTTAGCCTGCCACATCCTCAGATTAACCTGAGTCCCACATTCAGTACCCTGGTCCAGTCTGGAAAGGCTTGCCTGTGCCATTCACAGCCTCCAGGCCTGGTCTAAAACAGCCTGGGCACCAACCCAACTTGCTGTTTCTACATGAGATATACAACCAATGAAATGAGTCCACATAGTCATAGCTCATCGTTAAAACACAAGAAACATGAAAAATGGAAAGCATATGTTCCCTACCCCTGGCAAATCCACCAGTCCTATAGAAATATTCTCCAATAATAATTACCTAGATTAGCCCAAGACACAGAATTTAAAAGAATGATCATTACGTTCATCAAAGAATTGAAGAAGTTAAAGAAGACACCAAGAAACAGCCCAAAGAACTTGATATGAATAGCAATATAAACTTGAGTGATGCCCAAGAAAACACAAACATGAAGCTGAAGAAAATGATTACAATATATTTAAAATTAAAAATAGAATTTAATAAACAGATAGCGATATTAAAGAGTGCTCAAGCTAAAATGACGATAAAAATTTTAAAACTAAATAACACTATTAGAAAATTCAGGGGAAAGGTTTTCAAATAGATTTCATCAAGCAGAAGATAAAACATCAAGACTAGAAGAGAGGCTGGAGGAATGAGACCACACAAGAATAGAGTATCAATGTCCTTAAACACGCACATACACACACATACATACACACACACATACACACACACTAAAGGAACACAAAGGAATTGTTGATACTATAGATAGACCAATTTTTTCAAGTGTAGGTCTAGATGAAGAAGAATCCCAAATCAATGGCATTGACCAGATATTCAATAAAATTATGGAAGACAAATTCCCCAAATTAAGGAAAGACATACACATACAGATATAAGAAGCACAAAAAACACCAAATAGAAAAGACCAGAAAGAAACTCCCCATAGCATATCATAGTAAGACAAATAAACAATTAAACAAAACCCATTGCACATATAGAACGAATAAAGTATTGGAAGTTACAGTCTGGATTAAGAGCAGATACAAGGAAAATAAAAAGGGACCATTGTAGGGGTACAGCATCTCTCGAGAGGTGAAGAGTAGGACAAAGGCGCTATGAAGGGGAAAATGGAGAGGTGAGATTTACCTGAAGAGAGAGAAGGCATGGCAACACAGAAGAAAAGGAAGGGAGGTGACATAAACAACAGTTAAGATCTTTCATAATGCCATAGGGAACCATATTATTTTATGTTCACTTAAAATTACATATGTGTGTGCATGCACACATAGATAGATGATAGATAGATAATATAAATTAATTTACTCCATACAGAGTGACATTATTCTCCCAAGAGACACAAGCTACTTAATTAAAAAAAACCAGAAAACTAGTAGCAGGCATGGGAAACCTCCTTTCAAGTTGCAGGTCAGGGAAGTACAAGACAACCCCAAACAATATGGATTATTGCCATTGTCCTAATGACTTCCCAGTAATTGAAGGTGAGACCCTATTGATGAGGACACCATACCCTCCAGATAGTGGACTTGCGATCAAGCTGGTATTAACATGAAAGCCGCCTTTAGCTCTTGGTACCAAAAGGAGCTATATAAGCTGCCAAGGAAGGAAAACAATCAGAACTGTGAACAACACTGATCAAAATGACAAGATAGCCAAAAGATGTGATAGTTACAATTACATACTGGGGGAAATCAGCAACTATCTAGTTGGACTTAAAACCTGCTTGACACCAATTTGTGTCTGGTACTGTGAACTTAGCTCACTGCCCGTGACTGGTGAGACCATGAACTCTAGAAAAAAGCCTACTATTGCCACTTTGTTAAACTGTATTCTAAATATGTATCGTTATATGCAGCCAAAACTGTAACTCTTGCCTTCACCAAAGAAGTATCCTTTTTTGCATCAGAGAATACTACAGAAAGCCAGAACTGGTTAAAATGCAGAAATATACTGACTGTGAAGTTCTCAAGCCCAATTGATACATTTACAAGGCAACACAATACTCCTAAAGCTCAGAAAACATCACAGAAGAGAAGGAAGAAAGATTACAAGAACCAGAGGGATCAGGATGGGACATCTGTTGCAGATGGTGT
>JAQHUG010000458.1:789072-794072 GCA_028555095.1 Dicrostonyx torquatus | reverse complement strand
CTATCTTACAATGCATACACATGCAAGAAAAAACACGTAAAAGAGCCAGTAACATTTAGCATTAGTACAGAGAACTACGTACAAGTGATTTGCATATAATTCAGCTTCTACCTTTGAAGCAAAATTAGAGTTCTTTGCCTCAATAAGATAATAGGTGTAAAGCACTAACAATAAAAATTTTAAACAATTTGAAAAATTAGGGAACAATGGTAGTTACTACAAAGATGCATTTTCTGATGTACAGGTAGGTGCATCTCCTGTACAATAGTCAAATAGTTCATTGAGGAAATAGGTATAGTCAAGAGGCTTACCTAGTACGGCATTCCCAAATGGCAGATTTCTCATCAGAATGGTACTGATTAAAAATAGCAAGAAATGTCACAAATATTTCATTGACCATTTTATAGGCCATGACCCAGACATAAATGTCTATTACAGAAAACAGCACTTACTGGTTATTTTGCATGTATTAAACTTGCATGTTCTTAATTCTGCAAACTTTTGAATCATATAGAAAGTACATACATACATTTCCAAACATTTCTAGTTACAGATGCATAGGGTATTTATTAGATACACTACCATTACTTTAAGTGGTCACATAAAAGTCTTAACATAAATAGCACTTAAATGAGCCTTGGCTTTTGAAAAGGCAGTTTTCTAAGTAGCCAAAAGTCTGGCAGGATTAGCAAAAACAAAAAATTAAACAAAATATAAAACCTGGTCCTTAAAGCCTATTCTTTTTTGTAAATGTACCTAAGAACAAAATAATGTGCTTAATACAGACGGACTGCTCCAGACACAAGAATTAAGCGCTAGTTTTACACTGCATTAAATTTTAACCTCAGAAAAATCCTTTAGATAGATTTAAATTTTGAATCAGCTTTTTTTTAAGTTTCAAAAATAGCCATAAACAGACTTATCACCTGGTGAGTATGTATAACCCAATGCATGGCATCCGTTTTAATCAGAGGGATAAACTCAGTAAAGGCTTCAGCCTGAACGGAAGTTTAAATGAGTCCAACTCTGTTATAAACCTGACAAAACTAATAGGAAGAACAAAACACTACATTTTTGTCTTTTAAAGTTATCCTTTTGTAATTTCATTGAATCAACAATCTAAGAAAGCCTAATTGATTTGTATACAAAACAACAAAAATTCTGAGAAATAGTACTTTACTAATGGTCAACACATAAAACCTTTCTTATAAGGGCTATTTTTATTAATCTTATAAATCTATATTTTAAATTATGAATAGTATCTATAACTGCAACCATGAATATTCCTAAAAATAAAGTTGAAAACTAAAAAAAATGAACAAACTTTCTAACATTTGTACCATGCTGTACCCATCAGAATTATATAACATCATATGACGAATAATCTAAGAATTTTATACTTCATTCACATTTGCCCTCTTTATGTCTTTTTAGCACTAGACCCTATTTCTCCTTCCTTGGGACATGTCCTCTTCACACCTGTTCCCTTACTAGTTGCTTAACTTCTGGGATTACTCAGATTAAAATGCATACAATGAAAGCTTAAAAGCTAACACCCACGTATAAGATAAAGTATCCAATATCTGTCTTTCAGGGTCACAGTTATCTCACTCACTCACAATGATTTTTTTTAGCTCCATACATTTGCCTGAGAATTCCACTTCATTTTCTTAACATGAATAGTTCTATAGATGTAACACATTTTCATTATCCATTCATTAGTTGTTTCCAGTTTCTGGGTATTATGAGTAAAGCAGCAAAGAACACAGGTGAGCAAGAATTTCTGCAGTAAGATGTAGTCTTTAGGTATGCCCAAGACAGGTATAGCTGGATCTTGTGATAGTTAGACTGATTCTTGGTTTTGGGGAGAAACTCCACATTGGTTCCCATAGTGTCACTGTGCCAGTTTGCATGGTCAGCAACAGAAGATGTTCTCTTTCTCAGCATCCTCATCAGCATTTGTTGTCATTTGTTAGTGACCAAATTCTGACAGGTGTAAGATGAAGTCTCACAGTAGGCTTGATTTCCATTTCTGTGATAGCTATAGATGTTGAACGGTTTTGAGTGTTTCTTGGACTTTTTTATTTTGCCTTTTGAGAACTTTCTGTTTGGTTCTATACCTAACCCAGTTTTTAATTGGGATATTTGTTTTCTTGATGTTCAGTGTTTTTAGTTCTTTATATATTCTAGATGCTAACTATCTATTGAATGTATAAAGATTAAAGAATAAAGATTCTTTTCTCATTTTGTAGGCTGCCAACTTATGCAAATGATTGTGTTCTGCCAGGCGATGGTGGTGCATTCCTTTAATCCCAGCACTCAGAGGCAGAAGCAGATGGATCTGTGTGAGTTTGAGGTCAGCCTGGTCTACAAAGTGGGTTCCAGTACAACCAGGGATATTACCAGAGAAATCTTGTCTTGAAAAAACAAAAACAAAAAAATTATGTCCTTTGCTATTTTGAAACTTTTTAGCTACAAGTATTCCCATTTACTAGGTGTCTGTGTTATTGGGGTCCTGTTTAGAAAATTCTTTCCTGGGCCAATGAGTTCAGGACTATTTTATACTTTCTCTTCTATTGGATTCAGGGTATCTGGTTGTATGCATAAATACTGAATCCATTTGGAGTTGAAGTTTGTGCAGGATGATAGATATGGATCTATTTGCATTCTTCTACATGCAGCCATCCAGTTCAATCAGCACCATTTACTGAAGACACTTTCTTAAAAGAAACACAAACAAACAAACAAAGAAACAAAAGCAGCTATCCAAAAGTGTGTAGGATTAAATATATGTTTTAACTTGATTTCATTAAATAAAGTGTCTGTTTTTATGCCAATACCAGGCTGTTTTTAGTACTATAACTTTCAAATACAATTTGAAATCAGGAATGGTGGCACCTCCAGCAGTTATTTTATAATTCAGGATTGTAGTAGTTGCCATTAAGCAGCTCCCCTACATGGCCTCTGCATCAGCTCCTGCCTCTGGGATCCTGCCCTGTTTGAGTTCCTGTCCTGACTTCCTTCAGTGATGAACAGCAATGTTTGAAGTGTAAGTCTTTTCTCCCCAACTTGCTTTTTGGTCATGGTATTTTGTCGCGGTAATAGAAACCCTAACTAAGACATTATTTTTGAAGTCCTTGTCTTGTGCTTCAGCTATATTGTTTTTCTCCAGGCTTATGACAAGAAAGTTGCTGGCTTCTGGAGGGGGCATAGCGTCTTCGTTGTTTATGTTTTTGTTTTAAGACTTGGATCTAGGCATCTGGAGTCATGATGTTTCAAGTGTTTCTTGGTGTAGAGATCTGGTCTCTTCTTTGTTGGGTGGATGTTCTGTTCTTTGGTTGCCGTTACCTATTCTGGATCTTAGTCAACTGTTGTAGTTGTGGGATCTTTGAGCCCAAGCCAAGTGTGGTGGTTGTGAAGTCCCTGCTAGAGAGTTGTTTTGGAAGTCAGTGGAGAATCACAAAGGAATGGATATGGGTTATAATGAAAGGCCTAGAAGACAATGGGGAAGATCTAAAAGAACCCTGGGTCTACACCAAGAGCCCTCGTCCCAAGTTGATGGAGGTGGCCTGGGGGGGGGGCTCAAGACAGCAGTCTGCAGCAAGATTAAAGCTAAATCGGAAGAGTCTGGAATGGAAAACAGGAAGGAAGATAAAGGTTGCCTACCTGGGTGCCATCAGATTGTGTCCACTGCATGTAACTGGTAGAAAGTGCTTCTGCAGGTTGATGGGAGTTACAACAGACTGGAGCCGGTCTAGACACAAAGGCTGAATGGGCATTGGAAAAGACCTAGGGGACCCTGGGTCCACAACAAAAGGCCAAATCCCTAGGTACTAGGAGTGGGCAGGGAGGATGGACTAAGGCAGGGAGGCTGCAGCAGAACTAAGAGGAACTCTGGAGAGACTTGAATGGATGGCAGGAAGGAGAATGTCTTGCTTACTTTTCTATTGCATTGAAGAGACACCATGACCAAGGCTCAACACGTTTGTTTCTGTCACAGATAGTTCAACAAAACTCCAAATGGCTCAGCAGAGCCTCAGAACCTTTCCCGTCACAGACATGACACTCTTGTTCAAGGCCTGTCACACACATGGTGCAACAGGCCAAATTGTTTAGCAGAACTGAAACACTTCTAAAGATCTCCCAGACAGGACAGTAGCAAAATAGAAATTTCACTACTTTGTATGCAAACTTAAAATTTAGTGAAAAAGAAAGGAAAACTGTTTATACATGCTTTGGGGTTATTTAGGGTCTAATGATTTTTGCTATCAATTACTATCTTAGCTGGGGTCCATCCTTGTGGATTCCTGGGAATTTCCCTAGTGCCAGGTTTCTTGCTAGCCCCATAATGGCTCCCTCTATCAAGATATCTATCTCCTTGTCCTCCCTCTCTGTCCTTTCCCCAACTCAACTATCCCATTCCATCATGTTCTTCTCCCCCACTCCCCACCCCGCTTCCCTCCCTTCCCTCCATTCCATCTCAATTTACTCAGGAGATCTTGTCTGTTTCGCCTTCCCAAGGGGATCCACGTATATCTCTCTTTGGATCCTCCTTGTTACCTAGCTTCTCTGGGGTTGTGGACTGTATACAGGTTGATTACTCTTTGCTGTATGTCTAATATCTACTTATGAGTGAGTATATACCGTGTTTATCTTTCTGGGTCTTGGTTATCTCACTCAAGATGATTTTTCTAGTTCCATCCATTTGCCTACAAATTTCAATATGTCATTGTTTTTAGCAGTTGAGTAGTACACCATTGTATAAATGTACCACGTTTTCTTTATTCATTTTTTGGTTGATGGGCATCTAGGTTGTTCAGGCTATTACAAATAATGTAGATATGAACTTAGTGGAGCAAATGTCCTTGTAGTATGAGTGTCTATCCTTTGGGTATATGCCCAAGAGTGGTATTGCTGCCCCACCGGAAGAGGAGAACGGCCCGGAGAACGGCCCGTACGGCAGGCCCTTGGAGAGGGCTTCGGATCTAGCCACCCCCACC
>JAQHUG010000458.1:691479-764639 GCA_028555095.1 Dicrostonyx torquatus | reverse complement strand
AGCAACAGAATACAAGAGATAGAAGAAAGAATCTCAGACACTGAAGACACGGTAGAGAAAATAAATTCATTGATCAAAGAAAACAACAAAACCAACAAATTCATAACACAAAACATCCAGGAAATCTGGGACACCATGAAAATTGAGCATCTTTTCTACCCATTACAGTAAAATCTGAAAAAAATTAATTAGAAAATATCAATTCCAAATAAAATCCTCTTGGTTCTTCTTGATTCTCCTAGAATAGCAGAACTTGGGTCATCATTAGGAGAGAATTTTATCTTAAAAGTGCCATCTTAAAGTGCAAGGATGTCCACTAAACATCACAATTAAACATGCCAAAAGAGAAGCCATGTTGTCAAAATGCCCATTTAACCCACCCACACATTTCAAATCCACTCTTTTGTTGACCTTCTGTACCTCATTTTTATACTCTTTTCTTTTTATTAAACAAAAGAAAGTAGAGAGTTATATGTTGATAAATGCCAACTGTCTGCATTCACTTAAAGACACAGTGTAATCTCTGAACCTGAAACAGAAAAGAGAGTGGGAAAAGGCAAGAATTTTATGCCTAGCACGCTCCAGCCTCCAGCAGAATGAGCCCTCCAGAGGGGTTTCTTTTTTCCCATGGAGCATTGTAGTAGTGTTGATTCACACACTTTTTGGGACAAGAAGGAATAAAAACAAATTTAGAAAAGTAGAGAAACTTTTCCCATTGGATTTTGCTCAAGGTATTTCTACCCCAAATAAATTGAGAACTGTGCTGTTTCAAGACTTCTTTGTAGATACTAAGGTGCTATGCAGGCTGCTGGGAGAAAGGCATCAGTGCGCTGTCTTACTACATACCACTGTACTGACCTGTGAGGCGGCGTGTGCCCAGTGGGGAAATAGTAGCACTATGAGGGTGTCCAAACACTTTCTCACTGGATGGGAGGCCTGCTCTACAGGAGAGAATGTTACACCTGATACTATGAATATGTTTTAAAGCCTATGGCTACGGAAGTCATACAGAAGCCCAAGGGTGGGATCAGCTGTTGTTTTTTTCTAAATGGTCATGTTGTCAAACTACCTTCTAAATATTTATGATTATCCCATAGACTGGGGCTATTCTCAAGCTTGGACAGAGAACCTTGTTTTCTGTAGTAGACAGCAGTCAATGTAGATAATCACAACTGACGCTGAGACTACATGGTTGTGTTAATCAAGCCCCCATCACCAAAACTTGGAGAAGGCCTTGAAAGAAGAATGACTAGAAGACTCAGAAGTGGGAGGTGTGTGGTGAGATGCTGTCCTCTGGACCTGGTGTGCTTGGGGAACTCAGGAGCTCACAGGAGTTGTGATTATTTGCATAAGATTAAGTCAGGCAAAACTCCCATACTGATAGGGAACAGCTCCCTAGATCTTCTTTGGGGATTTAGACGTTATAAGGTTGCTCCATACTTCAGTGAATGGCCCCATACCTATGCATTTATAAGAAACACTTATGGTGCTTAATGAATTATTAAAAAAAAAAAGAAAAGGAGGAGGGAAGAAGAGGAGGAGGAGGAAGAAGAAATGAAGTTGGGAAGCAGACATGCATGTGATATCTGTGGGGAGCTTGAGAGGAGGAACTGGGGAGGAATATAACCATATTTCATGGTATACATGCATGAAGTTCTCAAGGAAAAACTTTAAGCAGTGTGTCATTATCTCTAAACCGAAGAAGTCATAATTGTAAGCCTTAAACACTTATAAAACAAGTAACCAGACAGAACAGATTCCTAAAGGAAGAATTTGCAGTAACTTTTTATTTTATTAAAAATAAACATAAAAATTTAAGTCTTTATATGGCATATGCATATGGACACACATATGTAAAGCGTTGCATAAGTGGGAATCTCCTTAGGAAAACTGTGATAAAGAAATGTAGCTTGTCTTGTGAACCGTGTGGCTTGTGTTTCCTGCCACCAAGTTTTCTTTCTCGCCTGCTTCTCTTGTTAAGCGTTCTTTGAGTTTCAAACCCCCATGTTTCCCTATGTTTTGTCACAGTGGCTTCTGAACTGGATTCAGACTCCAAATGTGCTCTGTCTGACCTAAAGAACATTTAATATTTCTGAATCCAAACAGTTAAAAATCTCCCAAGTCCCCACAAAAATGAGTACATACACATGTCCACACATATTCACGTTCATTTCATTATATCTTACATAATATCTTATATCAAATATTCATATATATGAATATCATTATTTCATTATATCTTCTGTAATTCTAGACCCAAGACCAAAAAGCCAATGATATTTTATTCTTAAAAACTGGGAAATTTATCATAGTTGTCTCTGAAGGCAAATGCATGCTCAATCTATGTAGTAGCTGTCTCTTTAAGGGAAGTCAACACAAGAGCCTTACTATTCATTACCGGAAGTAGGACCAGAGCCCTGGCTGTGTCACTGCTCCTAATTAGCAGTTTCCATAGCACCACTAAAGACACATGGACTGTGAAGTGCAAAAAGGAGACATTCATGGAGCCATTTTGGAAGAACAAAAAGGTCCAGTGATTGCCAAACTTATCTTCAGGGTGCTAACATGAGGCTGAAGTTTAAATAGAGTGCCAGCGCATACCTGAGCAGTTCCTGTGGAGGGCTAGTACACCCACCTATCACCACTGCCTCACTTTCAATTCCTCAGAAAATTGGCCTGCCAAATCAGCACTGTGTGAAATCTTTCCTGTTCAGATAAACTCCTCCTTGGCTACCCCCGGGATCCCAAGCCTTTCCTTCTCCCAGTAGACTCATGGGAAAAATTCCAGTTTCTTGGAGTTCCATGTTTTAATCGTCCAACAAGCAAAGGGAAGGGCACATAAGTCTGTAATTTAGAGTAAATTTATTCTGCCAGGACAGTTATATGCTTTGAAGGAATTCCTTCATTTCTGCTGACTGGAAAATCTGATAAACAAGGGAACAAACTAAGGAGGCAGACTTTGTATCAGGGAGGCAGTCAGGGAGGGAAGAAGAGAGGGAAGAAAAAGTTGGGTGAGAAGAGAAGAGCTTTGGTAGAGTTGAGGAGAAGAAAGAATATGATCAAAAGAAACGGTATGAAAACCTTTCCAATAAAAAAATTAATTAATTTTTGAAGACTGCAGGCTTTTGTGGGGGAGCAAAACCCTACAGAGGGGTTTTGCTGTGAGAATCAGAGCTGGCCATTCACTTCCAAGCTGAGAGATAAGGGAGAAAAAGGTAAAGGGGCAAAGAACGAGGTTGAAGAGTTACTTCAGAGCCCCAAATGGGCCTTTGTTTGTCAGGAGCGATAAAGAAGGGTGAGTGGTGAGGGAAAGAATGTCAGGTGATAGATAACATCTCCACAGCCAGCCATTACAGGGAGCCTGCAGGGGGGTAGTGGCAGGAATCTAGGGGAATAGGTTACTGCAGTCCTGGAATCTTGATCACTGTGGTTCGGGGAAAACCGCCAGAACTTTTCAAAATGGTGGTTACAGCTAACACTGACTACATTTCCTGCTTTGTTCCTATAAAAACTTAGATTTCCAATCTCAATTGTGCCTACATACACTGTGGAACTTATACTAACCTATGTGTGCCAAGGTTTCTCACTTACTTGTTTTCTTCAAGATTTTTTTTTTTGAGGCTATTCTGAATGGGGCTGTTGTCCTGATTTTCCTTTCAGTATGCTTGTTCTTTGTATATAAAAAAGCTGCTAATGTTTTATAATTTTTATATTCTGCCATTTTGTTGAAGGTTTCAGTCAGTTCTGGGAGTTTCCTGGTGGCATCTATAAAGCGTCTCTTGCTTTTTGTTTCAAGCTTTTTTGCATTATTGTTCTAGTTAAAACTCCACACACTGTATTGAACAGGAGTGGAAGGAGTGGACATCCTCATCAGCTTCTTTATTGTAGTTTCGATGCTTTGAATTGTCCCGTTTAGTTAATAGGGAGCTCATACAACCTTTATTGAGATAGTTTCCTCTGTCTGTCTGTCTGTCTGTCCTAGCTTCTCCAAGGCTTTTTATCATTAAAAAAAAAAGTTTTGGATTTTGTCAAAAATCCTTTTCTATATCTATTTAGATGACCATGTGATTTGATATTTTTGAGGTAGCCTTGAAATCAGTTGTCAAGTATTTGATTGCGAATTTTTGCATCACTGTTCATCAGAGAGAGGCACCAGCTTCCATTTTATTTCATTTATTTTGCTTTTTAAATTAGCTTTCAGCACAGGCTCCAAAGCTACAGAGAAACCCTGTCTCGAAAAACCAAAAATACATAAATAAAAAATAAAATTAGCTTTCATTTTGAATGATTCTCCTCATCCTCCTGCCCACTTCTCTTTGTTCTACCTTTCACTTTGTCCTACTGCTTCTCCTCCTTCCCTGGATTCTCTTCCTGTTTTCAGTTACAGGGCCCTTTTTTCTAGTTTCCTGCGCTTTCCCCTTATTTATTCCCACATGGATCCGCATATTTGACAGTCATAGGCTAGCATGTACATGTAAGAAAATATGCATCATACTTGTCGGTCTGAGCCTGCGTTAGCACAATATAATGTTTTCCAAATTTCAATTTTCTTTTTGAAGGAATACAATCCCACTGTATATATGAATCATATTTACATTATGTATCCATCTGTTGATAGACATCTATGACCTACTTTTTTATTTTTTGCAGCTTTATCTGGTTTTGTGATTAGCATAATAATGGCTTTGTTAAAAGAATCTGGTAATGTTCCTTCCATGGTACTTTGAAATGGTTTGAGAAACATTGGTGTTTGCAGTTCTTTAAAGATCTAATGGGATTTCCAATTGGGTGGACACTTTCTAATTGAAGTGGTTGTTCTGTTTTATTTTTAATTCAACCTCATTGCTTATTATGAATCAGTTTCAATTGTTTATCTCATCTATGTTTAATTTTGCAACTGAAAGTTCATTAACTTTTTTAGGTTTAAAATGTATTGGAATACAGGACTTTAAGACAAGTCTAATGGTTTTGATTTCACTAGTTTCTGTTGTAATGTCACCATTTTCATCTCTAATTTTATTAATTTGGGTCTCCTCTCTTTCATTTTTCTAGTTTGGCTGGGGGTTGTCAAACTTGCTTATCTTTTCAAAGAATTCATCTTTGGTTCATTGATTTTTTTTTCTATTCTTTTCATTTCATTAATTTTTGCCCTAATCTTAATTATTTCGATAAACTGATTTTAGGTTTCCTTGTTCTTGTTTTTCTAAGTCTACAAGTTTCACTGTTAGGCTCTTCATCAGAATTCTCTCTCTCTCTCTCTCTCTCTCTCTCTCTCTCTCTCTCTCTCTCTCTCACTGCAGGCACGTGTAGGGATAAACTTCTTTTTTTGGAGTGCCTGCACCATGTCCCACATATCTTGTGTTCTCAATTTCATTTTGATGCATTGTACTCAGATAGAATACCAAAATAATATTTGAATTTTCCTCTATTGGTGAAAACCTGCTTTGTGTTCCATTACGTAATCTACTTTTAGAGAATGTTGCAGGACTGCTGAGAAGACTGTACTGTGCAATGTTTGATGCTTTTTAGGTTTGTTTCATCTACAGGAATTTAACTCAAATGTTTCTCTGTTATATTTTCTTTTTTGTTTTGTTTGTTTGTTTGTTTGTTTTGAGACAGGGTTTCTCTGTAACAGCCCTAGCTGTCCTGGAACTCATTCTGTAGACCAGTCTGACCTCAAACTCACAGAGATCTGCCTACCTCTGCCTCCTGAGTGCTGGGATTAAAAGTATGTGCCACCACTGCCCGGTTAGGGTACACCCACTCTTATTGTCTGAGTATTGTTGGTTTTATGAAGCTGGGAGCCCTGATATTCAAAGTGTATAAGTTTTCAATTTCTATTTTCCTTTGATTTTTTTCCCCTGTATCTTTTTTGAACTAATTTTAAAAGGAGATTAATAGCTTTTAATTATGTGTCAATGTGTCTGCATGTAAGTCTGTGCATTGAGTGCACATGCCATGGAGGCCGGAAGAAGGTTTTGGATTTGCTGAAGCTGGAGTTACAGGTGGGTTGTAAGCTGAGCCACCAGACATGGGTCCTGGGAACTGAACTCCAGTCCTCTAAAGAGCAGTAAACATTCTTTACTTCTGTGTCATCTCTCCAGACCCATTTTCTGACAAATTTTGTTTTGAAATCCATTCTTTGATGTAGAACAGTGAGCCCACCCATTTCTGCTTCTATTTACTTGGAACGCCCTTCTCCATCATTTGACGCTTATGCTTCTGTCACTGTTTACGTGTTCAATTCATTCCAGTGCCTCCACTGTTCTAATTCGTAAGCCTCAAAAAAGTTTCTGAAGCTCCAGCTCCAGTGGATCCAACACCCACTGTGACAATGGTCCAGGGGCAGATTTATAATGTGCTGAATGGCATCCACCACAGAAGAAGTTACATGAATCTCTGCTGCCACAGAACAAAAGAAAATAAAAAATCAATGCATTTACCAAGTACACAGGTGGATAATACATCAGGTATGTGTGTTACGACAGAACAGAAAGGTCTCTGCTGCGGGTTTCAGATGCAATCTTGTAACCGTTTGGCTTTAGGGTTGGTGGAAACTAGTGGTCTGATAAGTTTAACAATGCATTCCAGAAGTTTTACCTAACAGCCACAAACTTAGATCAGATATAGGGACTGGGACTAGATGGTCATTATGTGGGCCAAAGATAGCCCACGATGATCTGGCTCCTGGTCTGTAGCATGCCACCTCCCTACAAATCATGAAGTTCCAGCAAGTTAATCAGTTTTCACAATCTTCCACACAGATGTGGTCTTAAGAAAACTCCAGTTCACACTGCAGTCAGAAAGCTAATGCTGTTGTGCCTTTCTTCTGAAACAAGTTTTCTTCTCGGAGTTTCTACTCTAAGGCATCACACCTTTTTTAGCCCATCAAATGAGTCACCCAAATATGTTTATGTTTGGTTACACGTGATCAGTTCACTAGTCATCCTCATAGAAGTTTGAAACACAAATAGATACTTCCCGAATTATTTCCCAAGGCTTTTCTTAACTTACAAACAAAAATGGAGAGATAAATAAAGTGCTCAATTTAGAGTAAAGCCAAGATTGAAATAAAATACCATGGGGGAAAGTAAGGAAAATATGGAGGTCAAATAAGCAATTTTTTGCTTTTTTTCCTCTGTGAAAATCTCTTACAACATGACTCTATGTGCTATCATTTGGATATTATTTAATCGTCTCTACCTGTTCAGAAGCTAGAATAAGCTGTCCTTAGCTTTTGTTTTTCCACATTTTACCTTTATGTAAATACTCAACAGCCTACTTTCACCTTTGATTCCAAGGTTTTTCAGACAGGTAAATTTTATTGATCCTGTTTATGTTCTTTTAATATTTACCGTTTAGAAAGTTTTACTAGATAGAAAAGAAATTAATTGATTTCATATATCTTTCCAGATCACAGTGCAATAAATTATTTAAAATAACATATAGAAACTAGAAAAAGAGATGAAGTGTTACCAATACACCCTTGAATAATCAGTGAGTCATTGAAGAAAGCAGGAAGAAATTTATAAATGTTCAGAATTAAATAAAAATGATACCATACTTTACTAGAATCCTCATGATAATAGCAGATTACAGGTATGAGTGATTACACTGAAAAATCAGAATGATCTCAGATAAAATAATGATGTACCTCAAAGTCTTAGAAAAATAAGAACCTAATCCCTAAAAATAATAAATACCAGGGCAGAAATTTATTAAATGGATTAGAAAAGAACAGTGCATAGAATCAAAAGAGTTGGTTGATGAAAAAATAAGGAAGACTGATAAGCCCCTTAGTCAACTAACAAAAAAAAAAGGCCAAAAGAATAAAATATAAGGGGAGGGTCAGGTGTACTGGCACACACCTTTATTCCCAGCATTCAGGAGGCAGAGGCAAGCGGATCTCTGAGACTGAGGTCAGCCTGGTCTACAGAGAATTACAGGACAACCAGGATGGTTACAGCGAGAAATCCTGTCTCAAAAAATTTGCATATATATTTGATTTTACATATTGTATTTATATAATTTGAGATGACAAAGAGGTTATAATAAATACCATGATATTCAAACATTCATTTGGGAATATATTGAAAACTTATATCCTAAAAAACTGGATAATCTGTATGAAATGGATAATGTCCTGGATAATTATTAACTGCCAATTTTAAATAAATATTATATAATCAATTTAAAGAGATTAATGGTTTTTGAATCACAAATGAAACATCTCCCAGTATGTATCCACACACAGAGACATATATATGTAACAACTAAAGAAAAAAGAGGCCACGAATTTGAAAGGAGGGGAGCAGATGTGGGGGAGAGGAAAGGGAAGGAGGAAATTATGTAACTATAATCACAAAATTGATAGATAGATAGATAGATAGATAGATAGATAGATAGTCCAGGACCAGATGAATTCACTGCCAAATTTTTCCAAGTCATAAAAAGGAAAAATGCTCCTTAAACTGTTCATAAAACAGAAGACAGAGAAACAGCATAAAACCATCAAACAAGGCAAGTGTTACTCTGACACTAAAACCAGATAAAGACATAACAACAAATGAAACCATATATTGTAGCCCCTGTGAACTCACATGCAAAAAGAAAATTTCAGCAAAATTTTTGTAAAGTGGATTGAAGAATTCAATAAAAACACACAACATACCAACACCCATGGAGAGCAACGAAGGCAGTCCTAAGAGATAAGTTTATACACCTCCTAAATGCTTACATTTAAAAAAAAGTAAGATCTCTCAAATATAGAGCTTAATTGTGCACCTTAGAATAAAAGAACAAACCATACCATCAAACCACTAGACAGGGGAAATAACTAAGATCAGAGCAGAAATTAATGAAATAGAAATTGAAAAAGGTGAGTGTAACAAAGAGTCAGTTCTTTGAAAATATAAACAAGATCAATAAACTCCTAAGCAATTAATAAAATTCAACATGAAAAGGGAGACAGTCCAGTAGATGAAATTCAGAAAATCATAAGGTCATCTTGAACACCTTTATTCTACTAAATTGGAAAATCTAGAAGGAATGGGTGTGCTTCTAAATGCATATGACCTACTGCAATTAAAACAAGATAAAATAAATAATTTAAACAGATCTATATCAAGGAAGAGATTGGAGTAGCTATAAAAAGGCTTCAACTAAAAGTTGTTAAGGGCCAGATGGGGGTCACTGCAGAATTCTGTAAGTTCAAAGAAGCAATACCAGTACTTCTCAAACTCTCCTGCTGAATATAAGAGGGAGGAATACTGCTTCCAAGTCTCTTTTTACTAAAGCAAGAGAGGGTAGGAGCTCACAAGCTCCACTCCGACTGAGGCATTGTGGATAGCTGATAGCTTCTGGGAGAAAAAGAGTCAGTTTTCCTTCAGGTTATGGCTCCTGGAAGGTCGGCCATGTAGTGGATGTCTCCATGCAGACCATAAGTTTATGAATAGCACAATCTGAACTCAGGAGGTTATAAAAAACACAATTTGGACTCAGGAGATTATAAAAAACAAGATGCATGAAGTTAGAAGTGGGTAGAGAGAAGGGAATTGAATGTGAGGAGATGTTAAAGAGAAGAGTGTGGAGGTACATATCAAAATATATTATTTGCAGGCTGGAGAGATGGCTCAGCAGTTAAGAGCACTGGCTGTTCTTCCAGAGGTCCCGAGTTCAATTCCCAGCAACCACATGGTGGCTCACAGCCATCTGTAATGAGATCTGGTGCCCTTTTCTGGCCTGCAGACATATATGCAGACAGAACAATGTATACATAATAAATAAATTTAATATATATATATTATTTGTATGTATGATATTTTCAAAATTAATTCAAATGTTGTTTAAAAAGAACACTGAAAATATCACTAACAATAAATGTTGCCATGGATGTGGCAAAAGAGAAACTCTTTTATACTGCTGGTAGGAATGTAAACTAATACAGCCACACTGGAGATCAATATCGAGTTTTCTTAAAAAAAAAAATAAATAAATAAAAATGAGGGTTAAAGAGATGGCTCGGTGGTTAAAAGCACTAGTTGCTTTTTCAGAGAATCCAAGTTTGATTCTTTTTTTTTCTCCTTTTTTATTGTTAAAAGAAAAATTTACATTTACTCCCCTTGTTCCCGGCCCTCCCGCTCCCCCCCTACCCCACCGCCCTCCCCCTGCTTCCTTAAGATGGTGCAGGATACCCTGTCCTATGGGAAGCCCAAGGCCCTTCCCCCTCCATCTCGGTCTAAGAAGATGTGCATCCATATAGAATAAGTTCCCAAATAGTCAATACATGCAAAAGAGATAGGTCCCAGTGCCATTATCGTTGGCTTCTCAGTCAGTCCCCACTGGCAGTCACATTCATAGAGTCCAGAGACCCACATTCACATCAGAACAAGGGATTGAGCTACCAAGGTCCAGTGGAAGAGCAGAAGGAGGGAGAAAATGAGCAAGGAAGTCAGGACCATGAGGGACTGGCCCACCAACAGAGACAGTGTGCTCGATCCAAGTTTGATTCTTAAGACCCACATAGTGGCTCATATCTGTCTACAACTACAGTCCTAGGGGATCTGATGCCCTCTTCTGGCTTCCATGGGCACCAGGCATGCAGGTGGTAAACAGGCATATATGCAGGCAAAATACTCAGACACATAAATAAATAAAATTAAATTTTAAAAAGCTAAAGATAAAACTATTATGTGACCTAAATATAGCACTCCTGGACATACACTCATAGGACTCTATACCCCGTGAAAGGGATACTTGAATAACCATGTTCATTGCTGCCCTGCTCACAATAGCTAGGAAAGGGAACCAGCTTAGATGGACATCAACTGATGAATAGATAATGAAAATGTGGTACACAGGGGCTGGAGAGATGACTCCAAGGTTAAAAGCACTGGTTGTTCTTCCAAAGGTCCTGAGTTCAACTCCAGCACCTACATGGTGGCTCACAACCATCTGTAGTAAGATCTGTTGCCCTCTTCTGGTGTGCAAGCATACATGTAGGCAGAACAACATAATAAATAAGTTAATCTTTTAAAAATGTGGTACATATACACAAAAAAATTTTCAGCTGTCATAAAAAATGAAATTTTCTGGGAAATGGATGGAATTGAAACCTGGACCCATAAAGACAAGTGACATGTTTTCTCTCATACGGGGATTTTAGTTTCAACTCTTTAGTTATGTTTCTTTAACCAGAAGTTTGTGTAAAATCCAAGAAACAAAGGGAACATGGCTGGTTAGTGGTGGTACACACCTTTAATCCCAGCACTTGAGGGCAGGGGCAGGAGGATCTCTGTGAGTTAGAGGAAAGCCTGGTCTAGAGAGCTAGTTCTAGGACAGCTAGAGCTACACAGTTTAGAAATCTGGTCTTGAAAACTCAAAAAAGCGGGGCAGGTAAAAGGAAAATAAAGAGGGAGAATACTGTAGGTGGAAAGGTTAAAACAGGAAGGGATGTGGGCAGAGGTGGACTGGGAAGATGAAAATGTTTGGGGGAGGTTAACTTTGATTAAGGGAGGATAAAGAAACAATATTAAAACTGCTGTCTTGTAACCCAAATAGACTCTATGGCAGATAGATTGAAAGGTGCTACCCTGAATGGCTGGATGACCCTACTCTAAGAAGCAGTGGGTTATTAAACATAGATCCTAGTCCCACATATAAAATACTCCACAGACTCCACAGGGGCAGGTCAGGGAGGCACCCAAGAGCCACAAATAAGTTTTTCTCAGGACTATTGGCTTCCCATCAGAACTAGATGATAAGGTCATACTACAGAAGTGGGGTAGGAGGGTCCTTCTGTATTTGGGTTGCTTTCATTGGTTAATAAAGAAACTGCCTTGGCCTTTTGATAGGGCAGGACTTAGATAGGCGGAGAAAAAAAAAACAGAATGCTGGGAAGGGGACAGAGTCAGAGAGAGCTGCCATGGAATCAAGAGAGTCAGACACGCTGAATCTTTCTCGGTAAGACCACTACCTCATGGTGACTTACAGACTGTTAGAAATGGCTTGAATCAAGATGTAAGAGTTAGCCAATAAGAGGCTAGAACTAATGGACCAGGCAGTAATTTAATTAATACAATTTCCGTGTGGTTAATTTGGGTGTAAGCTAGCTTGCGGCCGAGAGCTGGGCAGGATGGAACAAGGGGCCCCACACTAATTACTACACAGAAGATGACATATGCCTTGGTTGTAAGATATGGAGAAAGAAAAAAAAAAACAAAGATATAGAGAAAGCAAGCTTGGGCTGAGAACTTTCTATACCTATTCTGCCTTCTGTTGCCATGATAAAACACTGAACAAAACCACTTTATGGGAGCAAAGGGTATATTTCAGCTTATAGATCAGGTTTTTTAGGCTTATGAGTCACAGTCCATCACTGAGGGAAGCCAGGGCAGGAACTCTGGGCAGGAACTGACACAGAGACCATGGAGAAACACTCTTATCCAACCCAGAAGCACCTGCCCTGATGCTGTATATGCACAACTGGCTAGGATCAAATTTAATTAAGAAAACCAACTAATTTTAAATTAATTTAATTTAAATTAATTTTAAAAACCAATTAAATTTTAAAAATCTAAAACTATTCCCACCATATGGCCCAGCTATAATGCCATTTGGTATATACCCGAAGGACTCCAAGTCAACAAATCACAGAAATAATTGCATATTCATGTTTATTACTACACTATTTACACGCCACAAGCCACGGCGGGGAGCAAAGGCTGGAATTGAAAACAGCTGTATCATGGATCTGACCAATCTTGTTGGCAGTAGTGGCAGGGACAGTTTGAGGAAAAGCGGAGCCAGCAGTACACCGGCAGGGCATAGTTTGAGGGTTTATACCATAGCTGAAAACATGAAAACCCACGAAAACCACCACAGGACCTATAGAAGAGCATCCTCTCTATATAAGTAGGGTGTTAAAGCCTGACTGGTTCAGGTCCAGTTGACTTGGAAGCCAAAGAGCCTAGAGGCCGCTCCAAGTGATCTCTCATGGAGGGGACCACTTATGAGTGGTCCAAAAGAAAAGAAAAGGAGAAAGAAAAATCTGAAAGACCCTGGGCCCCCAAATTGAAAGTATGGTACAGCGTGTGCAGTGCTGGTGCAGGAGGAACAACCCTAGTCTGTCCAGTCACATTTTTAGCTTTGGAAAGCAACCAGAGATGAATGTCAGCAAAGGGCTCAACTGTAGCCATGAAGGCTATGGTTGGGGGCTGGAAGGGAAAAACTCACCACTGAAGCTACTGGTATGTACAGAGATCAGCATTCAGGCAGATAGAATGCAGAGCTATTGTAAAGAATCCTGGTTGCAAAGCCCGGGTGGGTGGGAGGGAACGTAGAGAGCCTGGCCTAGTCACAAGGCACCAATGCAATGGTAAAAATAAAATGCTGCAGGTCCCCAAGTGGCAGCAATGGGCAGTGGGCATAAGACCATGGCAGGCCACAAAGGCAGCGAGTCCCAGGCAAGGGGCCCCCGGGTGGCCCATGAGCCATGAGGGCCAGCAGGTCCTAGGCAAGGAGCCTAGGCAGGGAGCCACATGGTTGGTGAGATAGATAGGCATGCCAAGCAGAGAAAGTGAGTATTTATTTAGTGGGTTATGGAAGGGAAGGGGAGAAGGAGAGAAGGGGGAAGAGCAGAGAAGGCAAAGAGAGAGAAAGAGAAACAGAGGTGGGGAGAGGAGAAGTGGGAAGAAGGGAGAGAGACGGAAAAGGAAGAAACTCAGGCTGCAAGCAGGAAGGAAGATCTGCCTGCCTCAGCAGATGGGGTGGGGGTAGATGGGGCTTGTCTCTTAAAGGGACAGGACAGATCATTACAAAACTGGGACTCTTTATGCTAAGTAAAAAACAGCCAGACACAACTTGTTCTTAATCTTTTTTGAAATCTAATTAATCAATTTTTATAGAAGACTGCACTGGACTAGTGGTTAGTTAAGACTAGGAAGGCAGAGTGTGTGGAAAGAAGTTCAGTGTGCTGTACTAAAGCATAGTTGGAGTGGAGTAACTACTTCTCTAATAAGTAGGATAACTATAGAATAAAATACACAATGTATCTCAGATGTCTACAAAGAGTGCACAGAATTGGTAGCATAGGAAAGCATTGTTTGAGATAAAAATTCTCTTTTTTGTTTTGCTTTTTTCATTTTTTTAATTTATTATTTTTTTTAAAAAAATACCAATCCAAATTCCCACTCCTTCCCCTCCTCCCATTCCCTCCACACACCCTCCCACCCCACTCCCCTCTAACTATAAGTGGGGCAAGGAAGGCACTTTGCTTTGTGGAAGGTCCAAGGCTCTCCCTATTACATCTAGGCTGAGCAAGGTATACATCAAAAGAGAATAGAGTCAAAATTCTTATTGTCTTGATCTGAGTATTTAATTTTGTGTGGGGTGATGTTGGGGTATGTATGTGTTATATTAGCATGTCTATGTGTGTGCCTGTGTGTAGAACAGTCTCCCTAATTCTTGACCTGATTTGTACATTGTGTACATGTATTGGATTACCATAATATACTCCATAAATATGTATGAATATGTTTCAATTTACAAAAAGCTGGGTGTGGTGGTATATGACTGTAACCACAATACTTATGAGGACAGTATTGGAGGTCAGCCAGTGTTACACAGTGAGGCAATGATTTTGCACACATAGAAAAGAGAGAGGAAGAGAGACAGGCAGAGAGAGAGAGAGGGTGGGGAAGGTAAGGGCAGGCATGGTGATACACCCATGCAATCCTAGTAACACAGGCCGGTTGGCAAAGGCAAAGTCTCATACATCTGACCTCAAGGACATACTTATACAGGATCACAAAAAGTGGAACTCAGCCGATAAATTATATAGGTGTTTACTTTGAGGGTCCATAGACATTCAGAGTCAGCCAATTGGTAGTGACTCATAGCCCCCTGAGATGTCCAGTGTCTGCTGTGTTTTAGCTGACTCATATCATATATTCATATTAGTACTATGTTATCTCTCTATATAAAGTAGTCCTTATGGTCTTCTTTCCCAGCAACAGTACCCTGGATTTGATCCTTAAAAAACCAAAAGCAAAGTGTATCATATTATCAGAGCTGTGATTTAAAACCTCACATATTTTAAGTAGAAATTTAAATTGATGCAAATGTATTAAAAGTATTTTACACTGCTAAGCTTAAAAAAAGGAAATGTCTAGGCTGGAGAGATGGCTCAGTGGTTAAGAGCACTGGCTGTTCTTCCAAGGGAAGCACCCACATGGCAGCTCACAACTGTCTGTAACTCCAGTTCCAGGGGATCTAACACCCTCACAAAGACATACGTGCAGGCAAAACACCAATGCAATAAAATAAAATTTAAAAATTATTTAAAAATAAACAAATATTCTATATACCAGGATTCCCTTCCCTAGATAGAACTTCTTACAAATGGACACCAAAAGTCATTAAGAGAACGTTCACTGAAGTTGTGTTTCTCTAAGTATTTTTACATTTAAACTTGAAACAATGTTAGGAGAACTCCCTACCCCCAAAAGGGATAGTATATTTGGAGTAGAGAAGTACTTATTCCATCATATGTGTATGGTGAATACCTCACACAATAGCTCACAGATCATGGATGGATCTCACAAACAGAATTCTAAGTAAAGGAATTCAGGCACAAAAGCACATTTGTGTGGTTCAAAAACAAGAAAAGAAAAATAGTTGCATTTGCATTCATTGATGACAATTCCTCTCTTTCAAAAGAGAGGAATGCTATGACTATTGTTAGTCGGACAGAGCCCCTGAGCTTGAACTGAGCTGAAAGCCTCCTCCTGGAAGACTAGCTGTCACCAGAAAAGGAGCCATGGGAGTTTCCAAAGGAGGGAAGCAACCAACCAGTCCTACCCAGCTAGGATGCCTATAAACCACAATGCCAGCATGGCACCGTAACACTAAGGTTCAGTTGTGGCATTCATACCTTGGTGATACCTAATAGTTCTTTAACTGGATTAAACCCCACTCAAAAATAGGGAAATTGAAGAAAAAAAATAGGGAAATTGTGCCTGATCCTGGAAACCTACCCAAGTACCCTGGGAAGTGTCATGGACCTTGGAGAAGAACCTACAACTGTCTCTTTACTAAGCCATCATATTCCCTAAGTATATTCCAAATATTTATCCTTATTCTCACTGATAAATGCAGGCCTCGCCCCTCATCATGGACATTTCTCTTTGCAACAGAGAGTTTCCTGCAATGTACAACCAATCCAAATATAGACTTGTGGAGGCCAGTCCCAACAGACACATCTATAATACAACTCCTGCACCTAAGGCTCAGGGAACATTGAGGAGGGAGAGGGAGGGGATTGTAAGAGTCGGACACCAGGACATTGGCTGAGACTGTATCTTCTGGAAATGTCAGAAGCCACACCCATAAAGTCTGAACAAGAGTTGAACAAGGGAAAAACATGCTAATGTGGAGGGTGGGCTAAGTCCACCCTAGGGAAAAAAAAAGAGCTACAGGCAACTGAGGAAGGCTGGAAGCAGGAGAAGCAGTCTTTGTCAGGGATCAGTACACTATCGGCTACTCAATATCAAATAGTCAGCCCTGAAAACATATACATGTAACTTTATATGGATTGAGCAGACTGTATTTATGTATTTAGGAATATGTATGTTTGTAAAAATAGTTAACAAAACTGAGGCCATGAATTCGAAAGCGAGCAAGGAGGAATATATGGGAGGCTTTGGAAGGACAAAAGGAAAAGGGGAGATGATGTGATTGTATTATAAATTTGAAAAACAAAATCAATTTGAAAATGAGAGGAATTATATGATGAGCATTGAAATAGGATAGAGGCCACTTCTTTGGAAGGGAAATGTGGCAAGTGTATATGGTGGCTTCAGAAGGTCTGAGCAATGCCTGTATTCTTTTCAGTCTGAGGAGTGAACATGTACATGGGTTGACTCTACTCCTTCAGATACAAAGTTCATTCACTCTTTCCCAAAGTTCTAATTACTTATCTAGATGGAAACTGTTTCTCCTAGACACCTAAATTGGCCATTTCCTACATGGGTTGACTCTATTCCTTCAGCTACAGATACGAACTTCATTCACTCTTTCCCAAAGTTCTAATTACTTATCTAGATGGAAACTGTTTCTCCTAGACACCTAAATTGGCCATTTCCTACAAGGCAGCCAGCAACAAAGGCACTTACAAAAAAAAAAAAAAGATTTGAAACTTTAAAAAAAAATAAAAAGAGGTTGAGAAATGGAAAGGTCTTCTCTTTACAGCTGGGAAGTACCAGGGAGATGGTGGGTTATAAACAAGAGGGTTCCTGTACGTGCTGATATCTGTGGTGGCACAGGAGGCAGAGATGAGTAATCTCTAATCCACTCCTGACAATGTAATGACAATCAATCTAAACACAGGAACTGGGAAAGTGGAAATCGTCATCCAAGGCCTTGGAAGTTTCTATTTCTGGAGCACAGGTTCAATAACTCTGAATCAGTGTTCTAAAGGCGGGGAAAGTACATGCTTGCATTGGTGGGAGCTGCTGGAGGCTCAGAAATGGGCTGCATGACTGCTAGGCGACAGAAAGAGACTATATACACAGGCTGGACTTGCATGTAGAAAAATTATCTGATAATCTTTTGTTATGTGTGTTAAACCCCCCTGGCACAACATAATTGTACACGCTGGTCACCACGGGAACTTGTGATGAGAAGGGGAGGGACTCAAAGCTCACAAGTCCTGCTTCCTTAATGACCACCCAACTAAACTCTTTCTTTCTTTCTTTCTCTCTCTTTCTTTCTCTCTTTCTTTCTTTCTTTCTTTCTTTCTTTCTTTCTTTCTTTCTTTCTTTCTTTCTTTCTTTCTTTTTCTTTCTTTCTCTTTTGTTTTCAAGACAAGTTTCTCTGTGTAGCCCTGGCTGTCCTGGAACTCACTTTGTAGACTAGACTGGCCTTGAACTCACAGAGATCTGCCTGCTTCTGCCTCCAGAGTGCTGAGATTAAAGGTGTGCACCACCACCACCCGGCTTGTAAAGCTCTTTTTAATGGCACTTTCAAAATATTTTCTTCTTCTCACAAAGTAAACAAACACTGAGGGGAAATCTGTAAACGTGTTTTGTTATTTTTAGGATCCATCATCCCAATAGCCTTGGGAAGAGCCACTTTTAATTTGTCCTTCCAACTTCTGGCCTCCATCTCCTTCATAGAATCCCCCACTCCTTTTACTTTTCTTCTAATGCTTCTCTGCAATACAAAAGTTTCAGATGAGACTTCTTCCTACAAGTCTGTTCAGGACTAGCAGCAATGTGTTGAGATGTCTTTGGACTTTAAAACTGTCCCAATACCCTCCTCTACCTATTTACTTCCCCCACACACAAAAGGCCTGGGCAGGAAAACCTAGGCAATTGAATCTGTACCCTCAGAACTCTTGGGGGCTTCTATACAGGAAATACAAAAACAGCATACAATCTTCATCAAGTCCTATTCATGGGTATGTCTGAATATAACACAGCAAGAATTAGGAGGGCTTCATGTACTTAAACAGAGAAAACCATTGTTTGAGACATCTGACTTCCTTTGTTGCTACACAATACTATATAGTACCCTCTGTCACACTTTTTTAGGCAGAGTTTCTAAAAAGAAAATAAGCTACTTGCTCCACGCTGAAGAAATACAATGAGAAGATAAACTGAACACCAAACCATGGTTTCTGGTTTAAAATATTTTTATTATTAAAAAAAGTACAGTAATCAGACAGAACAAGATTGCTTAGTATTCAAGCACACACCCTGCCTGGAAGCTGCAGTAGGAGGTGCCCACTGAGCTACAACAGAGTAACCTCTGAGTGGCCATGCTTACTGAGACAATTCTCGAGAATCTTCAGGTACACAACAGACTTGGATATGAGAGAGTGCTCAGCATCATACCTCTGAACAGGAACAAGTATAAAATGGAGTGAAAATGGGTGCTGCTCTAAAGCACTAAGATAAGGAGGCACAAACAGAAGCGTTATAGAGACTAATGCATAATATACTGTTTTATAATTTCTTTAAATAATGACAAAACTCCAATAAATCCCTTCACTGCAGGCTCCTTTCCCCACCACAAAAGTCAGTTTCTGGTACTGCTCTCCTGCTGTGACCTCCTGTCAAAACCAGGGTTGAACATCACTAGGGACTGTCTTCCCTTTTGATTCAGGAATACAATGAAAACAGCACTGTATACAACATAGTTATAAAAGTAACATCCAACACGGCTATTTGTACTGACCCTAGGAAACATCTACTGGAAGGGAAGGAGAATTTGTTAACAAAATAGTTATCTCTTCCCTTGCCCCCAACCCACCACCAGAAAAAAGAAATGGAAAGTATTCCCCAGTGTTTGAAAACCACCTGCATAATTTCCATTCTCTTCCGTCCACTCCCAACCCAACCGTCCCACCCCACTCCCCTCCTACCTTTACTGTTCAATGTACAGTACACGCAGAAAGAGAAATCTGAACTGATGAAACAGAACTGACCAAAGACTGAAAAGCATTGAGAAATTGTCTTTGTGCTTCTGACAAAGTTATATGTAATGCAGTCCAACCAGAGTAAGAAAGGGAGAAAAATATAATTTCAAAACTATGTATCTTGCCTCTTATTATTTTAGGTCCTAATATGCTTCAAGTCTGGAAACAGTTGATAATCCTATAGTCACAGGATGTAAGGAAAGTGAGGGTAACAGAACAAACAATATTGCTTCCAGTGGCCACTTTTCACTGATCTTTCTTACTGACTTAAATTTCTCTGTTTACTGATGAGGGTTATTCTCCTTTCCATAGGATAAATATAGGGTACTCTAATTAGCATCATAGTAATGATTATAATACTTTCTTGCTCATTTAGAGATCACGCATCATTTTTTAAACATCTATTAATAAGAAGCCTCACAACACTCCTGTGAGGTAGATATGTGGATCCCCATTTTTAGATGGGTTAATAGAGGCACAGAGAGGTGATGTGACTTGCCTAAAAACTTGGGAAAATACAGAAGAGAGGCAAATCAGGGGACCACCCAGTTGTCAGAGATCCATATTTAGTAGAGAAAAAGACAGTGCTAAGTGTTCCTTTAAACTGGGCCCATGCAGTTGCTTTCTCACTTACAGACAACGGAAGATCAACAAGCTTCCTTGACTTATTCAAGGTTAGGTCAATCACCAATGGTTTGCTTCATGTATGAGAAAGCATTTAGGAGCTAGAATAGAATTGAGAATACAGATACCTTTAATTCAAGAATCTTGTAGACCATTCTGGTTCAAGGAATTGTTGAAGTTCTAAAAATGTTACTACCATGTACATAAGCACCGGGTTCTAGTTGACTGGTTTTTCTCATGGGTATATGGGATAACACTTAAGACTTTGTTCATATGTATATAAACTGGACTTCAACAATTAATAAATCATAGAAGATGGAGCTATGGTTCCCACTGTTAGCATGGAAGGCTATGCAGATAACTAAGGATTATACACAATGGTATGAAGATCACATATGGAAATGTTTATAAACATGTGCATATATACAGTGTGATATATATGCAGATATTTCTTTGTTCTATTGGCTCAAAAGCCTTGAAGAAATAATATCCTCAAAGTAGCGAACACACATAGCGCACAGACCTTGATTTCTGATACAATTCTTCACTAAAAGGAATTAGAACTCACTGAAGAAATGCCTAATTATGAAAGTGCTCTCTGCAAAACAAAAGCAAGATGAACCTGGAACATCTTACGACACTAAAACTCAAGCACATGCTGTAAAACAATTGATGGGGTAGGTAAAAAAGACTTAGGGATTAATTGAGCTCCTAACAGCCAAAGCTACAATTTGGGCAACAACATACCAGTAGCATTGGATTATAAAATAAACCATAAAATAAATATCAATGAGTCCACGTTGGCATAAATAAACAATTATGAAAATAAATAAATGGGTAGAAGGTAAAGCTCCCATGCAGAAGAATTCTAAAGAATTTATGCATTGTTCTCAAGGACATGGTTCATAACTCACCATTTCCACATGTGTGGGCTGCACATAATAACTTTCTTCCAAACAGTGTAGCATGATAGGAAAAGGGGTATATGTGAGAAATCTCATATATACTATCCCAGTCATGTGACTGAAGATAACATAAAGAATGATAAGCTACAGAAATATGATGTTATGAAAATAGTAACTCACTTGTGTGCTTGTTAAGGCCCAAATCCACTAACCTAGTCTTTTCATGAGAAAAGTAGCAAATAAATCCCAACTGAAGAACATGCTCCCAAGGTCCTTGAGAGCAAGGACAGCCAAGACGTTGTCACAACCAAAGGAGCTGTGACGATTAATACAATGCAGTATTCTGAAGGAGATACTAAGACAGAAAAAGGACAGCAGATGAAAACTAAGGGCGTCTGAATACAGCACTGACTGCAGTTAATATTAACGTATGAGTATTGTTCCACTAACTGTAGCAAGTGTACCATACTAATGTAAGATGTGCAGTAAACAGGAACTCTGCTCTACCTTCACATTTTTTTTTCTGAAAACCTAAGAGTTCTAACATGGAAAATTTATTTAAAAACAAATTCTTTATACAAACATTTGTGTTCTGCACATAAGAAACCTCACTAATCCATCAAACCCATTTATATTTTCTATATTTTACAATGGCAATTATCAATAGTTATGTTCAGCTGCCAAAATGTCTACAGGAGGAATTCCACTGCAATAAATTCCTGAATATTATCATCCCATTGAGATTTCCACATCCTAGGCAAATGTCATACTAACAGTGTTTTGCTATTGTAAGCCCATCAAACTTAGTTGAAGCTCAGATGTTAACCAAGAGAGATGCATTTCATTTTTTTTCTGCTCCACCATCTAGCAAACTTGTATGTGCTTTTGGTGCAGTAACTCTACACTGTACTGTGTTTGAATCCTTTTACTCTGTGAAAATTTCTTAATTATGACACATTTTTAAAGAATATGTTTGTAACTAGAAAGATTTTACCATTTTCGGAAAAAAGGGCAACAAGAATAGGGTTCAAATTGTTTCTTGAATAAAGACAACGAACCAAGCATTTGCACAGTCTATTATCACTCTGCAGAAATATATTTGAATAAAGGCTCAGAGATGCTAGGAACATCAACATTTAGGATCCTAATTTGATCACCCTTATGAGTACTATAATTTGATAGTGCTCATTTGTAAATATATGTCTCAATGTTAATATTGTAACTATATGTCTCAATATCCTGAAGTCTAAGTGGCACATGCCAATTCTGAACTCTGGAAAACAAATCTTAGGATCTAAAGTGGGAAAAAGGTAGGTAACCCTTTGGACTCTGTTCTATAATATTGTACCAACTACTCAATTATAAGCTTAAGCCCATGCATGGTAGTAATATACATTTATCAATCTGTCATACAATGTGGTCCCCATTAATAGACTGACCCTAGATATTAATTAGTGCTTTAGTATTTAGTATACATACAGCTTGGAACTTGCATACCCCAAGTCAGGAAAAATCCTATATGAAGATAATGATAATAGGAAAACCTACATGTCATCTTGAAAAGCACAAGTAGGCCTTAACTTATGGAGAATTTATGGTCTGGAAACAACAAGGTAAATGAAAAAAAACAGAACTATCAAAATATGAGACTAGAACCACTGTGTGCATGCCATTAACTGGCAATGGCCATAAGCACATTCTACTTACTTTGTCCTCAACTATAGATGAATTTTGAGGATAACATATAAAATTGGACAAATATTGCAACCAATCACATAATTTTTTTACTTTAATTTGGTTTACTAGTGTGATCCCTGGGAGAAGGAGTGTACAGGTCTGTAAGGCCTCAAGGAACTATCTGGAGAAAGAATCGAACCCGTATTTGCCTCATCTGGATAGAAGTAGACAGGACCCCCTTCTAGATGGTAGAGTTCAAGGATTTAGCTAGAAAGGACAGCCACAGGAGGTAGTAACCAAAGTGTTCACGCTAGAACTTTCGAATATCTGCCAAGAAAAAAGGTTTAGTTCAAAGACAACCTTTAGGCAAGAGGCTGCGTCCAATTCTACTGACACAGAGCCCCTCCCCTGTTTCCCAGGAGATGGGATATGCCACATGGAGGTAGATCTGAGGTCCAGGGCCAGGAACAGAGGGTTTTCTGCCCCAGAGAATATTAGGAACAGTCTGATTGGGCAACCAAATGTATATTATGCATCCTGCTGTTATGCTTAAAATAAAATGGCTTGGGGATTGATAGCAGTTCATATGTCAGTGTCGGAAAAACAATCTTTTCTATCTCGCTAAAAACTGAAGAAGGAGAGCCATAAAAAATGGCACAAAGTAAACAAAATTCCTTTAGTGCAACCCCTCCCTCTGTATAACATGCTCAGTATACAATTTCTCTCAGGTAATCAGACGAATGGTTGCTTCATGTAAACAAAAGAATCAACAGTACAGTGTAACCCATCAAAAGTGCCTTTGCAACAGGCTGCCCTTTGAATGAGGTTTGGGATTAACAGCAGTGCTAACATCTTATCCAAATAATTGCTCACAGGGTCCTCCCAGGTCTGCTTTTTCCTGTCACTGCCCAACACTCTTTCCTAGGATACTTCTCCCTACTTATCTGTCTTTCTGTGCTTTGAATATTTGTCCAAACGTAATCTAAAAAGAATGTATTTGTGCCATAAAACCTTTAATTATAAAGGAGCATGAGGAGGAAGAGGAGGTTGAAAAAATCTCTTCATTTCTTTGATGGACTTCAAAAAGGAGGGCTGGTATTGTCTGTAAACCAAACTGGTAAGAACAAGTAAAACTGGATCTACAAAACCTTTGGGGTTAGAATGAGACTCTGTATTTCAGACTCAATTCTCTGTAAATCTGACTAATCAACACCGGTACGCCCCTTGTACCTATGACTTTGAAAAAAAAAGCACACCTCATTTTAGGACATCAGTAAGTGACTTTAAGTACTGGATACAGTATATATATATATATATATATATATATATATATATATATATATATATGGATACAAGTTTTATAAAACAAGAAAAAAGGGGGAGCAGCGGATGTTTGTTCACAGCCTTGAGTTTGATTCCTGTTTTGTTTGTTATTGTAGGAAAAATGTCTATAACATAGTATGAGGGATCAGGGAGGGCAACCATGGGCGCCACACTAGAATTCAACCCAGGAAGAGGTTGACAAAAGTGAAGTCTGGACAGTGGAGAGGTGAAAGTGGAATATGAAGAGCCGCATGGAGACCAGCTAACTGTTTCTCCAGTCTCATCAACCTGGCTCAGTAGGCTGTTCTAACCCCAATCACAGGGGCAAGTTGTAGTCAAAGAGGCAAACATAGTCTCGACCTCAGCACACACTCAGGAGACCAGTGCAACACGTCTGTTGTGGCCTGGGATATTCACATGGTGTCATGACGCCGGCGGTGTAGGGACAAGTGGTCAGATCGAGAAAAACTGCGGTTGCAGTCTGTGCACCTGAACGGCTTGATGCCCGTGTGCTTACGGAAATGGCGAGTGAGCTCATCCGAGCGAGCAAACTTCCAGGAGCAGCCGTCCCAGGTGCATTTGTAAGGCTTCTCTCCTGCAGGGCAAATATGGTAAAATTAAGGAAATCAGCAAATGTCTTGCTACCAGAAAGACAACAGAATGCATAATTTATATTTATATCAAAGCTTGAGTCCAAAGGTAAGACAATCACTGTAAAGGGGTACTCTCATTCACCTTTTTAATTAGTTAGCTTAACAAATAAACATCATATTGCTTGTCTTCTACAAGTTTCAAAATATGCACACACTGTGGACGGGTTAAATCTAGCTGATTAGCATATGCATTATTTCACACACTGCCTTTTGTAGTGAGGATACTTAAAAATCTATTCAACTACACAGTGCTGTTTGCAGAAGGTCTAAACTTAGGTTGAGACAGTAAAGTGGAGAGAACCCCGTCTCTCAGTCTTTGAATCCTGCTTCTACCACACTAACCAATAGTAAACAGTCACTTTGCCCTGGCCAAGATCATTTTCTCAAATCTGAACAGAAGCAGAAATATCTCACAAGGTTGTTCAAAACATTTTAAAAGGTAGACAGTGGAGACTAGACATAGGAAAGCCTTCGGGCAATCCTAGCACTCAAGAGGGAAAGGCAGGAGGAACATTAAAAGTTTGAGGTCAGGCTAGTCTACATAGTGAGTTTCAGGCTATGCAAGGCTATATAGTGAGGTACTATCTCAAAAAGAAGAAAAAAGAAAAAAAATAGATTGCTAGTACAAACTGTATTCCCCTAGCTGTGACCAAATGCCTGGCAAGAAGCAAGTTATGGAAGAAAGGACTTATTCCCGGGTCATGGTTTGCAGGCATGCAGTCCATTAAGGCAAAATAGACATGGTGGCAGTAGGCTCCATTATGTCAGGTGCTCGGTTCAGTGTGTACTCACATCTCTGCAGATCAGGAAGCAGAAGGAGGAAAGTTGGGCTGGGCTGTAAGCCTACCTCCCAGAGATTCACTTCCTACAGCCAAGCCCCAACTGCCAAAATTCCACAACCTTCCCCAAACAGCACAAGCAGCTGGGGGCCAAGTTTTCAAACACAGGAGTCTGTAGGCAGAATTTGACATGCAAACTGTAACACAAATCCAGGTGGCTGCCACTTTCTACTCTACTACTCGAGTCTAGCTATAGTCTTTCATCGGACACTTCCTAATGGATGATCTGAAATAAATCCATCGACAACAAGAATACATGATTCAATGGAAAGAGCACTCAGCTGAAGCTTGCTTGTTCCCCTGTATGGTCATAAACTCCTCCATGGAGAGAAATGGGGAGAGCTGTCAAGCTCAAGTATTTTAATCAGCTCCATGCTCTGAATCTTAAGGTTAAAACTGGATTATATATGGGACATGTATGACCAGGAGAGAAAAAAATGAAAAAAAAAGTAGTACAGGAAGAACTACCAGGGCTGGAGAGATGGTTCAGAGGTTAAGAGCATTGCCAGCTCTTCCAAAGGTCCTGAGTTTAATTCCCAGCAACCACATGGTGGCTCACAGTCATCTATAATGAGATCTGGTGCCCTCTTCTGGCATGCAAGCATACATGGAAGGAATGTTGTATACATAATAAATAAATAAATCTTTAAAAAAAAAAGAACTACCAAAGCACAATCCCATTATATGCATAGGTCTTATACCACACACTTATACACTCAAGATAAAGGAAACATCAACACATTGAAACAGAAATTATAGGAAAAGTATCAACAATGAGAAAAGTGAAGGTGAAGGATGGTAGGAGATCTTCTTTTTTACAACTTTTTGTACTGTTTGAATACTTGAAAATCATGATGTAGACATATTTAACATATATGTCTATCATATATATTATAACAACAAAAAAGCCAGGACTGGTAGTGAACACCTGAAATCCTAGTACTAAAGTAAGTAAGTGAGGTAGGAGGTCCAAGAATTTGAGGCTAGTCTGTGTTCCTAAGTGAGATTGTGTTGCAAAAGTTAATTAATTGTTGGGGCTGGAGAGATGGCTCAGTGGTTCTAAGCACTGGCTGCTCTTGCAAAGGATCTAGGCTCAATTTTCTGCACCGATATGGTAACTCACTACCATCAGTAACTCCAGTGCCAGGGGATCTGATGCCTCTTTCTAGCCTCTGTGGCACCAGGCACACACGTGGTACACAGGCACCAGGGGAAACACTCATACACATACAATAAACATAAATAAACCTAATTTTTTTTCAAAATAAGGGTTTCTCTGTGTAGCCCTGGCTGTCCTGGAATTCACACTGTAGAACAGGCTGGTCTCAAACTCAGAGAGATCCTCCTGCCTCTGCCCCCTGAGTGCTGGGATTAAAGGTGTGCATCACTACCACCCAGCCAAAACTTTATCTTAATTAAAGGAAGTATGCTATGTGAACAAATAAACACTAACTGTGGATAAATGCAGATCACAAATCATAGTAATGTTTATTTTTTCCTTTATATGCTTCTCTGTTTCTCATCTACTAGAATGAGTATTATTTTATAATAAAAGACAATAATGCAGACAGTATTAGGATTCTAACAGTCTTTGCTCTTCTATCCTTCTTTTCCCCATTATAAAATTTCTGAGGCATTTGCTTTGTGCTGTTTTAAAGTCTGGTGGCAATCAGATTTGCATCTTCTCTTTTAACTTACTGCTTGCCGCCTACTAACCCTCTCGAGCGTTCACTAATTAATTAGTAGATAATGGACGACAGAATTAAATCTGGTCTATCTCACAGGTTTGGAGCATTACCAGGAAACTATTTGGTTGATTAAAGATGTTAGTTACTGATCATTTCAATATTCAGAAATTGCTGCATTAGCCTCTAAGAAGAATGGCACACAGCCAAAAGCATTAAAGACTAAAGACAATCTGGGTGTAGTGGTACACACATTTTATCCCAGACCCACAAGGCAGAGACAGAGAGACCTCTGAGTTCAAAGCCAGCCTGGTCTATATAGTGAGTTCTAGGCTAGGCAGGGCTACCTTGTCTATCTCTTTCACCGAACAAAAGAAGAGAATGGTAGGTTATGCAAGATTATTAACATCTAGAAGGAACAACAGGATTTCAGAGAATGTAGGGAGTGCAAATGAGATTTTTTTTTAACTTTTATTCAACATAGTAGTATCCCATCTTCACATTCCACAACAGTTTCGCTATGTATAGACTTTATTGTAACCACTCAAGGATTTCTCCTAGGAGCTCCTATTTTCACTACACCCAGATGAATAATAACTGGCTTGTTAAGGTAGTGCCACCATGTGGCAATCTAAGCTCACTGCTAGAACACTCAGATTCAAAATAGTTCAGGACGAAGTCCATCTTTCTATCAAGATCTTGGCCTTTTATTATGGTTAAAGAAGCTTTTGTTCAAGTTAAGGTCAGTGTCATCTAGACACCAAAACTTGATGAGGACGCATTAAAAAAAGGAAAGCAAGCAAGGTACAGGACAACAGCCTTGATGAACACAGACACAAAAATCATCAATAAATTATTTTCAACTCAGTTAAACAGCATATCAAAAATAATAAGCCATGGTTAACTTGATCAAATTCTGGTGTGCCAGGATGGATCAACATGCACAAATCAATAAATGTAACATAGTACATAAACAGGATCAAAGACAAATATCCCCTGATAATCTCCATAAATGCAGGACAGTCCTTTGATATACTTCAACATATAGTCATAATGTAAGCCTTAAAGAAATTAAGAATAGGAGGATCACATCCCAACATGATAAAGGCTATATACAGCAAGTCTATAGCCAGAATATAGAATGAGGACAAACCGGAAGCATTTCTTGTACAATAGAAAAAAAAACAAGGTAAAGATGTCTATAATCCATACTCCCTTTAAATACAGTGCTTGAAATTTTATGCACAGCAATAAAACAAGACGAGAGAGGGAGAGAGAGAGAAAGAGCACTGAGATGGTCTTCTTCACTTGGTAAAGATGCTTGCTGCCAAGCCTGACAACCTGAGTTTTATTTTCCAGGTAATAAAAATACAGGTGATACTCAAAAGGAAGCAAAAATAAAAGCAGAACCCGACACTAAGTACATACCATTCTTACTGTTCTGTGTCCCTTTATCGCTACTTCATTAGCTCCATGCTGTAAACAGTAAACCTGAATGGCTTCCTAAACCCCTTTCCAGCACTGCCATGACTCTGGTTCTTACAAGATATATAATAAAACGATGTTGAAAATGTATGTGCACTGTAGTCTTTTAATTTTATTTTCTTTACCTTCCTTCCTTCCTTTCTTTTGTTTTTCAAGACAGGATTTCTCTGTGTAATAGTTCTGCTGTCCTGGGACTCACTCTGTATTCCAGGCTGGCCTCAAACTCTCTGCCTCCTGAGTGCTGGGATTAAAGGTGTGTGCTATCACTGCCTAGCTCACTTGAAATTGATATGGATGTACAAAAGACCTAAATAGCCAAAGCAATCTTGAACAAAATGTTTATAATATTAATGCTGAATGTATTACAAAATATACTACAGAGCAATAGTATCAACAACAACAAAAAACAGTGTTGGTAAAAAAAAAAATCAGACACATAAACCAATGGAATAGAATAAAGAACCTAGAAATAAACCGACATGTCTACAGTTGTCTAATTCTTAACAAAAGAAAAAAATATGTTTTGGTACAAAATAACCCCAAAAGGTTATGTGGGCTATGTGTTGATGACTTGTCCCTAGTTGGTAATGCTAGAAGTGACTAGATTGTGAGGGTTATAATCAATGCTTAATCCATTGATACTTTTAAAACTTTACATTATTCATAAGTGATGGAAAACACAAGATAGCGCCTGCATAGAGGATGGGAGCATGAGGATATATAAACTCAGAAAGCATATCTTGTTCATGGCCCTTCTTTATTTATCTGTGTCTCTTGTACACCACCATGTGGTGAGCCACTCTCTTCCCTGACGTGGTCTTCTCCACAATGTTCTGCTTCACCGGAAGCAACAGAGGCAGGTGGCCACACACTAAAACCTCTGAAACTAGAAACAAAAATATAATGTTCTCTTTAAAGCTGATTTGCTCAGGCAGGTGGTGGTGATGCACACCTTTAATCCCAGCACTTGGGAGGCAGAGACACGTGGATCTCTGGGAGTTTAAGGCCAGCCTGGTTTACAGAATGAGTTCCAGGACAGGCTCCATAGCTACTGTGAAACTCTGTCTTGAAAATTTAAAAGAAAAAAGTTGACTTGCTTAAATATTTAGTTACAATGATGAGAAGTATCTAATGCACACATACTAGGGAAAGATCATCTTTGACAATAAATGGTGCAGGAAAACTAGATACCCACATGGGAAGCATTGAAAATATATCCCTATTTCTCACTAAACAAAACTAAACTCACAATGGCATAGAAACTAATGTCAGAATCATAATTTTGAAACTTAGAGGAAAATATGTAAAATACTTCAAGATGTGCCACATGGGGTGAAAAATTAAAATGCATCTACAGAATGAAGAAATAATCAGCAAAAGACACAACCAATAACATGAGAGAAAAACCTCTGCTAGTTATGCATAAGAGAGAGGATTAGTATCCAAAATATGCAAAAAAACTCAATATAATAGCAAATGAGTAATTCACTCACTAAATGGGAAAATGATGCGGACACTCACTACGGAAAAGAAGAAATGCAAATGTTCCAGTAAATACATGAAAATATGCTTGGTTTTCAGCCATTGCAGACACATAAAAGGGACCTGTATGCTCCCCTAGCCTGGTCAGAATAGCTAGTATAATAAATAAACAATTATAGCACAATATGCTGAGAAGAATATGGAGAAAAAAAGATTCCTGGTATATTGATGGTAGAAAAGCAAACTAGTACATAGAAAACAGTATGGAGATTCCTTAAGCAAAACACAAAAATATGATGGGTTTGGTATTGGTTGCTTATAATCCCAGCACTTGGGAGATGAAGGCAAAAGTATTAGAAATTCAAGGTCAGTCTCAGCTACATAGCAAGTTTGAGGCCAGGGGTGGCTACATGATATCCCATGTCAAAAAAAAAAAAAAAAACGAACAACAAAAGAAAACAAAACAAAAATCGAAGGGGCTGGTGATGTAGCTAAGTTGGTAGAGTGCTTATACCATGCATGATGCCTGGGGCCTATTTACTACACAGCACTGCAAAACTAGGCACAG
Organism: Dicrostonyx torquatus; assembly: GCA_028555095.1. NCBI lineage: Eukaryota > Metazoa > Chordata > Mammalia > Rodentia > Cricetidae > Dicrostonyx > Dicrostonyx torquatus. The sequence goes on along the minus strand of JAQHUG010000458.1, from coordinate 733,921 downwards.
CAGCACAGTTACTTGGAAGGTACCTGGCTTTCTGTTTTGCTAGACTGTTCTTGGTGTTAGGATAAGAACAATAATAGGACGAAAATCCATAAGTGATCTTCTCTCTCCCTCTAGCTTCCTCTATGTATGCAGGTGTGTGCTGGAGCAGTGGGGGGGGGCGGGGTGAGGGACATACCTGTATGAATTCTGCGGTGAGCTTTCAGGTGAGAGCTTTTAGTGTACACTTTGCTGCATCCGGCAAAGTCACACTGGTGAATCCGTCTTCTCTTTAAGTCGAGAGAGTCTTCTCCCTGCATTTGGGCCACCGTTGCTGGTCTAAGTAAAGGAAGAAAGATTAGACCAATTACAGTGGTGGGATTTCATACCATTTTATCATTTATGCAAATTTAATGCTAGCTCCCTAAGAAAAGAAACAGTTGGAAGAATGTAAGCAATTCTTTCAACTAGGCCAGTCTGCTTAGGGAAAGCAGCTCATTGAGAAAGCACTGGAGGTGGTAATTTTTCTTTGAGTAGCTATGTTGTCAAACAGTTTGACCATTTCACTTCAACATGTGCCATTCTAATGCTTAACAAAATGCATTTTTCATATAACAAATTCGCTCATGAAAAGATAGCTTGATAGAGGAAGCCATTATGGGGTTAGGGAGAAAGTGGTGCTAGGGAAATTCCCAGAAATCCACAAGGATGACCCTAGCTAAGACTCCTAGCAATAGTAGAGAGGGTGCCTGAGCTGGCCCCTGTAATCAGATTAGTAACTACTCTAATTGTCATCATAGAGCCTTCTTCCAGTAACTGATGGAAGCAGATGCAGACATTCACAACCAAGTACCAAGCCAAGTTCCTGGACTTCAGTAGAAGAGAGGGAGGGGAGATTACATGAATAAGGGAGGTCAAGATCATGAAGGGGAAATCAACAGAGACAGCTGACCTGAGCTTGTGAGAGCTCACACAGTCTAGACCTGCATAGGACCAAACTAAACCCTCTACATGGGAGTGACAGTTATGTAGCTTGGTCTGTTTGAGGGGCCCCTGGCAGTGGGACCAGCATCTATCTCAGGTGCATGAGCTGGCTTTCTGGGGCCCATTCCTATGGTGGGATGATGCCTTGCTCAGTCTTGATGCAGTGGGGAGGGGCTTGGTCCTGCCTCAACTTAATGTGCCCGGCTTTGCTAACTCCACATATGAGGCCTTACCCTGTCTGAGGAGTGAATGGAGGATGGGTTGTGGGAAAGGTAGTGGGGAGGAGCAGGAGGAGGGGAAGGAGGGAGAACTGTGGTTGGTAAGTAAAATGAATAAAACATTTAAAACAAAAAATAAAAAAACATGGCTGCTTAATGCAAGCTAATTGCTTCCAATTCTTTTCAAGATTAGAAAGCCAGGCTATTAGAAAAAAACATTACAAAAGTACACACATTTATATAGTTCTTGGGGAAAGCAGTTAGCTTATATTTTGTTTTCCTCAATCTTTTACTGTTGTGTTCTGTTAATTCTAACTCTATCATGCACGCGTGTGCGTGCACGCACACACACACACACACACACACACACACACGCGCGCGCGCGCGCGCACACTTTAAGTACTTACTCTTGCTGCAATCCCTGCAGACTCTGTAAGGCTGAAGATCCACTCTCAATTGCACTCTCATCACTATCACTTGGAAACTCCAGTGGAGACATGGAGGTGGGGTCAACTTTGACTAAAAACAAAGAAAGGGAGTACTGTAACCAGGATGTATGTACCGCTACAGTTCACCTCGACAATTATTTTCAGGGTTCCCACATTAAGAAGTAGAATATAGAAAAATCTTTGAAAAAAAGAAAGAGGAGGAAGACAGTAACTACTAAACAATTTTTTAGCATAAGAAAGGACAGAGGTGTCTTTGAAGGAAGGGTAGCAATGACTGTTCTTCCATCACCAGAATGTGAATTTCTCTAGGACACGATCTATGTATGATGTATCCATCCCTCTACCTCCAGCTCCTGGAAAAGGGTCTCCAGGAAAGATGGGTTCCATGTATTTTGGAGACACTGAAGTCTCTGAAGAGTTACCTGACTGTCTTGAGAGAATTCCTAGGATTATCCTAACACTCAAAGCTGATTGTACTATTACATGGTGACGGCAAATATTTCAAACCAAGTTAGAAGCAATGGATTTTCTTTTATCGTTTCTGATTATGAACAAAATAAACATAATTCTGGAAAGGGAACTGTTGTTGAGGACAATGAAAGACGGGGCTTAATCTATACGTGCTGAATTCTGAGCTCACTTCAAAAGTTAAATAAGATAGGCCTGGTGACATAGACCTTTAACCCCAGCTACTCAGTAAGCTGATGTAGAAGAATCACAATTCAATATCTGCTTGGGTAATATTTGTTAAACCAGTCTGAGTAAATTCATGAAACTGTTATCTCAAAAAAAAAGGTTTGTTTTCTTTTTCTTTTTCATTTTTTTTTTAAATCTAAAAGGAGGCCGGGGGTATAGTTCAGTAGAGGAGCACTAGTAGTGCCACAAAGCATAAATAAATAGATAGATGATAGCATAGGAAACTCTTCCAAGCAAATTTTCAATCTTATTTGTTCAACAAATGATCTGTAGTTAAGTACTAGGGAGCCCTGTGGTGGATGTCCCTGGAGAGGTATAGAGGCACATCATAAAGCTTTCATGTGAATTCCCAACGTGGTTAGGAAAAATGGCCTCATACTCTTGAAATCAAATAAAATCTTCAAAGCAATAAAATCTTAAAAGGAAGGTCATAGACGTCAAATAAAGGGCTGCCCAGGAAACGTGGCTATATTGCTGAGACTTTTCTATAGAGAACAGGGACGGTGTGGTGAGAGACCACAGAGCTTGGCTAAGTTACAGCACTGGAAGGAATATTGAGTTTTCTAACAAAGCATTCTTAATGGCACAGAAAGCAAATAGCGCAGTAATCTAGGAAGTCCCAGGATGAACAAGGTCTTTCTGAGTGCAATTTTTTTATTTAGTTTGTAATTTAACTCAGAGTTCAAATTTTGTATTTTCCTTTAAAATAGTGATATTTTTAAATATAATGCTTTAAATTATTTATTATCAAATAAAAACATATAAAAGATTCTAGGATGACACATAATATTTCACTCAAGAATATGCATCCTTGTTTGAGAAACATGGTCTATCTAATGGAGATCAATTATAGGCTCTTTTGTGACAAGGTCTCCTTGTCACAAGTTCCTTGCCACATTGTGGCCTGGAGCTTGCAGTCCAAGGTTAGTCTGGGACCCTCCTGTCCCAGCCTCTCAAGTGCTGAGATTACAGATACGTGCCAAGACACATGGCTCATTATACATTCTTAAGCATTATATAGAAATTACTTTAGAACCACTTTTTAAAAAATGATAATTAAAACAAATCCCCTTTGAAACAGTGTCCCTCCCAATTGGAAGAAGTGAAAAGAAACAAAACAGAATGGCTCAGAAAGCAAGTTCTCTGAAGGCGAATGACTAAAGGAAGCTGTAAACCCTGCACTCACCTGACCCAGCATTTTTGCCGTCCCCTCCAATGAGTGGGACAGTAATAGCTGCAGGACTCCCGTCTGCAGGCAGACTGGTATAAACCATAGGCAAAGACTGCACCACCAGAGGGATTGTCTTTAGTCCACCCATCTTATTTGGCAAACTGACTGAGGGGATGGTATGAATCACATGTAAAATCGGCTGGCCCCCCGTCCCCTGAGAGGATGCCAGGATAGAGCCTGGAGTGAGAACGGTAGGAATGGCCGCCGAAGTGCCTGTGTCAGATGAAGTGGGCACCGCCATGGCTTGGGCTGCAGACGGTGGCTTGGGAGGCCGTATTGGAGCTTGCAGCATGCTAGCAGGCTGGAGAGGAGCCTTCGGCTTGTGAAAGGAGAGGTCAACTGGTTCCACCTGGGGCAGGTTGAAATCACTAGCCAGGAGTTCTTCTGGAGGCTCGATCTTGATATCATTAAACAGGGGTGGGTGCTCCATTGGGCTGGCATCCAGGAGTGGGGGAGAAGTCATATTACTTCTGCTTGCTGTCACAGGGGTATCTCTGATCTGAACAGGGCCAGTGACCTAAAACAAATGAATATGAGGTGAGACAGCCACCATTAGTACTCGAAAGAGACACATGAACAATGAAAGAAATCTCTATGATCATGGAAAAGATACATCATATTGAAAGAAATGAGACCATAATATACTACAGAATAAAAAGGAAAGAAAATGGTACTAAGCACCAGTGTTAAGTATTGACACTGCTGTATCATACAATTGATAAAAGTCCTTTAATTAAATTTTCATGGCTGAGCAGTGGTGGCACATGCCTTTAATCCCAGCATTTGGGAGGCAGAGGCAGGCGGATCTCTGTGAGTTTGGGGCTAGCCTGATCTACAAGAGCTAGTTTCAGGACAGCCAGGGCTGTTACACAGAGAAACTCTGTCTCAAAAAAACCCAAACAAACAAACAAAAAACAAAACAAAAAATATTTCACAATCATAGAGCTAACTCAAAAAATCTAATAAAAGGATATTCATTTAGAAAATAGCTCTTGAAAAAAAGAGCAGAAACCATTTACAGAATTGTCCTGCAATGGCAATGCTCTAAGTCCAGTGTTAGCAGTTATGAGTAAGACGTAGCAATGATATTCTTAACTTATTTATGAATAAGGCACAGCTAAGTATATACTAACTATAATGTTAGAATGAGTACCTTGCAAGTCATACTGAAATGAGTATTGTGACATATAAACAAGATGCTTCAGAGAAAGGAGGAAGTAGATGTAGCACAGTGGTACATCATTTGCCTAGCAAAATCAAAGCCATAAGTTCCACTTCCAACACGGAAAAGATTTGCTGGGGTGGGGAGGGGGGTGAGGTAATCTGTTCTATCTAGACAGGGAAGGCTTTAAGGAGAAGGTGACATTTTAGGTGAGTCAGAGAATTAATAGGCTTTCTCAAGGAGAAAAAAAGAGATAAGAACAGCACTTCTATTAGTAATGGTATGTTAGCAGATAATAAGCACAGGGAATATGATGCAGGGTAATTAGTTGAATTTACACGCAACATTAAATTCTGTAAGTTCTAAAATGTGCAATAATTAAAAATTAAATGCACATCTATCTATAATCCCAAAATTTGGAAAGTTGAGACAGGAGAGTCTGAGGTGAGAGGACCGTGACTCTGAGGCCAGCCTGGGATACACAGTGACTTGGTCTACACACACACACACACACACACACACACACACACACGTACACACACACGTACACACACAGAGATAGAGATCTAGAGAGACAGAAATGCAGAAAACAAGACAAAGACATTTGCACCCCCATGGTCACTGCAGCTGTCTTTACAACAGCTAAGACATGGATGAACTCTGTCTAGCAATTGATAAGAGGATAAAGAAAACATGATAAATATACTCAATAGAGTATTATTCATCCTCAAAAGGAATAACATCCTATTATCAGTTGAACATGGATGGAACTGGAGATCTTTATTTTAAGGAAAATAATGGAGGCACAGAAACACTCAATTTGCACAAATTGGGAACAGAAAACTTGACTACCAGAGCTTAGGGACAATGGAAGGAAGATGGGCAAAGAATGATCAATAGGAACCAAGCTATGGTTTAATAAGCAAAGAACCCTGGAATCCTATCACATAGCATCCTGTGTGGTTACATATGGCACTGGGCTAGAGAGATGGCTCAGCCATTAAAAATGCTTACTGCTCTTGCAGAGGATGGAGTTTCAGTTCCCAGCACCCACATGGTAGCTCACAAGCCACCTGTGATTTCAGTTTCGGGGGACCCAACATCCTCTTCTGCCTCTAAAAACACTACATACGCATGTACTCATGCAGGCTCACATTCGTAAAAATAAAAACTTAAAAACAGAAAAGAGTTTGAAAATTTTTATTATAAAATGATAAATGTCTGAGGAAATGGCTGTGTTTAACATAAGCTGCACATTAGTCAATGTATACAGACATCCAAACATGACATGGCACTACATTAAAGTATATGAACTTTGTTTTTAATTTATTAGTTAAAATAATTCAAAAATACTAATAAATGGTCACTAAACATGCAATATAAACAGAAAAGTCCGAATCTAATTAAAATATTCCTAAAAAGTTGATCAAATCAGATGTCAAGGATGTTGTGTACTGTATAAACAATAGCCAAGCAATATAAATTATGACAATGGCCTTGGAGATGACAGTGCCACTTCAGCCAATAATCAGAGCATGCCTTTATTTTCTGACAACATATTTGAGTTATGGAAATTTTAAATTATTAGAGCTGTTCAAAATGCTTACTGAGCTAGTCTACAGTTTGATTTGGAAAGAAGGGAAAAGGGGATTCGAGAAAAGACTGGGTAACAGAAGAGTAGAGAGACATGAGTAAAGCAATTAAATTGAAATTTCTGCCCAATGACCGGAGAGCACTGAGAGAGGAATAATACTGCATTTAAAAAAAGGAAACTTGGGCAGGGCGGTGGTAGCACACACCTTTAATCCCAGCACTCGGGAGGCAGAGGCAGAGGCAGGTGGATCTCTGTGAGTTTGAAGCCAGCCTGGTCTACACAGTGAATTCCAGGACCGGCTCCAAAGTTACAGAGAAACCCTGTCTTGAAAAACCAAAAAAAAAAAAAAAAAAAGAAAGAAAGAAAGGAAACTTGGAGAAACTTGACTGCTAACTGAATACATGCAGTATTGATGAGCTTTGTTAATTATAAAGTATGATAACAGTACTACAGCAGTAACTATTTTTTAAAAACTGATGAGAGAAAATAAGGAGCTGAATTCTGAAAGGGAAAAATATGGAGAGGTAGTGTCCTCTTGCTGTGACTTCACTTACGGACCACCCCTCAAAAGTATTAAGAGAATGAGTGTGGGCACAGAAAAAAAATTTATACTCAATCATCAGAACTTAGCCAGACTTCCATCTGTGTTTCTCTTCTGTTTGCTGAGACATTGTTTTTTTGACTTGCAAGCCCCCAACTCAACTTGGGCCTTGTGCTAATCGTTTTTTTTTTTTACATTATGCATCTTCATATCCTTTCTTTCATCACTTCATAAGCATCTCAAGCAACCCATAACTCACGTGTGGATTAACCCCCTTTGTGAAAGGGGCTCAGAAAAATCCCATTAGCAGGAGCAGGTGTGGTATGTATATATACGCGTGCATGTATATATGTGTGCATGCCTGTTTGTGTATATATGTGTGCACAGTTCCAGAAGTGGGACATTGGATCCCTTGGAACTGGAGTTATACAGACATTTGTGAGCCACCATGCAGGTGCTGAAGTGAACCTCAGGTCCTCTGCATGAGGACCAAGTGCTCTTGACCACCAACTCCTTAGCCCCAATGAAGCAGATATTAATAACTTCATCACTCTGGTCTTCACCTGACACCACACCTGCTCCTGCTAATGGGATTTTTCTGAGCCCCTTTCACAAAGGGGGTTAATCCACACGTGAGTTGCAGGTTACTTGAGATGCTTATGAGGTGATGGAAGAAAGGATATGAAGATGCACAGAGAAACTGAATTCCCTGGACCTGGAGTTACATGTGGTTGTGAGCAGCCTAATATGGATGCTGACAACTGAACTCAGATCCTCTGCAAGAGCAGTATACACTGTTAACCACTGAGGCATCTCCTCAGCCCTGTATACAATATTTTCTCTAATAAGATCAATGGTGCTGATATATAGATAGACACAACAAAGAAGTACTTAAAATTTTTAATGTGTTTTCTAGGGTCCATGCTTTAAGCCTAGAAATCTAAGGAAGTCAAAACTCTGAGTCTTACATATAAAGTGGAGACTATTTGTAAATTTCCTCTTTTGCCAAGGCCATTTCGAGGACAAAGAGTGCTGCCCACGATACTACTATCAGCACAAGTGCTTGCACAAAGCTGGTACTTGATCTGCAGCTACTCAGGTTACTGAAAACATTATTCAAGAATACCCTAAATGGAAACTGAACAAAGAAAGTGTAGAAACACATATATGCTTATTGTTTCAATGAGAGATAATGGTGCAGGCCCAGTTCAAACTCTCTATCCTGGGTTGAGCTTCTGTAGATCAAGCCTGCTTTGTGGATTCTCAATTTTTCACTCAAACTTTCTGCAATGGTGCTTAAATCATTGCTCTCTCTTGCTGTCATCACATAGCTCTGAAACAAATGTTAGAAGGTGGTTACTTAGATCCTAGTGTTTTAATAACTTCCTTAATGAATATCATTACATTTTCCATCTGAACGGACTGATTTCATGTGTTACTTGTTATAGCAAAATGAATCCAGCCTATAACAAGTATTTCCTGGGTGTCATCGCTTCTACAAGTAAGCTCCTTAAGAAAATGTACTGCACTTGGAAGCAGCCATCAATTACTTTTGTGATTTAAAGACAACCATATTTATCTACTAGTAGAAACATTGCTTTTGTTTGTGTCTACCAATTTGTGTGTACCTTGTAAATATGATCAAAATAGTTTTAGTAAGTATCCTGATGTGTGGTGTGGTTTATCCTACATTTCATATAAAACAATAACTATGGTTTTAAAAAAGGAAAAACAAACAACAAACATGTACTACCACATTCTTTTCTCACACTACACAGCATGTTATATCTGAAGATTCTAAAGAAGAATAATGTAGGGAATGAGGTTACAGCCCTAGCATTCTGGTGATTGGCTAAGGATTGGCTCCATATTCAGTTCTTCAATGAACATAATGACTACAGGTTTGAAAGCTCATATGGAAACTGATGAAAAGCTCTGCCATGAGATTTTTCTCTTGAACTCATCTTTTTTTCATCTTCAATAATGTGGGGGCAGTTTTAGGTTTTGAGTGTTCTCCAGTTAATAATTAACCACTCTTCAAAGAAAGAGAATGGCTACTTTCTGAATCTGCTATTTAAAAGCTTGAAACTACAGCCTTCCAGGGCTTCAGAATCTGTGAAGATGGCTGTGCATGGAAAAGTCCAAAAACTTGGGAGTGGCTTTTAAAGATGTTTTACTTCCCACAGTCCTCCTCATATGCCTAATATCCTAATCAGGCTTTAAAAAAGAATATTTGATTTGGCATTTTTCTTAAATACATTACTGACAAATTACCAAAGATCATGGAGAAACGCAATTCTACAAAGAAATCCAGAAAAAAAAGTGGTCACTTTTATGAATATTTAAGCTCTTAAACATCTGATGAAGACAGCCTTGGCTTCAGGAGAGCAGGGGAAATCAAATGAGGCAAACCAAACTGTTACTTCTCATTTATCTGAAATAGCTCTGATGTGGAGCTTTAAAGTAGAAAGGCAAGACAAGAAAGAAAATGAAAGAACAAAATACTGCAGGCAGCACAGTAAGTAGAAAGAAGAGGAAAGAGTGTTGTCATGGTAACAAGATAAAACCCAGGCTCCTCCCCAAGAGAAAGATAAAAGCTGTTTTTGTACACAGGTCTCTTCTAGCTTTGCTCTGAGTTTCGACTAATCATTTTCATGCCTGGGTGCACTTGTGTGTGGGTACACATATATTATGCACATTCATTATTTTGGTCGAAAAGCCAGTTTAACCCTCTGAAATTCCAGCCCTTCTCCAATAATGCCATGATGTTGTTTCAGTATTAGAGAAAAATGGATGGAGATGAATATTATTAAAACACTAAATTTAATCTAAACCTAGAGGAATGTTGAATCTTCTGTCTTCACCATCTCAGTAGCATTAGAAAATAAAGCACTATTGGACAATTTCTCTTTATACAATCTAATGAATGTGATAATTTTAGAATACTAACAAAAGGTGAGGGGGGGGAACCAAGATCAAAAATGCACACACCTGAAATCCCAGAACTCAGGGGACTGAGGCTGGAGGATGTTCAGTTCCAGGCCAGCCTAGAATACATGACAAGAGACCTCCCAAAAAGCAAAGAGATAAAGCCACAGAATATGCATGTGCACATATATGTGAGAATTTGTGTATATATAAATTCTAGGTATTTGCTTATTACACAGCATAGAAATATTAGTACCTCACTTGAAATTAAAAAAAGAAAAAGAAGTAAAAGAGGAAATAATTTCTTTTTAGTGTATGATTGCTTTTAGTGATATATCATCAAAATTACTTTAACAACTATGTGCTTATTGTAATATTTTATACCAAGCTGATAAATGGTCACCAAAAAATATTTATCCACATCCTAGTGCCCAAAATCAATGAACATCACCTATTTGGGAAAGGAATACTTACAGATAGAATTATGGATTTTTTTAAATATTTATTTATTATGTATACAATATTCTGTCTGTGTGTATGTCTGCAGGCTAGAAGAGGGCACCAGACCTCATTACAGATGGTTGTGAGCCACCATGTGGTTGCCAGGAATTGAACTCAGGACCTTTGGAAAAGCAGGCAATGCTCTTAACCGCTGAGCCATCTCTCCAGCCCCCAGAATTATGGATCTTAAAGGAACCGCTCTGGATTACCTAGGGGGTGGAAGTCAGTTTTTTATAGGGGCCACAAAATAAGGTGATGTGAACACACAGGTAGATAGATACCAGAGTGATAGTGCCACAAGCCAAGGAACGCCTGTATCTTCCAGGTGTGTGAAAAGGTAAGAAACTATATTGTCACTATGACAACTGATATGACAATTTGATAGTCCAGGGCGGTGGCAGACTTATGCTTCTAGGATTCTCAGAGAATAGATTTGTTATTACCACAGTGGGCAGCCCATGACCACCTGTCACTCCAGCTTCAAGGGAATCTGATGCCCCTGGCCTCCAGAGCTCTTGCATCCATATGCACACAACCACATACAGACACACATTTACATGCCACTAAACAATTAATCTTAAAAAGAGAGAAAGGGGAAGCAAGAAATGAAAATCATCAACAGTAAGATATGAGATATTTCCATGCTACTGCTGACAATATAGGACAAGAAGTGAATGGAACAACGTGAATAACTGCTAGAAATCAATTAGCATTCTGGGACTATGAGTGCACTAGAGATCCATGGGCATTCGATTGTCAGGGGAAATGTTATGGAAGAGATAGAATTGAAATTTCGGCTCCTAAATGTGATGAGGATTGGACAGACTCATTTAGGCACAGTCCTGGTGGACAAAAAAAATTAAGAAAATATGTTACTGATAACCTCTCGGAAATACATATATATCTCCACTAGATATAGAAAAAATGTTCATTTGGGGGATGTGGCAGTTCTGATGAAGTTTTACAGGAGAGTGTGATTATTTACAGCTATTGAGGGACAAAGTATCTTGATGCAGGTCGAGAGAAAGAGAGAGAGAGTATGTGTGTAAGAAAGACTGTAAAAAATTTGTAAAACGCTAAGAGTCAAAGGATGTACATGGAAAGAGACATGTAGGTTATACTAAGGCACTCACAAGTTTCAACCAAGAGATTCCGCTTCAAGAAAGTAACCAAAAACTAGAAACAAAAGATGGATGACAGCCAACAGCCGCTCTGTATGGTATTACTATATAGAAATCCAGAAAATGGAGGGCAGCAGGTGTGTCCTGAGTCAGAAAGCTTTCTTTTAGTCTCACTATGATATTTTGCACAATTAGGAAGTTTTGATGTACTGATAGTTTCTAAATGGCAGCAGTTACAAAGATAAACAAGATAATAAATTCAATTTAACATCATTAAAACACTACAAAGGAGTCTCATCCAAATGCATACGTAACTTAAATCCAATTATATGCCATGGACCAATAATTCACTGCTTAAAAATAGGACTCATTAGCTGGCCCTGGTGGTACACACCTCCAATTCTAAAACTTGACAGGAAGGAAGCAGGAGGATTACCCTGAGTTCAAGGCTAGCCAGGTTTATATACTGAGTACCAGGCCAACAAGACCTATATATTGAGGACTGACCTCAAAAAAATGATATATGTGTACACACACACACACACACACACACACACACAGCATATATATGGCATATATGACTCCTAAATATAACCCAGAGATTTCACCTGGGAGTAAATAAGGACCGGCAACACATCACTATGGACATGTTAATAAGATGGAAAAAATCGGATGAATATTATATAGGGAGATTTGGATATTCCATTTCCATGCAATTTTAACAGATATTTCAAGGTAATTCTGACTGTATTTGGGGCTCACTTATGCAGTCTTACAATTCAACCCTGAACATCTAGGCATGATACCATGCCTGTGAGCCCAGAACTAAAGAGCCTGACAGGAGGATTGCTATGAGTGTGAGGATGCCCAAAGTTACACAGCAAGTTCCAGTCCAGTCAGGTCTATGGAATAATAAAACCCTATCTCAAAACAAATACTTCTTCACATCATTTAAGACCAGTTTTCTTTGCTGTAAAATGCGAACATCAAGACCAGTGATAGTTATCTAGATATTTCTGTTTGTTTGGTTGGAGACAGAGTCTCACTATATAATCACTGTTGGCCTGAAACTTGATATGTAGACCAGGCTGGCCTTGAACTCAGAGATCTGATTACCTCGACCTCCTGAATAGAGGATTAAAGATGTGGAATATCACAACTAGCCTCCTTTTTCCCCCAATAGGACAATTATTTAAATCACTGGACTTGAAATAAACCACTTCCATAAAGTGAAGAGGCGTTCATAAATTATTAAAGCCCTAAATAAATCAAAGACTGGGCTGGAGAGATGACCCAGAGGTTAAGAGCACTAGCTGGTCTTCCAGAGGTCCCAAGTTCAATTCCCAGCAACCACATGGTGGCTCACAACCATCTGTAATGAGATCTGGTGCCCTCTTCTGGCCTACAGGCATACATGCAGGCAAAACACCGTATACATAATAAATAAATAAATCTTTAAAAAAATAAAACAAAGACTAAGTGTCATAGACATACATAGAAAGATGGATTTTCAACTGAGAAATTTTCTCCATCAGATTGGCCTCTTAGTTTGGGGAATTTCTTAATATTTGGTTTGGGAGGAGCCATCACTGGGCAAATGAGGCCTGGGTTACAAGCAAAGTAAGAGAGGGGAAGCAAGCACTGTTTCTCAGTGGTCTCTACTTCAGTTCCCGCCTCTAGATTCCTACCTTTAAATCTGTGCCTTGATTTCCTTGATTATGAACTAAAATAATTAAAGCCTGTCCTTCCCAGGCTGCTTTTTCCGTCATGGTGTTTATCATAACAACAGAAGCAAACTAGGACACTGACATTGATTTTCACAGTGAAAGGAAAATTGCTTTTTTTTTCTTTTTGGACAGGATCACCTTGGGCTAGAACTCATAATCTTCCTGGTTCAACCTTCCGAGTATAGGGATTACAGACTTGTACCACCACGTTTGGTACAAGAATTCTGCCAACAGTGTTTGGAGACTCAAACTACAGTTTTTTCTAACTCTGTAGTCTGCTGATCCAGTCTATTGGGTTTTGGACTTGCAATCCCTCTATAATCATTGGAGCCAATTTCTTTAAAATTTATATCTATATATAATATCCATATATGCGTGTGTGTGCACACTTCTATCCTTTTTCTACACACACACACACACACACAGAGAGAGAGAGAGAGAGAGAGAGAGAGAGAGAGAGAGAGAGAGCGAGAGCAAAAGTATTAGCTAGAGTGCTCGAGGGAAACAGTTAACAGGGAAATAGAGTCAACAGGATGCTTCCTTTGAAACCCCTCATATACTGTTCAACATGGCTACTGAAGAAATTAAATGAAAGAAAGCACACAATTTTCGCCGTATCTGAAATCTGGGATAGTGCTAAATAAATTAACATTGTTCTTCGCCAAAGAATACAGGAACAATACAAAGCTGCTGCTTCTTCGAGGCCACATAGAATCCACACCTAGACATTTAATTAATTCTGGAAAAAGATACTTTCTTTTATCCCTTCTCATTTTCCATATATGTCATTTGAAAATGGGGCTTCAATTCTGCAAAACGTAAAAGATATTCAACTTCCAAAACTCACCTGCTTGAATGCCTGCATTGAACCACTCTCTGAATTAAGTTGGACCTCCAAGCTATTCATGAGTTGATCCATATCTAGAAAAGATACAAAAGGAAAATAGCTTTTAGAACAATGCTGACCCCATTATACGCATAGAGTGTGACATGTACACTTGGTTTCACCCATCCATCCTCTATAAACAGTTTTTCAGACTAAATTTATGCTAAAAAGTTATTAGAACATTCTAAGTTAATCTACTCAAGGAAAAAAGCATCAATTGTCCCTGACACTGCTGTCTACATACTATAAGTACTTCCCTTCCTTCATATAAGTGAATTCTTTTCTACAAACATCTCCAACCTGTCCTATTTCAGTGATTATCAGCATACTTCTATAGTTCCAAAATATTTCCGATCCTGGTCCTGTCCTTGCTTTCACTAAGGACTTTTAACTACTACTATATGGGTATTTACCTGAGTAATATATGTACAAAGATAAACCAACAAACCATTTTTGTCTATGCATCTTAAATCTGTAAGCCGAGCATAGCTAAAAGCAGTTTTCATCTTCCTCTATACTATATACAGCTGTCCCTCTTATGAAGAGATGGTGTTAATAGCTTCATTTTAATACCCATAAAAAGCACCTACATTTTCCTCTGTAACAGCTTTTGTTTGCTTTATCTACAGTTCAGTTTCACCAGAGAGGAAAATAGAGGCCAAGGAAACAAAGCAAAATCTACAGCTTACCTACAAATTAGCCAGTCAATTTCAGATCATACTTGTGCCTCCTCAACCCTGTCCTGTCTTAATCCATAGGAACCGAAGGAGACCAGACAATAGATGATTTGCAATTAGTCCTAGCTAGAATGACTAGCCAAGGATGCTATGAATGCAAAGGAAAAAAAAACAAATTCTGCAACACTCGTCCAGGCATTCCTGGAAGCAGCCAATCAAGTGCTTCGAGCTACACTGCCCCCTTTGGGTTACAAGAGCATTATCTGACATAACCCTTCTACCACTACACCTCTTTCTCAAGTTAGGAACTGGAAACCACTTAGCTAGTCCTCCCAGCACCTCTCCCTTCAAGTTACTGTTATCACTCGTGTGTTTCATATGCAACCTCTGCAGCTTTAGTTCATGCTTTCCTACATTTCCCAACTCTTTTTTTAATTATTTTTTTAAGATTTATTTATTTATTATCTATACAGTGTTCTGTCTGTCTGTATGCTTGCTGGCCAGAATAGGGCACCAGATCTCATTACAGGTGGCTGTGAGCCACCATGTGGTTGCTGGGAATTGAACTCGGGACCTCTGGAAGAGTACCCAACTCTTGTTTTTACTAAAAAGCCCTCCCCTCCATTCTTTACCCTCTTTTTCTTTAAGAGTCAGGCAGGGTTTTACACTGTAGCTTAGGATGGCCTGGAACTCACTCAGCCTGGTTTCAACACAAGCAAACGCTCCTGCCTTACCCTGGTGAAAGCTGGGATTACAAGCCTAAAATACCAGACCTGACTCCTTGCTCCTTGTTGTCAGCATTATAAGCCTTCAGAAATTTGTTGAGCATCTATTATAGTTTCAGACAAAAATATGTCCTTGGTCCATAGACTACATCCAGGGGTGTGTGGCAAGAGCTTCAAATCTGTTACAAGTCAAAGTTTTCTGAGCTCTGGTCCTAATTGTTCTTATTCCTTAGTATACACTTCCCCCACTGATCTAACCCTGGGAGGCTCTATTGAAACATTAGGGCTCTGCAAACAATAATGTGAAATCTTATAGTTCTAGACGGACAAATCGCATTTTACAGAGAAAAACACCTTTTTCAAGTCAGAAAATGTGATTCATAGGCTCAGATCAATATCTCTGTTGCATTTTCTTTGTGCCCATATGCTTGACTCACCTAGAGTCCAAATTGGTAGTATTATGCCTAGTATAGCCTCTGAATTTTCAAATGAAACCAGAAACAACAGTTTCAACTGTCAAAATTGTCTAAATTCTGATAGTGGCTCAGAAATCTTCTTTTATAATTCCCAAGAAGGTTCCTTGCGCATTATTACTGCTTTTCAAATAGAAATGATTTCCTAATTTCCTGATATTCAGTAGATAAAATAATTGATTTTAAGTTCAATGTTTACTTTTTATGTTGTTATATCTTGGATCCAAATATGCAAACCACCCTCTCCCTACTGCATTTGCCTTCTTCTTTTTCTTTCTTTTCATTGAGACAGGGGTCTCAATATATTGTAGTCCATGCTAGCCTGGAACTCAGAACAACCCACTCCCCCACCTTGGTTTCTGAAGTACTTGGAATATAAACACCACCAGCTCAAAATTTTGTAATAATAACAAATTTTGCATTAACAACAAATTGGACAAGAATTTTGAGCTCCTTATGGTAATAACAGCACTAGCAATAGATTATTGTAGGTTTTCTTAAGTAAATAAATGTACAAGTGAGCTAGGCAGTGATGCAGTGATAGTGAACACCTTTAATTCCAGTACTCAGGAAGCCAGGGGTAGTTGGATCTCTGAGTTTGAGACTAGCCTGGTTTACAGAGTGAGTCCCAGGATAGCCAACAGGTTACACAGCAAAGAGAGAGAGAGAGAAGGGGGGTGGAGGGAAAAGCATTGTTTTAGAATTTTGAGATTCCATTTTTTAAAGTATTGCCTATATTTTTATTACTAGAAAAATAAGGGACCGTAGCACACATATATTTTGCACATCACTTTATCATATATCTTGTAAAAAATAGTCATGGCAGTGCTGAAAGGGGGTTACTTCTGAGTATTCACTGTGGTAGTTGGACTAGGTACCTCAGATGATGAGTTTTAAGCCCCATTTTCTCTTATACAAGAATAAAATTGACACTACTGTTAATGCCATACACACACACAAGGAAATACAGGATCAGCGAGATTAAGCAATGCTAAAGCCATGTAAGATGGAAATGATTGAGCTGGGATTTGAAACCAGCTCAAACCAAAAGCTCTTTTTCTACCTAAAAATACTTAAACGTTTTCTTCTAGAGATGACATGGCTATTACACTCATGAACTTACAGCAGCTTTGGTTACCTACACAAGACCTACAAAAGTTCAGCATGAAGGGAGAAGCCCACAAGGCTCCACCTCTAACTAAGATGCTATTGTTGCTGAGTCAGAGAAACATTCTTTGGGGGTGTGGCCATTAGTAGGTAGCATACGCTCCCTCCAGTAGATGGCTCCACATCCATGCATTTATCAGGAGCACTGAGTAAACTTAGTGGATTATTTTGAGAAAATAAAAAAGGAGGAGAAAATGAAGTTGAGATGGCATTCGGGGGAAAGTTGGAAAGAGGGAAACAAGAGGTGGATATGTTCATATTTCATTATATACGTGTATAAAATTTTCAAAGAATACAATTTTTTAAATGAAAAAAAATGACAACCATGGACTTTGGAATCGTAAAGTTGAAAACAATAATGGAGGTACTTTCATCCCATCACAATAAGGTCTATTATTGACAAAGAGAGTAAAGGTACCCACTAATTGTGGTATTAATCATAAGACAAAATGTGCAGCAATCACAATTGGCACACAGTACTTAAGTATCAATTGAGAAAAAGAATAAAAGGCCACAGTAGCAAAGGCTCACTGCTCTGAAATAGATAAAATCTTACCTTATTCTATCATCTAATTACTTAAGAGAAAATGGAATCTAGATTTTAAATGAAATCCAACTTCAAAATGTTGGCAATCAGCCAATTTTTAAGAGTATGAAATTAGGCAAAGTGGCTTCATGCCCCCAGATTCATGTGTGAAAGCCCTCACTCCTGAACTATTAGAGATATGGCCTTTATGGAAATAATTAAAAGTAAATGAGGTCATACAGGTAGTGCTCTAATCACAGAAGATTAATCCCTTAAGAAGAAACACAGGAGAGTTCTGTCTCATTACTTAAACAAAGAAAGACATTGGTTGAGTATACAGCAAAGAATGCAGCCATCTAGGAGTTAGGAAAGCAGCCCTCAGGACACATCAGCCTACGCTGAAAACTTGATCTCTCGATTCTAGCCTCTAGAGCTAGAAAAACAGAATTTCTGTTGTTTAAAGTACCCAGTTAGTGGTATTTTGTTATAACAGCCCTATATATACTACTTACTGAGTTTTCCACTACAGACATCTGGAAATATCCTAAATGCTGATCAACAGAAAAGTGATTAAATAAATCATGGCTTACCCATAGAGTAAAAAACTCTACAGCCACACTGAACAATGAGGCATTTTTATAAACCTATATGGGTCTTGAACCTTATGAAACGTTACCTATTTAAAATACATCTGTTAAGAAAAACTAAATAATCTGTTAAATGAGAGTTTAAAACAATTTTAGAGAAAACAAAACATTTGTATGAGCTGTAATTGGATATATTAAGCCTTTGGTCTAAATTAAGGTTGTGGCAGTTTTTAGGATAACAGAAAAGATATTAGGAAACAAAGACAGGCAACAAAATAGCCAACTAGGTAGATAAGGAAACTAAGAAAGAAGAAAAAGCTTCTATTTTGTGCAAAAGACATGAGAAGCACAACAACTACATTTTCTCACTGTTTGTACTTTATGCTTCCATAAATTCTTACAGCATTCTGACAAAATGAATTTTCACAAGCATTTCACTGTGAGTAATATGTTCCTCACTGCCATTCAACCACAAGTGGTCTCTACAGTGTTCTCCAATTCACAGGAGAACATTCAAATGCATAGTTTAAATAACTTCACCAAGGTTATGTTAATGGCAAGTTGTAGAACAGGGAAAGGGAAAGTCCTGAATGAGCAGTGGGTAACTCTAGAGGTGAAAATAGGCCCTATTTTAGAAGGTGGTGGTTACAACAAAATACCAAAATTTCAGTGGTTTGAAATAAGTTGCTTGGGGTGGGGGGTGGGGTGCTGGTTTTCCAAGACAGGGTTTCTCTGTATAGCCCTGACTGTCCTGGAACTCAGTAGACCATGGTGGCCTGAAACTATGCCCGGCCTGCCTCCTGAGAGCAGGGATTAAAGGAGTACACAACCGTGACCACCTAGCAGGTTTGAAGTATCTTAACATTATCTAGCGTTACATTACTGAACCGTCAAACTCTCACAGACTAGGGACGCAGTTCAGTAGCAGAACACTTACATATGCATGACCCTTAAACTCAATTCCCAGCATCACAAACAAACAAAAACCAAAATCCACGTTACGCTTAAAAGAACCTAAATATACAGATAACATCTTTTAGCATATTATATAGACCATCTAGTATGTTCTGGGCATTTATAAGTAACTTCCTGCTCAATAATTTATATTTCTCCCCTTCAAACACACAACATTAACAACATTAAAATAAAGCAATGCGCTCAAACACAGCAAAGTTGGTGAGACCAGTCACTTAAATACATTACTTACAACCAAAAAGGACCGCATCATTTTAGAAATGAGACTAGATGATGAAGTTGAATTGGGATTAATAAAAAGAACAGAAACCCAACTTCTACTTACAAAATCTAAAGAAATAAAAAGTCTAAGTCAGAAAGAAAACCAAACCTCACATTGTCCTCAGTCGAAGAGCCAACACCCACCTATTCAGACTCTACTTAGCAGTTAAATTGTAACCACACTGGATGATCATTTAGGTCAATCATACCAATCAGTTTTCTCTTCACTTACAAAAGATATGGCAGTAAGACGTTAGGCTCCCAGAGGCAGTGGTGGCAGTGGTAACTGCTTTTAATCCCAGCACTGGGCAGAAGCAAAGGATCTCTGGGAGGCCAGCCTGATCTGTAGAGTCAATTGCAGGACAGCCAGGACTGTTGTACAGAGAAACCTTGTCTCACAAAACTAAAAAAAGAGTAAGACTTTAGATGATAATCTACAAACTATGTACCAAGTGTTTCCAAGGGAAAGGTGATTGGGTAAGTACCATGAAGGCACAGTGAGTGTCATGGAGCAGCTCTTGGTCTCAATGGGACTGGGGGCTTAGTTCTGACTACAAAGAACCAAAATGCAGCAGAGCTTTAAAACAAAATGAGCTTTAAAAATTTCTCAGTGCGCCGAGCGGTGGTGGCGCACACCTTTCATCCCAGCACTCAGGAGGTTGAGGCAGGAGGATTGCAAGCCAGGCCAGTCCGGCTACAACGACCCTGTACCTTTTTTTTTTTTTTAATTCCAATGGTATACCAGATTCTGGTTTCAATGTCCCAAAATACGAAGAAACAAACAAACTACCATTTTTCCCCAGTTCCCAACATCCAGTATGTCAATTTGCAAATGAATTATGTATCCCCAAACTGTTTTTTCCTTCACTTAACAATTTAAGCGAGCTCATAAAGCAGAAGTGACTCAAACCTAAGGTAAACATATAAATGTCCTGGGCTGGAGGGACCACTACATCTGAAGACTGCTTCCTACTCTTCCAGAGGACCCAGGTTTGGTTTCCCAAAACCATGCTGGGCAGCTCACCATCATCAGTAATTCTGGTTCCTTCACACAAGCAGCAATTTGCTCATTTAGACCCATAATAAAGCACATAAGGAAAAATAATAAAAATATAAATAAGAAAATAAATAAAACATCTAAATGTATCAAACATTAATAAAGCCCCTGCCAGAGTACAAAAGCATGAGTGGCCAATCTCTACCTCCTCACATGGAAACAGAATATTCTGGAAAGACTGATAATATCTAGTCTTGGCAATAAAAAAAATAGCAGACCCACTAAGAGCCTCATCTCTGAAATGCATATGCCAGAAAAATAAGGGTATTTGTGGTCACCATTTTTTTCCCACCAATTTTCTTTCCTCTGAGTTCTGAAAGCATTCTGATCCCGTGAAAATGGAGTCCAATGGGTCTGGAAAACAGACTGAACATGTCACTTACACTTCGGAAGGTAGAATTCTACCATCCTGTATTTCTGCCTAGTTGCCCTCTAAACTAACCTGAAGACACGCTGTGCCTAGTCTGTCTCACCAGCAATTCCCAAGGATTAATGTCTCTCTCATAAGAGTTACCCCCAAACTTTGAAGAGGATGAAATCATTTCTGAGTCACTGGTTTGCTGTCCAAAGGTCCTATTGGTTACATCATATTGGTTAAACTGACCAAAGAATCAGAAGATAGGCAGATTAGTGGTCTTTTCTCTTGCACCTGGTAAAAATCCAGTGGGAACAATGTTAAATCACAAATAAGACATATATTCCAGCCTGTCTTTGAGCAAACTACTCAAACTGCACAGGTCTTCATTCCCTTCATCTGAAATGCGTTTTAAGGATAGCAAAGTAATAATTCGTCCAGCAGTACTCAAGTGGAAAAACCACAAAGAATAGGAAAGGAAAGTGGAAAACATAGCAAGTAGTAGCAGCATATGTCACATATTATCTCCTGAGTGAGAATTTCTAATATGTATCCTACAGAGGAGAAAAGCAAGGTTTGTGGTCATACAACCAGCTAGTGATGGTAGTAGGCTTTCAAAGTAGATCTTTTTATTACCCCAAGCCAACAACCTTCAGCTTACAATCTAAATTTAGATATTATTCTCTCTTTTCTCTTTTCTCTGTCACTATTACGCTACGTGGCATATAAGTACTTTATACATTTTTTTGCAGTGACAGTAATATTAGAGAAAATAAGGTATTGTTCTCTTGGCCACCTGTTAGGGTGTGATTTAGTTTCTTCAAAATTCTTAGGGCCAAAAAAGTACAAAAAGCTTCACCTTGTGGCTAAGCAATGCCGGCTGATTATCCACCTACGGGAACTAACCTCTTGGCCACATCTTAAGGAGCCTAGACTGGGCTATGCTTTGGCTTCCTCTACTGCAGTCAAGCTCAGCCCCTCCTAAAAGAGCTGGCACACCCTAACCAGCTCCTCCTCAGAGGTTCCTTGAAGGGGTCTTGCCATTAGTACCAAGAGGCCAGGCTCCCAACTTAACTCTTCGCTGCCCCTCCTCCAGCTTTTGAGAAGCATCTCTACCTGCTACTGCTTGGGGGAAGGGAGGGGTGACGTAAGTGGGATCACCAGTCTTCCAAATCCTCTCTTGCTGAGACTTTGGATGTATGGGGTTAAAACAAACCACTTAAGGAGAATTGAGAGCACTGAGACAGGACAGACCGAACTAGACAAACCTATCCATTCTTGTTCCCTTTCAATTCTTCCACAAGGCCCCCCGAAGTACCCCCTCCTCTTAGTCTCTCTTCACAATCCTTAAGGGAAATCATTTCCCCTTGAGTTTAATTTGATTCCACATAATGTTCTTACCCCTTCCGCTCACACGCCCCTCCATCCCACTTCACTGCTAAAATCCAAAGCCAAGTGGGTGTGTGCGGTTGGCAGCGGCTGCGGCGGCGGCGGCGGCAGCGGGAGGGGGTGAGTTAGAACCTAGACTGAGGACAGGAGAGTGGGTTCTTTCCCGAGTCACTTACCGCCCTTGTCTCTAGCTGAGGACTCCTGAAGTGTCCGGAGCTCATGCAGTCCTCCCGGAGACTCTTACTCCTGAGCTGATCTCAAGACAGCTGTTACCCTCGCACCCGCCCATGTCTGACAGCGCGCCTGGCAATGGCTTTAGCCTCCTCTTCCTTGGTCCCCAACCTCTCTGTTTTCTCCGGGCTGGGAAAGGATGGGGGAAACGAAAAAGGGAGGGAGTCGATTCAGACCCAGCTGGGCCACCCTCAGAACAAGGGAAACAAAGCTTTCAAGCATCCAAGCCCCGAATCGGGGCGGCAGAGCAGACTTCCTAAAAAGAATCCTCCCACTGCAGCCTTCCCTGTGCTAAAAATACATGGCTTCTCCCGGGCGAAGTGGCCAGCGCTAAAGCTCCTGCGTTCCCCTTTTACCTCAACCGATTCAGTTCCGGCCAAGCCCATTCTCCACCCACCTCAGAACTCTTCACGCCCTCCCCAAGAGAGTCGGGGCGGGGTCCAGACCAAGCACCCAAACCTCAGATCACGACTTGAACGCAAAGTTGAGACAGAGAAGGAGTCAGTGAAGACCCACAAGCAGACAGCGCCAGAGGACCCCCCCACCTCACGCAGCGGTTAGCGCTGCACACCCGGCGCCTTCCTAAAAAGAAAGGAGGAAAAGGCGCCGGCGATTGGTCGAAACATATAGAAAAACACCGGCCCAGGGCAGGGGCTCCCACGCGAGTGGGAGGCATTCCCGCCGGACCGTGCCAGAGAGACTTCCCGGTGGTACCTGGCCGCCCCACTGGTACACCACGCCCGTGGGGTCAGAGCTTGGGGCGCTCGGCGGCCAACCTGAGTAGATGGAGTGTTTAGCTCTTTCTCTGGCAAACTAGGCCCAGAAGAGAGGTGTGACTACCATGAGGACTCCACCTAGGGTGGAGTTCCTTAAAAGGGACAAGTGGCCGCTAGAGGGGAGTGGAGTAGGAGGGGGTGGAGATGGGTGGGGCAGAGAAGGCGGAGGGACAGGAGAGGGGGTGGGGCGAGACCTAGGAGCTAGGAGCTGGCCTCGCCCCTGGAGGCCGTGTCTGTTGGCCTCCTGCAGCAGCAGGTACAACTGAAATCAGTTTCAGTGAATACTCAGTCCCTGACAGGGGTTTTTGGACACCCTACATGCTCACCTATCCACCAGGATTTAAGCTCTCTAAGGGAGGAAGAGAAGGGTGTGGTGACTAGGAGTAAGGGATCTCCAGGAAGAAAAGGATGCGGAATAGGGAGTGTCAGAAAGATGGTAACTGTAAGCGGATTTTTACCCTCCCAGTTCTCCATGGCAACGGGTGACACTAGCAAGGACAGAGGGGTCACAGTGTCTTTTTAGGGAGGACGCTTAAGAGGAAAGGAGATTGGAGCTGAGTGCATTCTCTAGCAGTAGATAAGAGAAGGTGAGAGTGAAGGAGAAGGTGGGGGAAATGAGTTGAAGATGAATTCCTAACACCCTGTGGCCCTGGCAGGGAGAGTTCATTTCAGAGAGGCTTTCTGAGTCTCCCAGCTACCAGCTCTCTAAGAATAGAGTTCTCAACCCCCTGAGACCGCCTCTCCGCCAAGCACTGGCTAACATCCCTTAAAGAACTGAATCCATAGACTAGAAGCCGCATTTTCAGCATTTCTTGCCCTTGCCTTAAAGTCCTTCTCTAGCTCATTTTAATGGAAACTCAGGAAGTCACAGATAACCACAGCCTCCTTCCAGTGTCTCTTCCATAGCACAGTTCTTTCGAAGGGGAAGGAAAAGAGAAAGAAGAAACAAAGGAGAAGAAGGGAAGGAGCAGCCAAGCAAGAGCAATAAGGTTCCATATTTTCAGCACCTCCTATGGGCAGCTCACTGGGCCAGGTACTATTATAGTCTTCCATTTTCCTTTATTCCTGGTAACAACCCTGGAAAGTAGGTAGCACTATATTTTTATGCCCCATCAGGGAGTACTGGGGATTGAATTCGGGGCCTGGTGTAGTCTAAGCAAGCACTCTACCACTCAGCTGTATCCCCAGCTCATTTTTTTGGTGTTATTTGTTTGAGACAGGTAGTTTTACGATGGAGCTCAGGTTAATGTTGTAGCCTAGGCTGACCTCAAACTCAGCAGTCTCCTGCCTCAGTTTCATTAGTTCTGAGTTTACAGGCATGCACTGTTACACCCAGCTTCTTATGAAAAAGAATAAGGAAACTGAGGGTCACAGCTCAGTATGTGCCCAGCAGGTACATCCATTTGCTTAACTGCTCTTCTGTTCAGATGTGTTTTTAACATCTCATTTTCCTTTGTTCCCCAAACAATCTCTTCTCCCACTGGTAGTTCAGTGACCACCTGAACATTCAAGGCAACACCTCAGACTCCTTCCACTTGCTGTGACGATCCAGAGCCTGCCTTTATCTTAAACAGCAGCGGTTTTGCTCTTCTACTAGATCTTACCCAGATTTGAAATCCCTGTTAATCCCAGGCTTTTTCCAGTTGTGGGGCCATGAAACACTTACTTTCTCTATCTGAAGTGGCCCTTTGATCTCTGTCTTACGTTTTGTAAAAGGACTGACTAAAGGTCATCTCCTCTCCTTATTTAATTCACACAGAAAGAACTGACCATTTCCTGCTGCACCTCTAGGTTTGTTATAACGGCTTCTCCTGATTACTACACCATAATGTCCTAGAGGTTAGGCATCAGATGTTATTCTGTCTGTAACGTACATGCTGGATATTATTATCAATAATAGTTATCAAGCATTAGCTGTGCTGAACTCTGTGCTAAGCTTCATTGAATCATTCTGACAGTGGTATAGGTAGGTATTATCACTATCACCTTCCTATGTAGAAACCAAGGAACAAAGATTAAACAGCATGTATATGTACTTGCTATGTGAAAGAATGTCCCTGTCATAGGAGCTTTTATAAATGCCTCACCATCTCTCTATACACCATATTTCCACTGCTGCCCACAGCCCTACCCTGCTTAACAAGGTAAGACTTGCTAAGTGAAAGCCATGCAACACAATGTACAACTCTACATATTCTTTTTTAAAAGGGTCATTTTATCCCTTGAATTCTTATGTTCTCTTAACGTATAAAATCTGGGGAGTATTGCTTAAAAAATATTTTTCATTAGTCCAAGACTATCCTCAGTAATGTCAGTTTTAGATTCAAGGATGTAAAACTGTTTTTATCAAAGACTAATATACTTTTGTGATGTGAAAAATAAAGACAGGTAGACTTCTGTAATACATTCCAACGTCAACAGCCACTAGAATTCTGTATTTATTCTAGGTATACTCTTTGGTAATCATGAATTCTTTATTTAATCTATGCAGGCTCCTCAAGAAGTTGTGTCCATTTGAAGATAGTAAAACTCTTGCTAAAAGTGTTTCTGGTTATCTGATTTATTTTAGACTCTTGTTTTTTATCTGCCTCACCTGTTGTTTGTATAGAAAACATTGTATCAGATTGCCAAATTCTGTTTTTTGGAGAAAGGTAAATTATTAAGCCTTAGATAAATAAACTCAAGACCCTTTCCCATCCATTCCTCCATTCATTTAGTCAATGAAACATGCTGAGTACCTATGACATAATAAGAAGCACGTTGAACATTAGAAGGAAAAATAAAACCTTCCATTCTCTCCCTGGAACTCCAGTGTAGAAGCCCTTGACTTCAAAACACCCGGTGTTTTGGTTCACATTTTTCCTTTGAAGTTTTTAGATGTGATATCTGTCTTGCTTGAAGGAACTATGTACCCCAGCACCACAGTTCATTGTAAAGATGGAGTTTTTCTTGGTATTCTTTGTCTCTGTTCTTTTGTTTTTCCATACTGTGGATTGAACCCAGTACACTGTGTATGTTTGGTAAGCACTCTCTCACTGAACCACACCCATCCTTGTCCTTTGCCATTTGTCATATCAATAATCAGCATACCACTTATGTCAGATGGAAAGTTGTGAGGGAGCAGACACGAAGAAAATGCAGTGTTTCTTCCTTCTAGGAAGAACCACAGGCTCCTTTTCTTAGGTGGCTTAAGAAATAAAGCAAATAGCAACAAGTATCTTCAACTTGTTCCATTCCACTCAAAGCATAAGGGAGAATCCTAAATGCTCCTCTACATCAGAGGGGGAAGGTGAGAGTTAAATTATATACTGAACTTAACGAAAGATGGCAGAAAAGCCTGTGGACAACCAGGTCTCACAAGATGCTGCTCTTTGCTGCCTGCCCTTCTTCCTTTTCACTCTCCTTACTCTCCTCTTCTTCCACAATGCAAGCCAACAAACTACCAGGGTGGAGCCGAGAATGAGGGCTAGAGGGAGAAGAGGAGGAAAAGCCTCAGGAAGAGGTCTCCACCCTCCCTGCTCCCAGCAGAACAACAACAACAATTTAAAATACTTGAAGAGCTGGGGCTAAGGAGAAGGTGGGGCAGAAAAAAAAGGACAGAAGAGGACGATGAGGAAGGGTGGAGACCAGGGAGGGGACTTAGAGGGTCAGCAGGGTAGAGCAGCCTGGGGGAACAAGGAGGAAGTAGAACATAAGCAGAAAAATCGGCCCTCTTATGATATTGTTGTTCCTGGGACAGCAAGAATATTGCCAAAACCAGTGCATAGCTCAGACCTAGTGGGAACAAAATTGCCCTCCTCACCCACTTTTTTTGCTCTGCAGTTCCCCAGGGGGTATAATCTCCCTGCAAGCTTAGCTGGATGCAGACCTTTTGCCTCCCTGCTAGTGGAGAAGCAGTGTTGAGTTCCTCCCATGGCTCGGAGGACATCACGAAGGTTACTGGCAGCAAAGGAAGAAGGATGTCTATTTAGATGAGAAGACCTTGGGAAAAAAAACTTGGTCTGTAAGCTGTGCAAGGGTGAGCAAAAGCTTTCACGTCTCTAAACACCAGTTTGTACAGCGATTTCTTTTACGGAGATACTGTTAGCACTGGCTTCACAGAACTGTCAAAAAGATTAAATAAGACACAGAAGAGGATTTGCAGTGACTAGTGAATTTAAGCTTTGGGGCTTCTTTTCCAGAATAGAAGGAATCAACTGTTTTTCCTTAAAGTCTCCAGAGTTCTATCAGCAATCAGTCCCTGAAAAACCTACCTCAGCCCTATGAGATTACCGCCTGCAAAGCACAGTGCTCTGCACAAAGGAAGCTCTCAAAGGTTAACTAGTGTTACTCTTAACAATGGAACCTCTGAACTTTGAGTCTCCTTTTTGGCCACAGAGGTTGAAGCAGTGACCCATATTCTTTGTATTTCCTCTCCTTATACACGTAAATACACTAATTTACAAAAATAGCAACCAAAGTGCTTGCTCTAATACACCCAGAGGCACAACTAAATTCACCTTAGGAACATCCAATGGGCCAGGAGCATAGGACCAGAATTTGAAATCCTCCTGGTATAATATCAACCCAGGCAAGTTCTAGCAGGCCTACAACTCCTATAAATTTAATTGTGCCTTAGGCCACTAACTTCATGAATAAAAAGCTTGATTAATTGTAGTAGTGCTGCTGCTGCTGCTGCTGCTGCTACTGGTGGTGGTGGTGGTGGTGGTGGTGGTGACGGTAGTGGTGGTGGTGGTGTATGTGTTAGGACAAGATGTTGGGCTCCCATAGATTTTTACACCTCTTAGACTACAGAAGTTACCACACCCATAAACTGGAGGAAGGAAGAGCCTTCAGAGTCAGCAACCAAGTCAAACCAGAAAAACTGGGAGTCTGTGCCTCACCTAAGGAAAGGGATAATATTCTTGTCCCTAGAATGTATATTCCTGAGTCAGTATAAGACTTGGATTCTTGCTTTCATATTAAACAAATAAACATATGATATTATCTAAGGAAATGTATAAATAGGACAGAAATTTCTTTATCACTAGGCTGATCCAGGAGGGCTAGGTCCCCAGAGACACAATAAGCAGTTGTCATGTCCCTGTAGAAGAGTATGGTCTAGTTCCTACTGTCCCCCAAACAAGTAAGGAATAGATCCTTACCCTGGGGACCAGAACAGTGCCTCATGTCACTCAGAAAGTGACACAGAAAATCTGAATGGGGATTCTGCTTATGGTACTTTCTTAATATCTTTCTTAACACACCTACTAAAAAGTACTGAAGCCATATGCTTTATTTCCTTCATTCTTCCTTTCACCAAACAGTACTAGTTTTTAATCCTCAAATCAATACCACAAACACAGTTAAAGCACTTTGACAGGGAGTGACAATGACAGGGCATTACCCTCTCAAGTCAGTACAGTGGTGAATTTCAATGAGTATGTCAGGCAGATTAGCAGTAGCAATTCACTTCCTAAGATGAGATAAATGGTCTGATCAGGGATGAGAGTCTAATTAGTATGCCATGGGGATACACCTATTTACATGGTAGAAACACATAATTGCAATGGTCAGGACTATGTGGCCAAGTGGAGTAAATATACACAAATATGCTGAAAATAAAATGTGGGAGACACAAATTCTTGCAAGAGTTATTCACCCCAGTTACAGAATGTTGGTGTGGAAAAGGCCTAAAGATGTTATTTCAGTAACTGTTTTCAACACGTGCCGCGTGTGCCAATAGTTCTAGGAAGGATCATTTTGGATGGCACAAAGATAAATATTTTCCCATACTGTGTATTTATTTTATGGTTACCTTTTATTTACAGAAAATAAAACTGGCTTTCCATTTTCAGTCATGCTATTTTTGCAAAATTTTATTTTTATTGAAGTCAGTTCATTTAAATAATAAGTAAGCAAAGCTACTGATATGTTCTAAATCATGAAAGTAACTCAAGCATAATTGATCTTTAGCAAGCCAGTGTGAATCTAATTATCCCAATCCAACAGTTCATTTGTTGGACACCTTGATTTAGAGGGATGTGTTAACATCTCAGTCTACAAATAAAAGTCAAACTTGCCTGTTCCTCCCATAGCCATGGCAGAATTGAGAATAGAGCACAGAATTTTAACACTGAACCTGGGGAAAAACCACCTGCCCCTACTCCTTGAACTAGTCCACTCGATACTACAATGCTTTCTTTTGGCTTTTACACCATTGTGACATTTGTCTCCTATAGGGCTCATCACAGTCTATGAAATTTCTCTTTTTATGTGCAATTTACTCATTTGACTGCTAGCTTTTTGATGTCAGGAGTTTGATCACCATAGTTCAGTAATCATCATGTTTTCATTTCTGATTATAGTACCTGTCCTGTGGCAAACGCCCAGTGAAAGTTGGTAGAGTACAGTAATTAAGAATTAGAGATAGAGATCTGCATATTAATACTGCCACCATTTCATTAACGCTGCCCCTAGTTCATCATTTAGCTGAGAGGCATTGGACAACTTATATAAACTGCCTGGGTCTTGGTTTCCTTATTTCTTAAAATGAGGATTAGGGGAAAGTTGACGAATGTGACACTGAGAAGATAAGGTAACAATACATGTACTTGGTACAGAGTGAGTGCTAGCATATTTTACAGACTGAGAATCCCTAACCCAGAAATCTAAAATGCTCTGAATTCTGAAGCATTTGGAGTGCTTAGACAGCAAAGGTGGAAATGGTCCTCCCCTGCCATCATAGAATTATACTCAAAGTACAGTTACACGAGGGGCTGGTGAGATGTGCTGGCTGAAAAACCAGATGCATTGAGTTTGATACCCAGGACTCGCATAACATGGTGAAAAGTCAAAATTGACTCTTGCAGTGTGTTCTCTCACTTCCACATGTGTACACAAGTGCATGCACATACTCACACCTTAATAATACAAATGTAAACAATATATTCTCGCTAAATATTATATAAAATTACCTTCACACTATTCCCATGAATTGAAACAAAAACAAATTTCATATTTAACCATGAGGCCCATACCCAAGATAAATTATTATATAAATATACAAATATTCCACAATCTGAGGAAACACTGAAAAACTAAAACACATCCGTTCTCAAGCATTTGATAAGGGACTCAAAACCTGAATTTGTGTTGAACTCAATCATACTTTATTACCCCTGAGACTCAACTCTGGAGAAATACAGATAAGACTATTTTTTCCATTCATGATCATCCAAATGCCTCCTATTCTTTCCTTTCTCATTCCTAATGGCTCAATCCATTTCTGTAACATCATTTCCACACTCTATGCTATCTGCTATCTCAGTTAGTTACAACAAATTATAGACTCCCCAGCCAGTGATGCCATCTCACAGAAACCAAGATGCTTTAGCATATTAGTTCACCAGGTAATTAAGTGCAAGAGTAAGTCTATTAATAGAAAAACAGAAATAAGGGCAAAGGAAGACCATCACCCATACTTAGATGTAATAGGAGAGATTGAGTGTTCAATAATAAGATATTGGGGAGCTAAATTACAAAACGCCCACATAGCAAATATACTGCTAGCCAGATTTGATATGTCCTCTCTCCAAAACTCATATATTGAAACCTTGATTCCCAAGGTGATGTTATTAAGAGAAAGAACCCTTGAGAAAGCTATAAAACAGCTTAAGGGACAGACTTTATCCCCTTCCCCACTTTCATTCCTTCTGCCAGGTAAAGACAATGCTCACACCTTCTGGAGGGCCAGCAACAAGGTACCATCTTAGAAGCAAAAAACAGCTCTTATAAGACAGTGATCTGCAAGATCCTTGATCTTCTATATACCAGGTTTTCAGAACAACAAGACATAAACTCCCACTGTAAAATAGTCACTATGTGATATCATTTAGCAGCATAAAGAATGATAATATACAGGCATCAGAATTTATGCTTTAAGCTATGCAAAGTGGCACCTGCCCATAATATCATATACTCTAGAGGTTGAGGCAGGAAAATCATGAACTGGAGTCCACTCTGGGCTACAGAGCAAGTTCTTATCTCAAAACAAAAACATGAATAGGAATATACTTCAGTGGGAATAGGTTTGACTAAGCTTTAGAAACCAAGTCCTAAACTGCAAAAAAAAAAAAAAAAGAAAGAAAGAAAGAAGAAAAAAAGAATGGAAGGGAGTGAGGGAGGGAGAGAAAGGAGGAAAAGGAAAGAAAATCAGGATATTGTGTAGTATTGGGTTGAAAAGTAAGACACAAAAGAAAATATATAGTGTCATTTAAATTTGTCTATACACACACATTTTTTTACAAAAATATATTTAGCATTAAAAAAGAATGGCCTGTAGAATTATCTGAAAACTTTATCTATAATATCTATAATATTTTCTATAATAATCATGACTTATTTTTATATTTGGAAAATATGGGCTGGACATAGATTATCCTGTGGGCAGCACAGATGGTGAATTTTATGTTTCCACCTGCACATACACACAATAAACAGATGTAAAACAAATTTTAATCTCTCCTAATTGGTTTTCCTAACAACATTTGCCCTCTTGAACTGCAGCTATAATTGACTATTCCAAGTCAGAAATTTCTCAAAAGTGTCTGTCTCAAGACAAAACTTAATGCCACTAAATATGGTTTTCTCTTTCTACGGGTTTCTCCCTGATGGCTTTGCTTCAACGAGCATTTGCCACCTAATAAAGACACTGTTTTGTGAGCCAAAGTGCACAAATCTTGGCAGAATGTTCTCCCATACTTCCATGTTTAGCGGATCATTTCCTCTGCAACAGTAATCACGATTTCTAGTTGGGTATACTATGTGTTTGTGTGATGAGCTCTTCGATTCCTGCTTCTCCTATCAGACCTCACTGGAAGAAGCAGAATCTAGGTCAGCTTTACTCAAGGTTGTAATTTAGTTCTTGAAAGTAATTGCTCAATAAATATTTGTTAATCTCAGTGACTGGATAACTGAATCATTGATTTCTTTAAATGTCATGTTCATCTATTTTGTTTTGAGAAAGGGTCTCTTTGTGAGACCCAGTCTAATCTCAAACTCACTATTGTTCCCAGTGCATATGCCATTATTTTCCACATTTATCTTTAATTTCTCTGTTCTACAGTTTCCTGATGATATCTGCATGGTATTTTGGTGGGAATCAGGTAGGTTGAAGAAGCTTCTTTTCCCAAAATGAAAACCAGGAAAAACCTGAGGAAGAAATCAGTCAAGAGGTCGGGTGGTTGTGGCACACACCTTTAATACCAGCACTCAGGAGGCAAAGGCAAGCGGATCTCTGTGAGTTCGAGGCCAGCCTGGTCCACAGGAGTCTGCTTCTGCCTCCCGAGAGCTGGGATTAAAGGCGTGTGCCACCACTGTCCAGCCAGATAAGAAACTTTTAAATTTATATAAATTTTTCCTAATGACAATTTTTTGCAAGCCTATATCTGTTCTTGATTGTTCTGTGCTGAAATGATAGAATGGGGTGATTCCTCTATTAGCGAACAAAACAAAACAAAACAAGAGGTACTTTCTCATGGCAATTGAAAATTCTCATGGCAATTGAAAAGGCATTTACTACACAACTTTTTGAATGGAGAAATTTCTTAAAAACTAATCCCTAGGGCTGGAGAGATGGCTCAGTGGTTAAGAGCATTGCCTGCTCTTCCAAAGGTCCTGAGTTTGATTCCCGGCAACCACATGGTGGCTCACAACCATCTGTAATGAGGTCTGCTGCCCTCTTCTGGCCTGCAGACATACACACAGACAGAATATTGTATACAAAATAAATAAATTTAAAAAAAAAAAAAAAAAAAAACTAATCCCTATGATTCCATGCAGTGTTTCTGCTCTCATTTCAGCATGCCAAAAAAACATGTGCTTTTCTGCATAAAAATTCAACATTGCTTATTATGTAGAATAAGAAGATATAATTTAACTTACATTATTTTTTTTTTAACCAAAGATACAAATCAGCACATTAAAAAAGGAAACCAAAAGATCAGATTCCTTATTTGGCTAACTGTCTGAACTGTAACCTAGTACAGAGATGGCTCTGTGCCTCTTGCAGAGGGACTGAGTTTGGCTTCCAGAATCCACAAGTAACTGTCTGTAACTCCTGCTCAAGGGGATCTGACACCTCTGGCCTCTATGGGTACTTGAATTCACACACAGACATAGACACAGACAGACACACACTTAAAATAATAAAAATAATTCCTATAACTTAAAATATCAGGGTTACAAATAATAAATTAAGTGCATTTGATTAAATTGCCAAACAGTTGCTCTCTGCAAACTGACAGTGGGACCCCACTGCTGCAACACCCACACAACTCACTGAACATGGAGAAGTTGAGCTGGTGCCCACACAGAACCTTCACCTTCACCACTATGTTCTGGTGTCTTTGGTATGGGAAGATGCTCTGCAAGCTACTAAAAGAGAAACATAAACACCAACCCAGCTACTTCTTTGACCTACAATCTGTCCTGCCTGTAAAATATGCTAGGGTAATGGTGGCACACAGCCTATGGGAGTAACCAACCAATGTCTGTTTTGACTTAAGGCTCACTCCATGAGATGGAACCCATACCTGACACTGCTTTGGTAACTAAAACCAGAGACTAGATAGCCCAGAGAACCTAGGGTAAACTAAACACTACTGCTCTAAAAGAGTATCAATAAAATTACTCCTAATGATATTTTACTATACTCTTAGATCAGTGCCTTGCTCAGTCACCATCAGAGAAGTTTCCTTTTTAGCAAATGGAAACAAATAGAGAAACCCACAGCTAGACATTACATGGGGAGTGAGGGACCTTGGAACACACAGCTCTAAACAGGATGTCTTCATCAAATCCCTTTCCTCAGAGCTCAGGGTACCTCATGAAAGAGGAGGCTATGAAAAGAGTGCAAAGGCCAGAGGGGATGGAGGACACCAGGAGAAGAAGGCCCTCTAAATCAGCTCAGCAAAGCTCATATGAACTCAGAGAGACTGAGACAGCAAGTGCAGGGTCAAGGCAGGTCTGCACCAGGTCCTCTGTGTGTACATTATAGCTTTCAGTTTAGTACTTTTTTTTTCAGTTTTTCTAGACAGGGTTTCTCTGCGTAGCCCTGGCTGTCGTGGAACTCACACTGTAGACCAGGCTAGCTACAGAGATCTCTGCCTGCCTCTGCCTCCCCAGTGCTGGTATTGAAGGTGTGGGCCACCACTGCCAGGCTCAGTTTCATACTTTTATGGGACTCTTGAATATATAAACAAGTGGGTCTCAGGCTGGAGAGATGGCTCAGTGGTTAAGAGCATTGCCTGCTCTTCCAAAGGTCCTGAGTTCAATTCCCGGTAACCACATGGTGGCTCACAACCATCTGTAATGAGGTCTGGTGCCCTCTTCTGGCCTTCAGATATACACACAGACAGAATATTGTATACATAATAAATAAATAAATATTTAAAAAAAAAACAAGTGGGTCTCTGATTCTTATGCCTTGTCTTGGACTCTTTTCCTCCTACTGGTTTGCCTTGTACAACTTTAATGTGATGTTTTGCTGTAATATTTTATTTTTCTAAAAAAGAATAAAATTGATTATTTCAGTTTTTTTTAAAAAAAATCACTGAATTATACGTATTTGTGCATAAAATATGAATGAATTAGGTAAAATAAAAAGCTATGTAAACAGCATCTTTGTGAAAAACAAGTTTCCCATGCAAAACTAAGATTTTTGTGACAACTCTTAAGCCTTGAGCAGATTATGGACATCACACTTCAGCACAGATACTCATCTGAATGTCTTGCTAAGATCCAACCTCATTCAGATATAGTGGATTACTGCAAGGAACCCCAAAATTCTCATTTCTCACAAGTTTCCAGGAGATGCTGATGTTTCTGTTCTGGAGCCCACATGAAGTACTGTGGAACCACGGGAACCTGCATTCTGCTACTGCTCTATGAGAGTCAGAAACAGTCACCATACACATAGCAGCCACGCTTTTTTGCTATTCATAACAAAAAATATTTCTATTATTAACTGTAAAACATTCCCTCCACGGAAGCAGCTAAAAGTAATGACTACAATATTAGCACACTATATACCATATGCTCCATTTGCTTCCTACTACTTCACTGAGATGCATGTTTTACAGTAAGACCTAGTTCCAGGACAGCCAAGGCTACACAGAGAAACCCTGTCTCAGAAACCAAAACAAACAAAAAAAGTTGTTTCTTTTATCTTTTGCGATTATAATATAATAACATCATTTCTCCTTTCCCTTTCCTTTCTCCGAGTCTTCCTATATACCCCTTCTTGCTCTGTTTTAATTTCATGGTCTAATTTTTCATTAATTGTTGTAATATACATATATGTACATGCATGTGTGTGTGTTCCTAAATGTATAAGTACAACTTCCTCAATCTGTATAATGTATTTATATGTATGTTTTCAGGGCTGGCAATTGGTATTAGATATCTAACTGGTGTGCTCTTCTCTGGGGAAGATGATTTCTTTTACCCTCAGCATTGCCTGTTGGCTTGGCACCTCATGGACTTTTACCTATCCACTTTAACATGTCTACTGCTGTTGCCCTTGTTCAGTTCATGTTTAAATAGTCATGCTGGTGAGACTTTATGGGTGTAACTTCTGACATTTGGAAGAGATGCAAGCACCCTGTTCCTCTCTCTCTTAAAATCATTCTGCCCTCCCCCGCACTCCCCCCCCCCCCGCCTTGCCCTCTCTTAGGATTGGAGGGGGTGGGGTAGGAGGGTGTGCGGAGGGAGTGGGAGGAGGGACGGAAGTGAAAATTTGGACTGGTATTTTTTAAAAGTAATAAAATAAAATAACAGAAAATGGCACACAAGCTGTCAATTTATTTTGTGTCTGAATTTCTCTCTCGTCCTACATATTGGATTATTTTTGGTATAATGGAGTTGGAATTTACTTTAAAAAAAATCATTCTGCAATAATCCCTGAGCCTTAGGTGTGACAGTTGAACTGTAGTTGGTTTATTTGGGACGCAGCTCCACACCTCTGCATTTTGACTGGTTGTAGTTTTCTGTAATGGCCCTCATCTCTTGTAAAGAGAAGTTTCCTTGACTCAGGGGTTAAGACTACACTTATCTGAGTATATATCTTAATTTATTTTTCTATTGCTGAGCAGGCACCATGACCAAGGCAACTCATAGAAGGAAGAGTTTATTGGGACTTACAGTTTCTGAGCACACCTTAGAGTCCATAACATCATGGCTGGGATCATGGCAACAGGCAGTAGGCGTGGTACTGGACAGTAGCTGAGGACTTACAGCTGAGCCTCAAGAAAGAGGCAGAAAGTTAACTGGAAATGGCATGAAGTTTTGAAACCTCAAAAGCTCACCCACCAGAACACATCTCCTCCAAGAAGGGCATACTTCTTAATCCTTCCCAAATAGTTCTACCAAGTGGGGACTAAGCTGTCAAATATATGAGCCCTGGGACAGTAACTGAGAGCTTACATCCCCATGCAGGTTTCTAAAAAGAAATTTAAAAATATACAGTTTGAGGAGAAAAAGAACACTAGGAAATTTAATGCTGAAATAGATAGAGAAATGGAATAAAGGGAGTGGTGCTCTCAGGGTGAGACCCCACCCAGCTAATCCTGCAATCTGGGAAAACAAAAGGCCTGAGGAATTATCTGTTCCAACCTAGCAAGGAATCAAAGGTTGTGCAAATGCAGTTCAAAGAGGCAGCCAGAGTCCATCCCAAGCAGGCAGCAGAACTTGCAGCATGAGCCACCTGATTTTGGCTTTAGAGTCATGAAGGCTATGGGAATGTAAACATTTTGGAATCTTCCTCTAAGGTTAAGGAAAGCCTCCCTGGCATCCCTGTGGCCAGATAAGGCCATTACAGAAGTCAAGCCTGGATTTTGTGGAGAACCCTGGATGCTGGAGATGCCAGAGACCTGGGATATATGCAAAGGAGAGCGGCATATGCAGAATTGAAGCAGCCCCAAGAGAGAGAAGTGTGTAGCAGTCAGCAAAGCTTGAAGGGAAGAACCATCTAAGACCTTTGGTACCAGACATAAGAGTTACAGGATTTGGAGTTTGCCCTGCTGGGTTTTAGTTATGCTTTGGTCCAGTATTTCCTCACTATACTCCCATTCCCTCCCTTTTGGAATGGTAATGTATATTTGGTGCCATTGTAAGTTGGAGGTACACAATTTGCTTTTTTTTAATTTTATAGGAGGTTACAATTAAGAGATTGCTTGGAGACTTTTTGGATTTTTTTTAAACTTGTGTTGAGACTGTGAAAGACTATGGGAACCTTTGAAGTTGTTCTAAATGCAGTTTGCATTATGATATGACTACAAGC
This sequence comes from Dicrostonyx torquatus, assembly GCA_028555095.1. Taxonomy (NCBI): domain Eukaryota; kingdom Metazoa; phylum Chordata; class Mammalia; order Rodentia; family Cricetidae; genus Dicrostonyx; species Dicrostonyx torquatus. Next base: position 696,388 of record JAQHUG010000458.1, on the reverse strand, counting down.
CTATGGGGGTTAGAGATTGGAATGTGATAGTTTGAATGAGAATGGCCCCTTAGCCTCTCCTATTTGAATGCTTAGTCTCTAGAATTTGGGAAGGAATAAAAGGGTGACCTGGAGGAGGTGGGCCCCTGGGGATGGGCTTTGAAGTTTCAGAAGCCCAGCCATTCCCAGCTAGCTCTGTCTTAGGCTTGTGTATCAGATGTAGGCTCTCAGTTACTGCTCCAATGCCATGCCTGTCTGCCTACTGCTATGCTCTTAAGTCTCATAGACTCACCCTCTGAAACTGTAAGGCCCCACTAAATGTTTTCTTCTGTAAGTTGCCTTGGTCATGGTGTCTTAGCATGGCAGTAGAAAAGTAACGAAGAAGAATAAAAGGACAAATACTTAGAATGTAATTCAGCTAGGGATTGTACTGGCTTTGTAAAGTGGCAATTGTAGGTTCTCCTCCAAGATCCATGACTTCACTTGCAGCCGGCACAATTTCCCTTTTGTTAGTTCCTGCCACTGGTATGAATGCCACTACTGCACCCTTAGGGCTATGATGTGGCTCATAGGTGTTATAGCTAGGTAGGGCTGTTGGTTGCTTCCTTTAGAATACTGAATGGTACCACAAAAACTAGTCCTCAGGAACAGGCTTTTGGGTCTGCTCCAGTTTAGAGGCTTCTGGACTCTGTCTTAAGTAGACGGTATTTTCAGTAATAGGGGCTTACCTTCCACCTCTAGGGGTCAAGCAAAGAAAATGGCAATAGCACATAATGTTTTGGGAGACTCTTGAATGACCCTGAAAAGAAAGTCTGCTGTTGAGGCTTATGTTAAATGGTTTTTGGCTCTTGGGGGAACACTGTCAGCCCAGATGGGAAAATTTCCTTTAAAGTATATAGTTAGAACTGTGTGGTATGTTTATGTGCATGTGTAATTTTTAGGTAGTATGATTCCACATGACTTCTTTAGACATCCTTTCTGGTTTTTAACCCTCCTCTTTCCTTCTGTATTTATTTCTCACTATCTCCATAATTAGACCCTCCTTCCTCTTTTGTTCATTTCCATCATTGAATCACTTGGATCCTGCTCTTCCCCTCTCTATTGCCCCCCCCAAAGCCCCCACTCTTTTCCTTTTCCTGATTTCTGCAATTATTCCAGCATATGTACACACATCTGAAGATTTGGAACTAGGACCCTCATATGATAGCGTGTGACTTTCATCTTTCTGGGTCTGGGTTGTTCCCTTCAATACGATCCTTTTACCTGCAAAGTTCATGATTTCATCTTTCTTTACAGCTGAATAGTAGTCCATAATGAATATGTACCACATTATCATTGTCTATTCGTTTACTGGAGGACATAGAGGTTATTTCCATTCCCTAGCTACAGGAATAAACATGGTTGAGCAAGTGTTTGGATAGAAGCTTCACCTCAGCTCTTGGCATCCATATTCTAAGAGTTTGGAACATTCAGGTGCAAGTTCCATCCCAAGCCCCCTCCCCAGGGAGTTGCCTCAGTCCAGATTCCACCCCTGAGAAAGCCCCCCAAACAATGACCCCCTCCCCAGAGATACTCAAAACCACTTCCACAGGGTACTTAAGTTCCCCTCCCCAGAGAACAAATCGGTCTCCCTTTCCCATCTCCTCTTCTGGAGGGCTGAAAAAACCATCCAGGAGCATTTCTATCCATTAAACCTAGGCTTTTTCTAATTTAGTTTGATTTTGTTTGATTCGGATTATTGTGTCAGCAGAGAGGCTTACTAGGGTACAGAAACTTTTCAGCAAGTATCTGTGGAATATGATGTTAAACCTTTAGGGCAGGAAGGTTCCACTTTCTCCACATTCCCTCCAGCATGTACCGTCTGCTTTTTCCGATGTTGATCTTTGCCTTTGTGACTGGAACAAGATGAAATGTCAGAGCTATTTCAATTTTCATTTCCTTAATAGCTAGTGTCTTAGTCACTGTTCTGTTGCTGTGAAGAGACAGCATGATCACAGCAACTCGTAAAAAAGAAGGATTTAATTGGGGCTTGCTTAGTCTCAGAGGTTTAGTCCATGGTCATAGTGGGACATACGACAGCATAAAGGCAGACATCATGGTGCTGGAGAAGTTGGGAGTTCTACATCTGGATCTGTAGGCAGCGGGAAGAAAGAGAGCCACCCACTGGGAATAGCTTGGGCTTCTGAAATCCTAAAGCCTACCCACTCCCTCTTGGACAGGCTTCCTCTAACAAGGCCACACCTCTTAATCTCTCTCAAGTAGTACCACTCCTTAATGACTAGGCATTCAAAGATTTGAGGCTATGGGAGCCATTTCTATTCAGACCATAACATCTAAAGACCATAAACACTTTTGAAACATAATTAGACAATTTTTCCTTCTTTTCAGAGCTCACCATTCAGGTCCCAGGCCCATTTTTTGAATAGGTCATTTGGGTTTCTTTGTTTGTTTGACAATTTGGTTTTTGAAGTATATTAATACTCTGTCAGATGTATAACTTACAAAGATTCACTCCCATTCTGTGGGTTTCCTCTTTACTTGATAGACCCTTTAGCTATGCAGAAGCTTTTCAGTTTTATGAAGTACCACCTACCAAGCGTTGGCCTTAATACTTGGGCAAATGCAAGTTCCTATTGAGGAAGTCCTATCCTTCATCTATATATCACATAGAGGAATACCTATATTTTCTTCTAGAGTGTTTACAATTTTAAGTTTAGATCTTTGATCAATTTTTGTGTTCGTTTTTGTGCAAAGTAATAGATACAGGTCCACTTTTATTCTTTTGAACATGGACACGCAGTTCTCCCAGAAGCATTTGTTGAAGATGCTTTCTCTTCTCCAGGCTATTTACTTGGTCAAATTCAGTGGCTGAAGTTAGGTGTACCCATGTTTGGGTCTTTTTGTTCCACTGGTCTACATGTCTGTTTTTGTGTCAGTTCCATAGTGTTTTTATTATTCTATCTCTGTACTATATTTTAAGAACTAAAATGGTAATTGTTTTTTGGGGGGTGTGGGGGCTATTGCAGTCATACTCCATGGTGAAGGGAAGGCTGGGCAGGAACCTGAACACAAGAACTAGAGGGGAACCTGAAAGAACACTGTTCACTGACTTCTTCATCATGGCCTGTTTACTTTTTAACCTTTTATTGAACACAGATTTTTTTCTCACATAATAAATCATGGTTACAGATTCAGTTCCCTCCACTCCACCTCTCCTCCCATATAGATCCACTCTGTCTTCTCTCTCATTATAAAACAAACAGGCTTCTATGGGATAATAATAAAATAAAACAAAACCTTAACACATTGAAATTGGACAAAACAAACCAACAGAAGGAAAAGAGCTGAACAGAAGGCACAAGAAACACTCAGGAATCTCATAAAAACACTAAGCTGAAAGCCATAATATACATACAAGGGACCTGGTACAGCCCCATGCAAGTCCTATGCATGCTGTCGCCCACTACCAATGTGTGAAGGTCAATATGTGGCTTAAACTGTAGTAGTGTTTCTTTTACACATTTACGTGACCTTGTGTTTGGGCATAGATGTTAGAATTGCATCATCATCTTGGTGGATATTTCCTCTGATGAGTAGGTGGTGTCTGTTGTGAACTAGGCGCGGGCGGCAAGACACATAGAGAACATGTAAACGTACCCACACTGGAGATTTATTAGAGGGGAGTGAACCGGATCCGGGGAAAGGACGTGACAGGCGGGAAGATGGTGAGAGGAGAAAAGAGGCCAGAATATAGCGTCTCTGTCTTTTAAAGGCCCCTTTGCACCTGCGCATTGCCGGGTTGCATAGGTGCGTCAGACGCTGATGACAAAGATGGTGGGCGGCCCATTCCTTGGACGTGTGCAGGGGGGGGGGCGGTGGAGGTAACTATGCATGCACACACATGGGTCACACCCCCATGCAGCTGCCTTTATGACCCATGGATGAAGTGATAACAGTGTCCTTCTCTAACTCTTCTGATTAGTTTTGGTTTGAAAGGTATTAAGATGGCTACAGCAGCTGCTTTTAAGGTCCTTTCAATTCAAATATCTTCTTTTCCCATTTTTTTTTACCCTGAGGTAATGTTAAAGTGGTCTTCTGGGATGCAACAGAAGGATGGATCCTGTTTTCTCACATCCCATTCATAAATCTGTGTCTCTTTCTTGGTGAATGTGACAAATCATTTCTGATTCCTGTTATTTGTTATTGTTGGTGGTGGTGTGCATGTGTATGTGGTTTTTTTTTTGTTTTGTTTTTGCTTGTTTGAGATGATTTATTCCCTGCGTCTTCCTGGGTGTAGTTAACCTACTTAAGTTGGAGTTTTTCTTCTGGTACCTTCAGTGCGGCTGGATTTGTAGATAGATATTGTTTAAACTTTATAATGGAATATTTTGTTTTCTCTCTCTACAGTGATTGAAAGTTTTGCTGGGTATAATAGTCTGGACTGGCATCTGTTGTCTCTTAGAGTCTGCAGCACATCTGTCCAGGCCCTTCTAGCTTTTAGAGTCTCCTATGAGAGGTCAGGTGTAATTCTGACAGGCTTCCCTTTATATGTTACTTGATCTTTTCCCCTTGCAACTTTTAACATTCTTTCTTTGTTCTGTACATTTAATGCTTTGGTTATTATTTGCCAGGGGGACTTTCTTTTCTGGTCCACTTTATGTGGTGTTCTGTAAGCTTCTCATACTTTGATACTTATTTCTTCCTTTAGGTTAGGGAAATTTTCTTCTATATTTTCTTGAAAATCTTTTCGCCAGAGGGTCCCTGGGCAAGGTTCAGCTTTGGCGCGACCCCACCCCGATTCCCCGCAGGATTTGGCCTGCAGGGCAGGGCTGGGACATTGGTTCCGGCTTTTCTGCGCCCCACACACCCGAGTGTCCCGGGGCAAGGCTCCCCTTGGTCTGAGGCCCAGGTTTCCCCTGGGAATTGACCT
>JAQHUG010000458.1:646935-680059 GCA_028555095.1 Dicrostonyx torquatus | reverse complement strand
TGTGAGTTCGAGACCAGCCTGGTCTACAAGAGCTAGTTCCAGGACAGGCTCCAAAGCTACAGAGAAACCCTGTCTCAAAAAACCAAAAAAAAGAAAAAAAGAAAAAAAAAGAAAAGAAAAAGAAAACAGTATTGGTATTACTCCCAAAATTAAAATATAACTATTATTATAATTCAGTAGTCCCCACTACTGACGATATATAGAAAGGAAATGAAATTAGTGGGTCTACACTCCCTGCTCTTTACCGCACTGTACAGAACAGCCAAGAAATGGAAATAACCTAATGGGAACAATTGAAGAATGGATTAAGAAACTGTGGCCCCCATACAGAATACAGTTTTAGAAAAGGGTGGAATTTGTAACTTGTAGTAAGATGGTGGAAGTGGCTGTCCTGCTGAGAAGTGTCAAGCACAGACATGGAAGCAGCACTTGATCTCACGCATATGTGGAAGTTATTACAGAAGCAGGATGGCAGTTACAAGAACTCAGGGAGGCTACTGTTCAGAAACGGAAGAAAGCTGACACTGGATAATCAATTAAAAGTTGGAGAGAAGCAAAAAGCTACAGTGAGGTGACTGGAGATAACGAGGATAAACTGCACTTTTCAAAGGCCAGAAAAGAGAATTTTTAAAGTTTACACCCTGAAAAAGTTATCATGTCTTTGAAATAAACATGATTAGCCTGATTTAAACATCATGCAACACATAAATGTATCAAACCTTATCTAGTATTCAAAGAGATGTACAGCTCTTTATATTTAAGTATTAGTCGAAAATAAAGCATTTCTGTTATTGCCAGATAAGTTCTGGTTAGCTAATATAACATACTGCCTACACATTGCCATAGTGTATACTTAAAATTTGCTGGGTATAGGTCATTTCCTCAAACAAAATTATATTTTTGGTTTATTCTTTGTGAATTTTATACATGCATACAATGTATTTCTATTGCAGTCACCTCCTACCCCACTCCACCAACTCCACCCACATCCTTCCACACGTGCCCTTACAACTTCATGTTCATTTTTAAAAAAGATTTTATTAATTCTTTGAGAATTTCATATATTATATTTTGATCATATTAACTTCTCTCCCCCAACTCCTCCCAAATCTACCTCCTTAGTACATCCAACTATGTGTCCTCATTTTTATAATACTCTACTAAAACCAATTTGTGCTCTCCGTGATCTCATGGGTGTAGGATTATCCATTAGAGCATGGTCAACCTTATGTGACCAAACCCTCAATGAAAATGGACTGTTTCTCTCTGTCAGAAGCCATCACCCATCAGCAGCTCTAGGGGTGGGGCTTGGAGCCCAATCCATGCCGATTGTCGACTGGCTTGATCTTACATAAGTCTTGTGTGATAACCACAGTTGCTGTGAGTTCATGAGTGCAGCAGTCCTGTCCAAATGTAATCTCACTTATGGCTAGGCAGTATACAGACATTTACCCTCTGTTCTCTGACAAGTACCTTCCAGTACTATGAAAACTAAACTAGCCAGCAAGGTAGAAGCTTCCAGGTAAGTATGTTTGATTTCTCCAACTCCTGTGACTAAAATGTGTGGTATGTTCAGCAATGGGGTCTTACCATTAAGTTCTGATGGGCAACCAGGAACAATGGCAACAGTTTTTATTATTTTGTGGGTCTCTTGGGCTGTCCTAACTGCTCAAGGGGACATGCCCCACACCAGGAACTGGAATCTTTTGTTTGGCAACCTATAGCTTGTGGGAGGAGCATTTTTTTCCTGTGTAGGATATTCCATCTAAAGTCCTGAGGTTTCCATATGGCCATTTCAAACATTCTTAGTGTTAGTTATTGCTCCCCCACTTCCTCCTCTGCCCAACCTACCTTTCTTCTCCCCATCTAAATCTCATCTCATTATTTGAGAATAGATCTTATGTTGTGTTCTTCCAGCTTTTAAAAAAAAAAACATACACACTACCTTTCCATCCTCCTCTCTTTTAAATAACCCACTAAGCCCAGTTAGTGCTTCCTATATGTTCATGGGTATGGGGCCATTCATTTATACCCACAGACCTGGGTCAAGGCAGAGACAAAAACTGATCAAAACAATGCAAATAGTGAGTGTGAGTGTTCTGTGTTAAGTAGGACATCTTTATCAACTCCCTTCTCTCACTGCCCAGCCTTGGGGAACATCACAAAGAGGAGGCAGAGGGGAACATGAAAAAGAGAGGAGGCAGAAAGAATATAAGTAATCTAGAAAAAAGGAATGTAAGTGCCAGAGGATGGGGTTGGGGGGGGTGCTATGAGATGCTGTCTTCGGAATATGACAGTTGCTTAGGAAACCACAGCAGTTCTGGTTATCTGCCCAGGACCTATACAAGATCACACCAGCTAAAACTCCACCATCGAGAGGAGAGGGACTCACAAGGGGCCACACTCCTAGCCAAAGAGGTACTGGCAGTTGATAGCTATTGGGGGACAGAAACAATCATTCTTCTTTGGGGGTGATTTTTAATAGTGGGACAATGAACATGAGCAGCAAGCCAGCTGACTTCTATTACTCTGAATGTTATTTGTAAGAGCTGAGTCTTATGGAAGTTCCAGTTTCAGATTTTTAAGACTCTTCATAGTATTTTCTATAGTGGCTACATTAATCTAAATTACCACCAAGATTATGTAAGGCCTATAGCCCTCTGCCCCTGCATTTTCAGCACCATCTCTTACTTTTTTTTCTTGCTACAGTTTTCTTATTTCATCATACCCACACCTACTGAGGAAATGGAATATCAACATAGTTTTGATTTGCATTCCCCTAATGGCTAACAAGTTTCAATATTTTTTCATGTAGTTATTGGCCATTAGTATTAAAAATTCCTGTCCAGTTCATTTACTTGGGTATTGATTCAATTATTTATTCTTTGGTTAACATTTTGGGTTCCTTATGCATTCTATTCTTTTTCTTCTAACAGATGAATAGTTTATAAGGTTTTCCTCTCATTCCATAGACTATAATTTTGCTCTGCTGTTTTTTTCCTGTACAGAAGCACCATTTGCCAATACTTGTTCTTATTTCTTCAGCCAATAGACTCTTGTTCAGCAAAGAATAGCCTATGTCAATATCTTGAAGTATTGCTGCTATGTTTATCTCTACTTGTTTCAGTATTTTACATTTTAGATTAATGTCTTTGATCCATTTTGAGTTGTACATGCAAATACCCAGCTTTATCAGAACCATTTGTTGTAGAAGCTATCTTCCTGAAATGTATGTTTTGGCACCTTTATCAAAAATCGGTTGATGTAAATGTGTGGGTCTTTTTCTGGGTCCTCTATTCTATTCCATTCATCTATTAATCTATTTTTAGGCTAATACCATACTTTCTTTGATACTGTGTCTTTAAAATGTATTCTGAAATCACATATTGTATTGTCTCCATCATCATCATTTTTTGCTGGTGGTTAGGTTGGCTATTAAGGGTATTTGGGGATCCATGTGAACTTTAGGATATCCTTACAGTACTATTAAAAATGCCAAGTATTTTAATTGGTAGTACATTGTATCTATTGAATCACATTTGATAGTACAGTCATTTTAACAATGTTAATTCAGCTGGGCAGTGGTGGCATATGCCTTTAATCCCAGCACTTGGGAAGCAGAGGCAGGAAGATCTCAGTGGGTTTGAGGTCAGCTTTGTCTACAGAGCTAGTTCCAGGACAGGCTTCAAAAACACATGTTAATTCTGTGGACTCACAACATGTAAAGTCTTTCTGTTTTCTAGTATCTTCTGTGTCTTTCCTTAATAGTTTATAATTGTCAATATAGAGGTCTTCTTATCTCATTGGTTATTTCAAAGTATTTTATACTTATATATATGAAAATTTAATTTTTTAATTTTTTGTCATGTAGTTCAATTTTGCATATTAATTATGTATACAGAAATTTCTCATGAATTTATTAGTTCTAAGGTTTTTAAAAAGTTTTTAAAAACTTTTATTATGTTGCGTGTTAAGTGTTTTATCTGTGTATGTGCACCGAGAGGAGGGTGTCAGAACCCCAGAACTGGAGTTACAGACAGCTGTAAGCCACCACATAGGTGCAACCAGTGCTCTTCCCCATTTTTTCAGACCCCAATTCTGAGAGCTTTGAGTCTTTGTATGGAGATATAGGGTTTTCTAAGTTATCTACATCAGGAATAATTTGATGATTTGTTTAAAATTTCAAGTACTATAATTGCATAAAAGTAAAAATAGAACTTTTGTTTCTGATTTTATCAGAAATGTCAGTTTTTTCCATTTAGGTATGATATTGGTATGGATTTTTCATATGCAGGCTTTTAAGACTATTTTATGCAGATGACTGTTTTGCCTGTATGTGCACATGTATACCACATGTGTGCTGGGCAACATGGAAGTCAGAAGAAGCAGATCCACTGGAAGTGGAGTTATGGATGTAGGTGCTAGGAACTGAATCCAGGTCCCAAGCAAGAGATTCAAAATGCCTTTGCATTCTTCTGAATTCTTTGATGTCTGTTGTAATGTTTTCCTGTTTGTTTCTGATTCCGTTAATTTGGGTCCCCTCTTTCTTTCCTTTGGTTAGTTGGCCCAATGGTCTACTGATGCTGCTCATCTGATTTTCAGAACATTATAAGTGACTATTTTGAAAAAAAAACTGTACAAGATTATGTTAGAAAACTCCTCTCTCTAAGTGTGGAGAAACTGGAAGCCATCCTACTAAATGAGTCAGGCTTATTCCACCATCCCCACTCATTTCAATATAGTGCTGAAGCAGTAAGAACGAGAGAAATGAAAGGGATACAAACAAGAAAAGGTGAAATCAAGTTATCACTATCTACAGATAATATGCTAGGATAGATAAAAGACCCCAAAATTTCACCAGAAAACTTCTTAAAACAGTAAATTACTGCAATGAAGAAAGCACCATTTAAAGGAATTTACATTTGACCAAACATTTGAAGGAAAAAATGGGCAATCCACAGGAAGAGTTGCAGGAACCCTTTTAAGGATAAGGAACAGGTAATACTTGAGGGGAAAATATGTCTTGAGGGGAAAATAAGTTTTCCAGGATAAACAGGAAGAACAAAATGTGGCTAAAGTACAAAGAACACAGGGATGGAAGAACTGCAGTAACTGAAGTCAGGGGGTCAGAGCTTCCAATACTTTAGCGATTATAGAGACCTAGCTTTAATTGAGATGTATGAAGTAGAAACCTACTAAAAGATGTTTCAAGGAGAAAAGCAACAACATTTGATCAGTGTTTTAAAGGTGAGCAGGGAGGCCTTTCAAGTCCCTTATTTCATTAACCCAGGGAAACAGCAAAGAAGGGAATGAGGGTAGGATTCTGAAGGAGATGCCCTTGATCTGCTTCTGATAACAGACAGAGCATCAGAGAAACTTCTAGAAAAGACTTGGGGGTTTTCTCTCCTTCCTGAGGTGCCTCTCTGCTCTGCAGGTCTTTTTCCCTGTGTCTGCTGCATGCATGTGCTTTCTCGCCCTCAATTAAATGCCTTTCTTCAAACTGCTGACTCTTACCTGCACCCATTTGCAGTGCTCCAGATCCTCCACTACCACCTGCCTCGCTTGAGACTCTTGTTTGTTTGTTTTTTTTTAATTCTTTAAAAGGCAGAGAAAACAAACTCAACCAAGGCCCTTGGACTGTATAACTTAGAGAACCTCGTCTCAGGACTTCTTCAAGATGAGTAAGAAATCAGGCCAAGCCTTGAAAGGACAGGAAGCTGTGTGTGTCCCATTAGCTGTGGTCACCCTTCCCCCACCCTGGATAGAGACTGGTGATTTTCTTTTCTTTAACCAGGAAGGTCCCCTTCGACCTTCTAACTCTATGTCTGTGTGCCCTAGGAAGTCTGTTAAACTGTTTGGCGTCTAGGGACCTGGGAACAGACACTAACACTACCCTGTTAACCTAAGCCCTGGCTCCAGAGCAATGCAGTCTCACTCTGCTCAGGGCGATCTGGCTGCCTGAAGGAGAGATCTGGAGAGAGATTTGGAAGGTTCCTCTTGACCTGGAGACAAACAGACCTTTGGATTTTGCAAAGTGCCTGTGTCTCCTACCCTTACTTTTCTCTTCTGCGACACTGAGAGAGAGACAAGCCCACTACTGTTTCGAACTAAAATTAGATGGAGTTAAATGTCTTTCTTCTCCCTCTAGAAGCTATCTGAGAGCTCTCCCACTGATGGTAGCTACCCTGAGCTGAGACTGGAATTCCTTCCTCTGTTTTTGCTTTTGGGGGCCTACTTGCTGAGTCCATAGGACTGTCTCCTCCTACATCCACCCTCACCTAACTAAAGGGTCTTTCTAAAGAAAAGGGTGTAAAAGTCCACATTTAATCTGTGAGATGTGCAGATCCCACAGGAACTTGTACCTGATGGGAGATTATGAGCTCACCTTATCAGGGACCTGGGCTCACCTTGAGCAGAAAACAACTACGTGGCTTTGCTGACAACATCAAGATGGAAGCAGCCATGTGACTTGGCTGCCATCTTTGCTAATGTTATATTTTAAAAAAGACAAATGCCATGCAACCTCACCACAATCTTAGCTAATGTGACGATCTACCATAGACCAAACATGGGGCACTCATTAAACTTCCGAGACCGAGCTGGGTGGTGGTGGTGCACACCTTTAATCCCAGCACTCGGATCTCTGTGACGTCGAGGCCAGCCTGATCTACAAGAGCTAGATCCAGGACAGGCTGCAAAGCTACAGAGAAACCCTGTCTTGAACACCCCCCCCCCTCAAAAAAACTTCCAAGACAGTCCTACTGAGCTGCCTGATTACCATCGCATCTCTCTCTCTCTCTCTCTCTCTCTCTCTCTCTCTCTCTCTCTCTCTCTCTCTCTCTTAAATTAGACTAAAGAGGCAACACCAGACCTCCAAGATGGTTTGTTTTATTTTATTTTACTTAATGTTCAGTTTTGTTTTACTTTAAATGTGAGCCTTTCAGTTAAATAACAGGTTAAGAAAAGAAACAAGCAAATATGGTGACCTTCTGAGTTTTTAGTTTTGTTGCTGTTCTGTTGTTTTCTGTTTACTCTCCTCCAGATTACATGGATTTAAACACAATTTACATATAGTGGATTGTGAGAAGCCTCTTCTAATTTAGATGATACTCTTTAAATAAAAAGAAAATCACTTAGCATGCTTGTTTCCTATCTAGAAGAAATCATTAATAATAATAACAATAATAATATGGATTTACAGCTTTAAAGAAAGAAAATGGACATGAGATCTGGAAGACCCTATGGCAGAGCAAATAATCCCTTTTTTATTGTTCAGGCAACTACTTGAAATGCTCTGGGGCTCCTCTGCAGGAGTTAAAGGTATGTAAATCTACATCACAGAAAACAGGTCATTATTTAAATCCTGGGGGAGGGAACCTCAATCTCTCAGAAGGCCTGGCACCCTAACCTTGATCTGTCCCAAGGATAAGGTTTCAGGAGAGCTAGTGAGAGCTCCACCTTGGACTGTCCCAAGGATGAGGCTTGGAGAGAACTAGTGTGTGCCTCTCACAATACAGGGGCTTTCTAACCTTGATCTGACCTATCAGTGAGGTTAGGAGAAAACTGAAATAATCTAACAAATGATATCTGGGTTGTCAGTGAAAACCGCAGGGACCAGAACTGCAGTCCTGGGTAAGAATGACTCAGTACCACACTGGGAAGTGGTCCTGGGGTGTCAGAATCTAGCCAGTCACTCTCCTCTCTCTCTCTCTCTCTCTCTGGATGCTGGGTTGAGAGACTTGCAGAGGCTTAAGTGAACCTCCATCAGTCTCTCCCAATCTTGTTTGCGCTTTACAGAAGGGGACAAAATCCTCCAAGAGTCCTTAAAGTTCCCCCATGGACTTGTCTTCTGGACAACTGGAGCAGGTTAGACCCTGAGGTACTTAAAAAGAGAGCCTTAGTCTTTTTCTTGACCCAAGCATGGCTTAAATGCTCTCCAGGGAATAATGAAAGTGGCCCCCAGTGGCAACTCTAAATTCTAATATCATTCAATAGTTAAAGCTGTTCTATAAACAGGAGGAAACGTCCTCTAAAGTTCTCTATGTCCAATTTTTCTTTTACCCGCTAGATCATCTAGATATTGCTAGAAAACAAACAAACAAAAAAAAACCAGGATGGATTACATTATCTCATGCAAATCTAATCAAGGTTTATTTTTAACATATTTAATTTCTGTTCAAGCTTCATCTGAACATTACAGAAAGTGGTGCAACTGACCCTCCAGATGTTCAATAACCATACTTGGAAGCCTATGACAATGTGGTCAGGCACATTGAAGGGGAGATTGCTCCCCTACCTTGGCTGCCAAGATCAACTGTGTCCCATGGAGCTATGGGACATCTCTCAAAGTGTCCTATAATTGTAGAAAGTTACCTGTTCCCTTGCTCAGAGGAGATATCACTAAGTGGACGCTAATCAGTATCCTGTCTATAAAGAAGAGAGTCAACACAGGAGAAAAATTCCTCCACACATCCAAATGAAACACTAGTCAGGCAAGGCCTCACACAGATGGATTAACTGACAAGAGAGAGATTAGAGGAGTCAGAGGCTCCTAACAAACACAAATGATCCCTGAGGTCCAGATCTTCAATTGACACTGGCAGAAAAAAAAAAAAAGTTCGGCCTCGACAGATGGCTAAAGCAGTTAGGAACACTGGCTGCTCTTTCAGGGGATTCGGGTTTAATTCCTAGTAGCCACATGGCAGCTCATGTAACTCCAGTTACAGGGGACCCAACACCAATGCACATAAAAAAAAGTGATTCATTCTGGCCACCTACACTTCTTTGCCCATCAGAAAAGTATGACCAGGATTGAAATGATCAAGATCATTTTTTTTTTGATTCTTCGAGACAGGGTTTCTCTGTGTAGCTTTGGAGCCTATCCTGGACCTAGCTCTGTAGACCAAGCTGGTCTCGAACTCACAGAGATCCACCTGCCTCTGCCTCCTGAGTGCTGAGATTAAAGGCATGTGCCACCACCGACCGACTTAAGACATTTGTAGAGAAGAGCTTTCTCACGTGAATTTCCTTACCTTATTTTCATATATGCTTGAATGGTATTTTATAACTTTTAATGACATTTAACCAAGAATCAGAATATCTAGGGAACTAGACATGAAAAAGAGCATTCTACCTGGGCGGTGGTGGCGCACGCCTTTAATCCCAGCACTCGGGAGGCAGAGGCAGGCGGATCTCTGTGAATTTGAGGCCAGCCTGGTCTACAGAGTGAGTTCCAGGACAGGCTCCAAAGCCACAGAGAAACCCTGTCTCGAAAAACCAAAAAAGAAAAAGAAAAAGGGTATCCTACAACAACAGTGAAGATATTATCCTTCTACTTGGGCTCTCCTTTTTCTTCTTTACCTGACCCCACCTAAAGATTCCGGGACTCTCAAGTGGTGAAGCAGGGCTGGGGATATAGTTTAGTGTTTGGGTTTATGGTATACATGAAATACCACACCACCAAACAAAATGATTGTGGGCCCTTCATTTCTGCTGATTCACAAGTAGGTATTGTGTCTAACCTTTCCTCAGACTTTTTCTTCCTCATCCATAGCATATTCTTTGTCTAAAATAAAAAGGAAAGCTATAGAGCAGTCAGCAACCCCAAACTCCCTGACATCAGTCAGGGTGACCTCTGAGAGGTAGTAATGAGAGGCTAGGGGTTGGACAGACGTCCTGGTAGATAGACAGATAGGGTGAGGGGCCATGACTAGGAATAATGGAGGGGAATTTCCAAGATAGCAAAGATAGTGAGCTTCTTCCTCACTCTCATGATTTGAGACAAAAGCCTGGCTGCTAAAACAAAGTCCTAGTGGGCTTCTGTTTCCCACCAGCAGGCCCTGTGCTAATGGACTGACTCAACAAGTTCAGTTTGGGTCTGGATCAGGACATGTACACAACACTTGTGAGCCAATCTACCTTCCCATCTTTCTTCAAACTGACCAACCCTAAATTAGGGAAGGAAAACTCTTCAGAGACTTAAAAAAAAAAGCAGGCCTCAGGAAAAGACTGGATTCTTCAGCTTCCCAAATCCTCCCTCCGCTTTGCAGAGGGTAATTTTGTGTGTGTGTTTGCAGCATGCCTGTGCTCCCTCACCCCCAATAAACATTTTTTCTTCAACTGCTAAGACAAAGAAAGAAAGAAAAGACTTGAGGGTTTTGTCCTCCTCAAATAAAAGGATGGGACTGTCATGATAATTGGATAAGATTACAGGTTATTGTCTGGCAGTGGTGGCCTTTACTCCCAACACTTGGGAGACAGAGGCAGGTGGATCTTAGTGAGTTTGAGGCCAGCCTGGTCTATAGAAAGTTCCAGGACAGTCAGGACTACACAGAGAAACCCTGCCTAGACAAACAAATGAACAAACAAAAAAGTCTAGGGGTTTTACAGGGCTGGTGATAAGGCAAGGCAATCAAGAATCAAGTAGGTGGTAGATGAAAGAATTGTGATTTTGGCCTAGTGGCGGTGGCACACGCCTTTAATCCCCATATTTGGGAGGCTGAGGCAGGGGCATCTCTGTGAGTTTGAGGCCAGCATAGTCTACAAAATGAGTACCAGGACAGCCATGGCTACACAGAGAAAGCCTGTTTGTCAGGTATGGATGGGAGAGGAATTGTGGATAATTATTTTTATGGGCATGACTTTAGCTGGTATAAAACTGAAGAATCACTGGCATGTACAGTCGTGTGAAGTCACAGAATTGGATTACATTAAAAGCGATTGTACGTAGAAGGGATATAAAGATTGAACCTCGTAGGACTCCAAAGTTTAAAGGTAAATAAAATCTGAGTGGTTTAGCAAAAGAGACTGACAGACGAGAGCAGAGGCTAAAAGGAAAAAAAAAACAAGACGATGATAAGAACTTGGACGCCACATATGGGAAATGATTTCAGACAAATGGAATGACTAAGACATTGTTTGCTATATAACTTGGAGGTTATCGGTGACTGACTTTTACACAAACATTTTCAATAAAATAGCAGAGACAAAGGCTATTAATTAAAAAGATCAAAAGAACAAATAAAATCAACAAGGAAAAAAATTAAAGGTGTAGAAAATAGCATATTTCTTTCATTAATAACTCTAAACATAAAAAATATCTTAACTCTCTAATTACAGACAAAAACACTAGATGTTTGAATTTAAAAAATAGATCCAACCATGCATTCTCTACTACAAATACAAGTAAAGTCATCTGGGAAGAGGGAACCCCAAATGAGTAAATGACCTCTAGGCAAATCTGTTGAACATTTTCTTGAGCAATGATTGATGTGGGAGGGCCCATTCCACAGTGGTCAGTGCCACCTCTGGGCTGGTGGTCCTGTGGTATAGAAAGCATGATGAGGAAGCAAGGAGGCACAAGCCAGAAACTCTTCAATGGTTTCTGATTCGGTTCCTGCCTCCAAGTTCCTGTCCTGACTACCCTTCATGGTAGACTGTGTTAGGGACATGTAAATTGAAAAGTCCTTTCCTCTCTAAGTCACTTGTGATCATATCATGGTCTTTATAAATGCAACAGAAACCTAAGACAACACCTCACTGGCAAAGATACATAGGATAAAAATGGGAGCAAGATGGACTAGCCATATTCATATCTAACAAAATAAATACAAGCAAAAATTAGTCAGAAAAGATAATGAAGTTCAGTACATATTAATAAAGAGAATAATTCATCAAGAATACAATTATTGCAAATATATATACATCAACCTTCCATGTACCAAATTTCCTAAAATTTACACTACTGGATATAAACAGATTGATTTGTAAAGATACAATAGCTGTGAGAAATCTCAATTAAAAATAAAAAGATAATCAAAACAAAAGTAAACAAAATAATCAGAATTAAATTACAGTATATTTAAGTGGATTAAAAAGACAAATATAGAATATTCCATTCAATAGCTACAGAACATACCAGTGGAACTTTTGTCAATGCAGATCACAGTTTAGGCTGTTAAATAAGTCTTAAAAATAGAAATATCTAAATTGGTATCCTATCCTATAATAATGGAATAAAACTAAAATTCAACATCAAGAGAAATTATAGAAAATACATAACCATGGAAAATTACTATTGTGCTTTTGAGTGAGCAGTGTGTTACTGAAACAAGTGGGAGATTGAAAGCTTTCTAGTATTGAATAAAATGAAAACACCATTAAATGGAATATTTTTTGATATAGCAAAAGTATTCCTAAGAAGAAATTTTGTAACTAAGGATGCACTACCAGAAAAAATTGCAGAGTTCTCAAACAGTAACCTGAAGGTATGCATCCCATTCTCAAACTAGTAACCCGAGGATGTACATCCCGTTCTCAAACTAGTAACCCGATGGTGTGTATCCCATCTTACAAAGCATGACAAGGCAAACTAGCAACTTTAAAGATAAGAGCTGAAATCGAAATAGAAAACAAAAGAACACCATAAATGTTCAAAGAAACAAAGTTATCTGAAAAAGATTAATGTGACCAACAAACCCTTAGCCAAATTAATGGAAGAAAGAGAAGACCCAAGTTAATAAAGTCAAACTTTTTAAAAAAATATTACAATAAATATTCTTGAGATTCTGTAGTTAATTAGGTAGTGTTTTTAAATATTACTTTAATAATTGGAAAATCCAGAAGATACAGGTAAATTTCTACATTATATGGCCTATCAAAGATAAAACAAGAGGATAAAGAAACACTGAGCAATGAGATAAACAATAGTCTCACAAAAGGGAAAAGGCCAGGACCAGATAGATTCATTGCTGAAACTGAGCAGGTTTTAAAGAGGAGTTAATGTTGATGCTCTACAAAATTACCCCATAAATTACTAAGAGAAAGAAAGGTTCCAAAGTCATTCCACAAAGCCAGGATTATCCTGATTCCAAAACTGGGTTGAAAAAGTAAAATGATCACAATTTTATAACTACATAAATTCATAAATTAATACAGATCTTAACATCCCCACCATAATACTCACAAACAAACGTATAACATATTTTAGAGATATTTAGGAGAATCAAATTGAAGTTATTTATTCATTCGTTGTAATGCACAAATGTTTAACATATGCAAATCAATAAAAAACAGTACATAAATCAAGAACAATGAACACATGGTAAGTTTAATACATACTGAAAAGTCAACATTTCTTTTTGATAAAAAAAAACCTGAAGAAACTAAAAATAGGAAAACTAAAGTATGCCAGGTATGGTAGCACATGCATTTAATTCCAGCACTTGGGAGGCAGAGGCAGGTAGGTAGATCTCTGTGCACCCACAGGACAGCCTGGTCTACAGAGTGGGTTTCTAGACAGCCAGCATGTTAAGACCCTGGATTAAAAAAAAAAAACAAAGAAATCTTATACCCTGACATAACAATACTCTACATAATGAACTCATACTCAATACTCTATTGAATGACAGCAACAGAAAACATTTTCTTCAAAATTAGGAATGAAGGAAGGTTGTATCCACTTTCACTATGCCTAGCCCATAAAATGCTTGAAATCCTCACAAGACAAATAAAGCAACAGAGGGAAATATGGGGGAAAGCCCATGAGACTCCAGTCTTACACAAAGAATTATAAGCAATTGAGGAAGAAATCTGGGATCAGGAGATGTGGTCATTCCCAGTGAAGTGCACACTGTCCAGTGCCAAATGGTCAGTCCTGAAAACATACATACAGGTAAGAGTATACAGACTGAAAAGGTTATATACTTAGGTGTGTGCATGTGTGTGCGAGTGTGTGTGTGCGAGTGTGTGTGTGTACACATGCGTGTGTGTGTATATGTGTGCATTAATGGTGTAGGAGAGTTCTTCTGTATTTCTTTGCTTTCATTGGTTAATAAAGAAGACTGCCTGGCCTGTAAGATAGGGCAGCCCTAAGGTGGGCGGAGTAGACAGAACAGGGTTCGGGGAAGAAAGGAAATGTGAGAGACGCCATGATTCTCTGGCCCGAGATGGATGCAGGTTAGAATCTCCTGGTAAGCCACTACCTTGTGGTGGCACACAGACTTTTAGAAATGGGCTGAATCAGATGTAAGGGTTATCCAAGAAGAGGCTAGTCATAATGGGCCAGGCAGAGTTTAAACGAATCCAGTTTGTGTGTAATTATTTCGGGGAATGCGGCCATGCGGCCGGGAGCTGGAAGCTGGGAGCTGGGTGCTGGGTACACAGCCCCCACCTTTTACAACAGTTTGGCGAGCCTGCACCTATTACAACACATTAATAAGTAGCAAAAAATAGATCATGAATTAGAAGGCAAGAAGAAAGTGTTTTATGGCAGAGTTTGGGAATATAAAAGGCAGGGAAGAAGTATTGTAACTATAATCTCAAAAACATAAAAATAAAAGAAACATAATGTATATCAATAAATGCAAATTCAATTCTAACGAGAGGTTTTCAGGCCTGAACTCAGAATTTTTCTTATACTATCTATATTGACACGAGTGTGAAGAAACAAGTATATGTGCAGTTGAAGCATGTTATTTGACCTAGCCTATCTATTAAGATTTAAAATATGCACTGTAGATAAAGCTCAGTGGTAGAGTACTTACAAAGCACTTGCAAGGCCCTGGATTTAACTCTTTAGCACTATTTAAAATACTTAAAATGGAGATACCTTCCTCTGGGTAATGTCATGACATCAATGAATCATCACCCCTGATTACACATGAATATGAACACACAGTGATGTGTGAGTGAACAAAATGTTGCTGTATCTCACTTTCTAATGTAAAATGCATTGCCTCTTATACTTTATACTTCTTACAATTGTAGATTTAAAAAGTTACTATCATATCCTTCCATGTAATGAAGGCATAAACAAAGAGTTGGTCAGATGCCTAGCTGACTGGGACACTCCGGGTCTTTTAACAACCATCTCATTTAAGTCTGCTCACTTGACTGCTAATCTAAAACCCACTATGGATAAAAAGAAGCTTCTGAAGAGATGATGCAGTGCATTTCCACTTATGAATGAACAACACACTTGAACCTCCTTATGATTTCTGATCTTTATTAACAGAGTTCTCTGACTCAGAAAGGGCCACTGAGAATTAGTAGCCCCCAAAACATTGCCGTTACATCAAACAAGAGAATCATTTTTCTGAGCTCAGTAATAGCCAAGACTCTGAAGAAAATGCAGAAACCCTTATCATGTCACCTTTCCTCACCCAGAATGACTCCACTGTCTGGTCAAACTGAGCCTGCAGGGGCCAATACATGCTATGATTGCTCCAGGGAAATACTTTGGCAGTGATGACGAACACTCTTTGACCTGTGTCTGTAGACATAACAATGGTCTACGGTTTATGAAGGCAGGAGTGGAAAGCATTACGTATTATATGACGTAAACTGATGAATAATTTCTATTCTTCAGGTAGAAAGCGAGTACCGTCTAGTGGTTAAGAGAGGGCTTAAGTTATAGAGCCTCAACCAAGTTATTCAGCAAATATTTACTCTCCTAATGTATACAAAGATAGCGTAGGCATATGAGACATCTCAATGAACAAATGGTGGCAATTCTTACCTTTGGAAAATACGAGTGAGATCTCATCAATACTCTATTTCTAACAAGCCTCTTTGTCATTCCCTTCATTAAGCCAACATTTTTTGTTTGCTTTTTTTTATTACATTGTGTTGAGGTGGGGAGTGTGTGTGGAAGTCAGGGAATAATCTACAGGAGTCATCTCTTTCCTTCCACCAATGGGTCTCAGGGATTGAATTTGGGGCAATCACCCTAGGTAGCAAGTGCCTTCATCTGCTATGCCATCTTACTGGCCAATTTGTTTTTGAGATAGGGTCTCACACTGTAGCTCAGGTTAGCCTCAGTGTCATTATGTAGCTTAGGCTAGTTTCAAACTCAGTGCAAATCCTCCTGCCTCAGCAGGAGTAAGGATATGTCCCACCATTGAACTAAGTTAAATTTCTTCTTCTTAAGACTTACTACTGACTTCTTCCCAAATCCCTTGCTTTCATGTGATAGAGGAATTATGACATTAAAGAAGTCAGAGGTTGTTTCTAGCTATCATCAATTTTAGGTCATGACTAGATATGATTTTGTGACTCTTTTTGTAAATTGAGGGGATTGTACTAGCTCTCTGCCAAATATAGCTGGCAAGAAAGTTTAAGAAGTATAAAAAGAACATGTTAACAGAAAGCAAAATGGAGAACTCTTATTCCAGACACCAGGTACTCTTAGGACATTGAGATATCAGCAGAGCAGGTACACTCCTACACAGCTTCTTGATTCCCTTGGACTTATTCACTTATCCAATGTATGTGGCCCTTTGGGTTGGGAGATGAGAATGCAGGAAGATGTGAAGAATAGGGTATGATAACCACCAGTGGAAGAAAAGTAAAGAAGGGAAGAAAGTACAGAAAAGCAAACGAAATGAAGAACTGAAAAGTTACTTTCAAATTTTATTTTTAAATGGTATTTTATCCTTACTAGCATGTACTAATCATGCATGTTAATGGGGCTCAGTGCAGTGGTCCAAAACATATTCACTGACCAGATCCAGCTTCGCTTGACTCACACTTGGCCTCTCTAGTCTCTGGTAATCTGCACTCTACATTCAGGCCGACTTTTAAAAAAATTTGAACATATGAGTGAAAACATGTACAACTTGTTCTTTGGCTTGTTTGACATAATGTCATGCAATTGCATACATTTTGGTGTAAATGATTTAATTTTTCTTTAAGGATGAATAAAACCCATTAGACAGACACACACTCACTCACACACCAACACACACACACACATACACACACTCATTTTCTTTATCTTTCTGTTGAAGGACGCAAAGCCTAATTCCCCAATTATACCTATTCTAAATAGTACCAATAATAGACGTTGCTATTGAATTATCTCTTCGGTAAGTTGATTTCAATTCCTTACTATACTCAGAAGTGGGCTACTTTGATCATTTCATATACTTACTTTTTTTTGAGGTACATACTGACCTTCCTAATGGCTATCTTCATTTACATTCCCATCAAAACTGCATCAAAATTCTTTCTTCCATAGTCTCACCAGAACTTGCTATTTTTAAAATCTCATTATTGTTTGATTTTGAATTTCCCAATGACCGATGACTAATTATTTCATCGTGGCATGTTTCTACATGCCTCATGGCCACTGCATCTCTTTTTTCAAGAAGGACTTATTCAAACAATTTTCCCATTTACCACAACTTTGCTAGGCCACCATAATTCCTTACAACATTCTAAATCTGTCTTCTGCCCATAGATAAGTGTAGCTAACACCACTTATCAAAGAAGCTTCTCTTTACAGTAAAATATACTTTGTGTGTATGGGTGCTTGCCCTGAACAAATGTCTGTAAAATATTGTAAAAATAAAATGCAAAAAAAAATCTGCAAAAATATTTCTCCTAGTTCCCACTCAGAAATGATTTTCAAGCTTTACATAGTTTACTTTCTTCGGATGATGACCCTTTCATTTGAGATCACATTTACTAAGTATTATCTGCTTTTTGATGTCTACTAAATGTACCATGTGCATGCCTAGTACCCACAGAGGACAGAAGAGGGCATCATATCCCATAGAGCTGGAGTTACAGATTGCTGTGAACCAACATATGGATGCTGGGAACTGAACCTGGGTCCACTGATATAGCAGGCAGAGCACTTAGTAACCGAGCCATCTCTCTAGCCCAATTGTTCCATTCTCTCTTGGAGTATTAGGTGTTTTGTTCTTACTAGCTTTTCTGAAACCTTTCTATATTCTGATAACATTAATATTTATTCATATGTATAAATGTCAAATATTTTAATAGGCTTTTTTCAATTATTGCCTTTGCTGAGAAGAAGGGCTCTTCACCATTCTAGCTTTTGTTCTCTATGCTTGAGGTTATGTTAAAAAAACAAACAAACAAACAAAAACCAACATTGCCTATACAAATATCATAAAACGTTCTCAAAGGTTTCTTTTGCATTTTCAAGTCATATATTTTGATGTTTGCTCCATTTAAAGTTAATTTCAGGCTAGAATTATCTTCATACTAAAGCCAGATAAACAACAAAAGAAAAGCTATACAACAATAATCACATTGAACAGAGATGTTACAATTTTCAACAAAATACTAGCAAATTGAATTCAACAGCACATCATAAATTTCATTCACTATGATTAATTCACTTGCCCCAAAGTATTCAGCTGATAAATAGTAGAGCCGGATTAAGAACTCAGATTTCAACTTTTCAGTCTCCAACTTTTTCAATTTAGTATGTTTACTTCCAAGAATAACCTTTTCACATTTCATTCTCTTTTTTTGTATGTGAGTCCTACAGTTTCAGAAGATCAACCAACAATGACTGACTTTTTTCCTCATTTATCCCATAGCTCATATCACCGAGTACAGCACATAACCAATATTATTAACGTCCTCCCAGGTGGCCATGAACATTTGTGGCATTATCAATATTTTAGCTGACAAGATAAAGAAAATAGTCAATCAATAACAATCTTAAGAGTAATAAAACTATCAAATTTTACACAAGATTTAACTGTCTACTGAGTATTGACTATGTACAAAATTGAATAATAAGCACACATCAAGATATTTATTCTAAGTTGAGGAAGTTGTGGTCATATATGACTAACCTCATCACTTCATCAGTAGAATGAGGGACCAGGAATTCAGGGCCAGCCTAGGCTACAGAATGAGTCTGAGGCAAGCCTGGGCTAGAGTAGACACTGTAAAAACAAGACAAAAAAACAATCTGCAAAAATATTCCTAGTTCCCACTCAGTTAGAAATGATTTTTCAAGGTATTACATAGGTTATTTTCTTCAGATGATGGCCCTTCTATTTGAGATCACATTTACTAAGTATTATCTGCTTTTTTATGTCAACTAAATGTACCTCAAAATTATGTAGGTGCTATTGTGCTATTAAAAGCTATCAGGCCCTGACTAAAACAGCAGCTCTCTTGCTAAATCTAAAATATGGCCAACATAGGGAATATGGTTCTTTTGTAATAATCCTCCTACTAGACTGACTCTGAAAAGCTAAGTAAGGCAGAAACATGACAAGTTCAACCACAATTCTACTGCTCTGTCTTTGGGGGAAAGCAGTTCTAGGTTAGGAGAATCAAATGTTCAGGGCAAACAAAGAACTACAACCCCATGAAAACTGAACGATTCAGCAATCCACAAATGACAGATATCACAAACAAACAAGGCAATCAGTCTTTCCTCCACTCAGAGACATTTGCTCTTCCTTTTGTTTTTACATTTTTTAACTTCACTGCTGTGGAACATTACTTTAACTATGTAAAGATGTGTCGCATTTGCTTATGCTGCATTTTTTAACAATGGAAAGATGTGTTATATTCGTTTATAGTGCATCTGTTAAACAATGTAAAGATGTGTTGCTTTGCTTGCCTGAAGCACCTGATTGGGCTAATAAAAAGCTGAATGGCTAATAGCTAGGTAGTAGAAAGATAGGCGGGGCTTTCAGGAAGACAGAATAAGTAGGAGGAGGAATCTAGGCATGAGAGAGAAGAAAAGGAAAGAGAACGAGGGAGAAAGAGAGGAAGACACTTAGGGCCAGCCAGGCTGGCAGCCACCAGCCAGCCAGACATGGAGTAGGACATACAGAAAAAAGAAAGATAAATAAACCTTGAGGAAAAAATGTAGATGAAGAGAAACAGGTTAAATTAAATTATAAGAGCTAATGGGAAAAGCATAAGATAAGGCTGAGCATCCGTAACTAATAATAAGTCTCCTTGTCATGATTTGGGAGCTGGTTGGCGGCACAAACAAAAGTCTATTACACTTTACTTCCTTTTGTCTAACTTCAGCCTTCTCTCCTTCTAGTCTCTTTTCTTCCTTTCCTCCAGTATCTTTTCCCTTCTTGAATTTCCCCTTCACAGACTTGAGAAAGAAACCTTACATGTGAGAGGCTAAATGGAGTGCTTTCCTTCAGTCTGGCGCAGGTTACACTCACACTACTCAGAACTCACCAGGAGTCCTTGAGGAAAGATGAGAAAGGCCAAACACTAACCCTCACTTGGAAACATGCCTTTCAAGCCTCATGGTGCCCATGGAGTAGAAGTGGAGTAGACTCTTTTTGTCTGACTTTAACAAAATGGGATAGGCAATTAGGTGTACATAGTGGGTACAGGGAGGGATGACCAAAAGTATTTTTCTGAGTTAGTAATGTATATCCTACAACACCTAGGGGACTACAGAAATGTATACAGTGATATTGTAAATGGAACGACTGGGTAAAGACCACATAAACTGGGCAACTATTTTCTCTTCTCAGGCTTTCATACAAGCAACAAGACACAGAGATGCGTCTCACATTTCCTAAAATGACCCTGGAACATGCTCTCTCTTAAGAAGAAGGGAAGCTGAAAATAAGGTAATGTTGTATACACTGTGAAGGTGTGTTGCTCTCAATGGTTTAATAAAGAGCTAATTATATTTATATAGAGAGATATGCACATCAGAACATCATATTGTACACCAAAAATATATGCAGGTTTTTTTTATAACACTATGATAATTCAAAGTTGAAGGACAAAAGTCCATATTGCACTAGTGGACTATCTCCTCCTCTCACTCCCCACCCACCCTGTATCCATGTATGTAGGAATGTGTCTGCTGTCTCTCACTTGTCAGGGAGGACAACTGGTAGCTGCTCAATCCTGGGTGCCTTGGCAGTCCTAATTGCACAGAAGCCAAGATTCCTACAGAGTCATTGGACCCTAGTCAACAAAAGCTTGGAAAGGCTGGTTCTGCTATCCATTAAGGGATCAGAAGCAGTAGTAACAGGTCAAATTAACTTACTAGCAATGGAGAAATCCAAGCAAACAATAGGCAGAAATGATCTGCCTTCTGTATAAGCATTTTTATCGGCAATACTATTGTAGGTGATGTCTAAAGTCCAGGTGGATCTTCCCACATCAATCAAGGCAATGAAGGCACTTCTACTTTAGTAGTTCATTGCAATTTGTGACAAGTTGACATTTGAACCAACCATAAAGCTTTAAACATGCTACATGAAAACTTTCAAATTTTGTTTTTATTTTTTATTTGTGTGTCTGGTCTGTATATACGCACCATGCCCATGCAGGGCCCATGGAGGCCGAACAGGACCTCCAGTCCCCTAGAACTACAGTTTTAGATGCCTGTTAGCCACCATGTGGGTCTGGGGAATCAGACACAGGTTCTCTAGGAAAGTATCCATCCAAGCTCTTAACCAATGATCCTTAACAAATGTCCACGTGCCTGGCTCTTAACTTTTATACTGAAACAGGGTTTTTCAGTAACTGGAAACTTCTTTCCCCTGGCAATATTAAAGACTGAACCTAATAGTTTGAGCATGCTAGTTAAGTACTCTTATCACTGAGCTATGTATCTAACACTTTTTTTTTATTTTGAGACAGGGTCTCACTATGTTGCTGAGGATAGCCTGGGACTCACTCTGTAATTCCAGATAGCCTTCAAGTTGCAATCTTTCTGCTTTCACTTCCCAATTATTTTAGGATTACAGTCATAAGCCACCAGGTGGCCTGGATATAACTTGCAGTTTCTGAAACTCTGGGTATGATATTGATTATGAGAGAAAAAAAGCAAAGTTCATTAAAGAGATTATAAGAATCAGCTGTTAACTGAGGATATATGAGGGTAGTTACTTTTCATTCATTAGTTCTCAGACCATTTTTTCTTCCTCTCACAGGTATAGTTCGACAAAAGAACTAGCCTTCCTCTCGGAATTCCTCACTTGCTCAATAATGACAAATCCATCTCTGCCACATAACACTATATGTGTGTGCTTAAGTACACAGCCAAGATCACATTGACCAAATACTTTGGTTCAGACTGCCAAAGTATCTTCATGTTGTCCAATACCACGTGTTACTGCTGAGCTATCTAGACGGCTGCAGTATATATAAACTCATATGTACTCAATGTGTTTCATCATTTTGGGAGGCGAGAACTACTGGAACATCACTCAGGGTATTGAAGGGATAAATACTGAACCTTTAATTTTTTTCACAAGATACATTACTTGTAAAGGTAATGGGGTTTGCGATGGTCTGAATAAGATGGACCCCATATATACTTGAATGTTTGGTTCCTGTTTGGTGGAGTGTTTAGGAGGGATTAGAAGGTATTGTTGAAGTAGGTGTGGCTTTGTCAGAGTAGGTATGTCATTGAGAGTAGGCTTTAAGTTTCCAAAGCCCATACCAGGCCGAGTCTTGCTCTCTATTCTGGCTCCTGCCTTCTGATTATGTAAGCTGTCAGCTACTGCTGCCTGCATCATGCCTGCCTGTCTACCATCACACACCCCATCCAGATAATCATGAACTAATCCTCTGAAACTGTAAGCAAGTCCCTCAGTTAAATGCTTTCTTCTAAAAGTTTCCTTGATCACGATGTCTATTCTCAACAACAGAAAAGTGATAAGACAGGATCCAATATGACATTTCCATACATGCACACAGCATACTTTAATGATAGTAGTCCCTTCAGCCCTTTTTGGTACCTGACATCTACATTTCCTCTTTATTTGTTTCTTTTCCCCAATATTCTGTCATTTTATTTTTATTTCCCTATCATGTTAACCCTAAATTTTACAGATGGGAAAAACATCCCTTTTGTCTTTAGGAAGCTTCTACAGTAGTAGGCTTCCATATGACCCTTTTTTATAAAATACTTTTTTAAAAAGATTTATTTATCATGTATACAACATTTTTGCCTCCATGTATGCCCAAACACCAGAGGAGGGCGCCAGATCTCATTACAGATGGTTGTGAGCCACCATGTGGTTGCTGGGAATTGAACTCAGGACTCCTGGAAGAGCAGCTGGTGCTCTTAACCACTGAGCCATCTCTCCAGCCCCCATATGACCTTTTTAAAAAATTTTATACACACACACATACACTCATATACCCATACACTCTTATACTTGCCTCTCACCCCAACTCCATTATCCCCCCTTAACTCTTTATACCACTGACTTCTATCGAGATCCTCTCCCTTGAAAGCTATCCATCCCCATACCTCCTTATAGACTTTCTAACCTCTATAGGTATTCCAAATGAAATGCACATATCAAAGCTAACATCCATAAATGAGAGAAAACATGTGACATTTGTCTTTCTGGGTCTCAGTTACCCTACTCAGGATTATTTTTTCTATTTCCATCCATTAAACTGTGCATTTCACAACTGTGATTTTTTAACAGCTGAGTATAATATTCCATTGTGAATATACAACACATTTTTATTTTTATCCATTCATCAGTTAATGAAAGCTAGGCTGCTTCTACTTCCTGACTATTATTAACAAAGCAGCAATGAATATGAAATGAGGATGTATCTCTACTGTAAGGTATAAGGTCCTTTGGGTATATGGCCAAGAGTAGTAGAGCTGAATTACATGGTAGCTTATTTCTAGATTTTAGAAGAACCTCCATATTGATTTTTATAGTGGCTGTAACAGTTTTCACCCCAACCAGCATTGAATAAGTCTTCACCTCTCTCCATATCCATACAGCAAAGGAAAATTTCACCAACAGGCTATCATAATCCTTAGCATATGTGCAACAAACACAGGTGGCCATCAAGAGAATAAGGGAACGGGAAAGATTAAATAGGGTAGTTGATATGAGAAGAGGATAGAGAAGTAAATAAGGGAGGAATAGTTAAATTCTAAAGATATTCTGGCCGGGAGGTGGTGGCGCACACCTTTAATCCCAGCACTTGGGAGGCAGAGGCAGGCAGATCTCTGTGAGTTCAAGGCTAGCTTGGCCTACAAGAGCTAGCTACAGTACAGCTAGGACTGTTACACAGGGAACCCCTGTCTCAAACAACAAAACAAAACAAAAAAGACATTCTGAAAAAATCAGAAGCTTCCTTTAAAAGAATTTAAATGAAGTTACATTGTAATGGTGTGGCAATCACCCCACTAGATACAATAAGCAAACAAAGAAAATCCTCACTACTAAGAAGAGGTTCCTTCTTTTAGAGTCATTGCCCAGAGAGGTTCCACCGACCCTTAAATGTTACAGGCTATTGCTAATGCTATTTGTTACCCTCCAGAATGAAATAGTAAGACCTGATTATTGAAGACACCTCATACTTAAATCATAGAACAGAAAGAAGTCAAAACTTGCAGTCAAATAGAAGCTTCTTCTCTACTGGCTAACTTTCACAGTGTTGAAAGGTGCTACACGTGTTATCAGAGTTGAAAAGTAATAATCAGTGTTACTCAGCTGTGAATCCTGTGAGCAACAATATTTTCTGGTCTGGAAAGATGTGTTCACTGGTGCAACAGTGGCACAAACATCATGGATGTAACCAACTACTTACTTATTGGGTTTAAATCCCACTCAGAAAGAAGAGACCCATTGTTGGTACTGTTAACAGGACCAAGAACCTATAGCTTAATAGGTCATAGGCTATAGGGGGAGAAACTAGTACCACTATTCTGCTAAATGGACACAGTATTAAATCCACTCTAAATGACTTAACATTATTATGCCCATAGATAAATGCATTTTTCAACATAATCAGAGAAGTGTCTTCTTGTAGCAGATGCTGACTAACACAGAGAGTCACAATGAGTCAAGGTGCAGAGAATAAGAAACTGCAGAATCCTTAGCCCAAATGGGACATCTATATTATAGTCCCTCCTCCCAAGCCACAGAGATCATTTCAGAAGGGGAGGCAGAAAAAAAATATAAAGGCCAGAGATGGTGAACGACTACAACCAAGCAATTGCACATATGAACTCATGGCGGTTGTGATGGCATACACAAGAGCTATGAACGCTCAAGCCAGACAAAATTCCAGCATGGTGAGGGGAGGTGAGCGTGAAGTCTCACCCCTCATCGAGGATCTTTTGTCAGTTAACAGTTGCTAGGAGGAAAGTCAGTTTTCTTCAAAAACGTGGCCTCTGGTGAGTAGATCGCACTTCAGTGGAAGGCCACACATTCAAGATCATATGGACAGCACAAAATGAACTTGATAGTTTGTTTTTAAAGATGATTAAAAAGTCAGGTGTGTTGAGAAGGGGCATGAACCTGGAAGGAGTTGGGGAGGAAGGGGAATGAAAATGATGAAACTACATTGTACAAAATTCTTAAAGAATTAATAAAAATGTGAAAGAAAAAAACAAAATTAGCAACAAAAAGAAAACAATCAGAACTGACAATATCCTAAAGACAGGACAAGAGATGCTAATCCAGATAAAGAAAGCATTTAGGACACCAAACAGACAAGATCCGGAAAGAGCCTCCACTCATCACAGCATAATTAAAGCACTAAATATACAAAGTATATTGAAAGTAGTAAGAGTGAAAGAACTCACATACAAAGGTAGGACAATCAGATTAATAGCAGATAATTCACTGAAACTTTATAAGCCAGAATGGCTTAGAATGTTGTACTTCAAGTTTGGAAAGACAACTGCCAGCACAGGCTACTATACTAAAAAAAAACCAGCAAACTGTCACAATTGAAGGAAAAATAAAAGCTTGGCACGATAAAAATAGACTAAAGGAATTTATGACTACAAACCCAGCTTTACAGAAGATAACGGGAGGAATTCTTTGGACAGGAGAAAAAACCAATTCCATCAGTGAGGCCACAGAAAATAATAAACCATGGTAGAATAATAGTTAAGCAGAAAAGGAAGAGGGAAGAAAACACTGCAGAATCAACAAAACAAAACCAGGAATCAGCACAAAGTTTTTTATGATAATTGTGAATATTAATGGTCTGAATTCCTCAACCAAATGACACAGAAAAGCAGACTGCATCAAAATCCAGGAACCATCTCTTTGCTGCCCCCTAAAACATGCAGGTCACCACAAAAGATTGTCACTGTCGTAGGATAAAAGGATGGGCAAAGGTGTTCCAGGACAAAGGAACTAGGAAACAAGCAGATGTCACTAGAACTAATATCTGACAAAACATACATCCGAACAAAACTAGTGAGAAAAGGTAAAGTTACTTAACAGTGATTAAGGGGATAGTCCAGAGTATAGTACAATCTAAGAATATAATACATAGATGCACTCAGTTTCATAAAAAATACTATTAAATGTAAAGTAACAGATTAGCCCTAGCACGGAAGTAATGAGAAGCTTAAATACCCCATTCTTATCAACTTACAAGTCTTTCCAACAAAAACTAAATGAGAAATAGACTAATTATTCCATGGGTCACACTGACCTAACAGACATCTAAAGAACATTCCATCCAAACACCACAGAATACATACTTATTTTCTCAGCTGTCAGTGGAAATTTCTCTAAAAATGGATTATATATATTAGGGCACCAAACAAGTGTCAACAAATACACAGGAAAATTGAAATAATTTGTTGTATTCTAGCTGATTATAACATAATACGACTATAAATCAACAGCAAGAGACACTCTTGAACATACATAAACATGTGGCAATTAAATAGCACACTAGGGAATGATGAACTGGTCCTAGAAGAAGTCACAAGTGAAACAGAAATTCTTAGAACCAAATGAAAATGAAAATACAACACACTAACATGCGAGGAATACAACGAAAGCAGAGGCAAGTGCCTACATTAAACAATCTTCTTTGTGGTTGCTTCTGTGTTTCTGTCATGCTGTTGTGTCTACAGAGCCTAATTTCTCCCTGTGGGTGCATGTGGTATGTTTATAAGTGAACTTGTTAAAATATTACATGATCATTAACCTTAAAAAAAGAAATCAGATACTGGGGCTGGAGCTCAGCTGTTAAAAGCACAGGCTGCTCTTCCAGAGGACATGGGTTCAATCCCAGCACCCACATGATAGCTAACATCTGTCTGTAACTCGAGTTCCAGGATATCCAACACCCTCACACTGACAACCAAACAGGTAAAACACCAATGCACACAAAAATAGAAAAATATATATATATATATATATATTTTGGTTTTTCGAGACAGGGTTTCTCTGTAGCTTTGGAGCCTGTCCTGGAACTAGCTCTTGTAGACCAGGCTGGTCTCGAACTCACAAAGATCCGCCTGCCTCTACCTCCCAAGTGCTGGGATTAAAGGCGTGCGCCACCAACGCCCAGCTAGAAAAATATTTTTAAAACTCAACTAGATCTCAAATAAATAATGTAATGATACACCTTATGCCCTAGAAAAAGAACAAACAAACTCCAAATCAATAGGTGGAAAGTAATTCAAGATCAGGGAAGAAATTAATGAAATGAAAAAAGAAAACAAAATCAATATAAAGAATCAAACAAATAACTAATTCTTTCAAAAGAGAAGCAAGATTGAAATCAAAAAAGAGGTTAGATCAAAATTAGAGATAAAAATGGAGCCATTACAACAGATAACATTAAGATCCAGAAGATGTCTTAGGTCAAAAATGTATGTTCTACTAAAATGGAAAATCTAAAACAAATGGATACATTTGTTGACACATATGACCTACCAAAATCAAATCAAGATAAGATAAAAAATGTAAACAGCTCTGTAGGAAGCTATAAGACATACACATTAATTAGAAATCTTCCCAACCAATAAAGTCCAGTCCCAAATGAATTCATTAGTAAACTTTATCAGATGTTCAAAGAACTAACACCAATGCTTTAAACAGTATTCCATAAAATGGGAAAAAAAGAACAGTACCAAATGGGGTTTTTTTTTGTTTTTTGTTTTTGTTTTTTACCAAAACCTGGTAAAAACACAACACAGAGAACAGGGAAAATGAAAATTACAGACCCAATTTCTCAAGTAAACATTCATGTGAAAATTCTCAAAAAAATACTTGCAAACCAAATTCAAGCACACCATTTACCATGCTAAAGTTAGGTTAACTCCAGAGATGAAGGAATGGTGAAATGGACATGATCAATAAGTGTTATAAATCATACGAAAGAACTCAACAACAGAAATCACAATAATCATTCCAATGGACACACAGAAACAATTTTGACCAAATCCAATATTCCTTCATGTTAAAAGTCTTGAAGAAATCCAGAATAGGAGAAATGTTATTTCAACATAACAAATGGTATATGCAACAAACCTATAGTTAAGATTATAGTAAATGGAAAAACTCAAAGCATTCCCACTAATATGGAGGGCAAGAAGAGAGTTCCACTTTCTGCACCTTTATCTAATATAGTACTTTAAGACTTAACTAGAGCAGTAAGTCAATAGAAGTAAATTAAAGGACTCCAAGGACTCTAGGAAAGGAAGAAGTCCAAGCAAGTATCCTTTGTTGTAAATGACATGACCTTATATATAAGAGCCAGTAAAGATTCCACCAGAAAACGCGAAGATCTGATAAATGCTTTCGGTGAAGTGGCAGGATGTGAACTTGCCATAAAAAGCAGTATCCTTCCTATATACCAATAACAAACATACTGAGAAAAAAATCAGGAAAACAATACAATAGTGTACAATAGTTACAATAGTGTAAACAAAATACCTGAGAGCAAACCCAACCAAGAAAGTGAAAGACCTCTCTACAATGAAAACTTGAAAAGGCTGACGAAAGAAATTAAAGAATTCCCATGTTCACGGATTATAAAAGTCAAATGGTGAAAATGGACGGCCTAACAAACAAAATCTATAGATTTAACACAACTCCAATAAAAATTCAGTGAAATTCTTCACAGAAATGGAGGGGAAATCATAAAATTCCTGTGGCACCACAAAAAACTTCAGATAGCGCAAACAATCCTGAAGAGTAAGTACATGCCGGAGACACCGTCCCTGATTTCACTACACTGCAGGCCCATTTTAATAAAGGAAGCATGGTGCTGGTACAAAAACAGGTGCAGGGCAAGAAAACAGCATAAGGGACCCAGATAAAAGTAGAGGCAACTACTGCCGCCAGTTTTTTGACCAAGATGCCAAAATACACATTGGAGAAAATATATCATCTTCAACAAGTACTGCTGGGGAGAGTGGGTATCTGCATGTGGAAGAATGATGACATTACTTATCACTCATCCCCTACAAAATATCCATTCAAAGTGGATTAAGGAAATTTGAATAAGACCCTACACTCTGAAACTGCTGGAGGAGAAGGACAGTACACTTCAAGAGATAGGGGCAGTTAAGGACTTCGTGAATAGGATCTGATCACTCAGGAAATAATGCCGAAAATGAACAAATGGCATCTCATAAAATCAAAAGGCTTCTGCACATCAAGCGAAACTGTCACTCAAGTTAAGAGGCAGCCTACAGAATGGGAGAGATTTTTTTGGACAACTTTATTTTTTATTTATTTATTTGTTTTGTTTTGTTTTGTTTTGTTTTGTTTCTCGTGACAGGGTTGCTCTGTGGCTTTGGAGCCTGCACTGGAACTAGCTCTTGTAGACCAGGCTGGCCTCGAACTCACAGAGATCCGCCTGGCTCTGCCTCCCGAGTGCTGGGATTAAAGGTGTGCGCCACCACCGCCTGGCTTTGGACAACTTTAAATGCAACAATGAATTAATATCTAGAGCATACAAAGAACTCAAGGAACTTTAATCCCAGTACTCTAGAGGCAGAGATAGTTAGATTTTTGTGAGTTTGAGGCCAGCCTGGCCTACAGAGCAAGTTCCAGGACAGTCAGCTACAGCCTGTCTCAAACAAAAACAAACAAGAAGAATTCAAGAAACCAAACATCACCGGGCAGTGGTGGCGCACGCCTTTAATCCCAGAACTCTGGAGGCAGAGGCAGGCGGATCTCTGTGAGTTTGAGACCAGCCTGGGCTACAAGAGCTAGTTCCAGGATAGGCTCCAAAGCTACAGAGAAACCCTGTCTCAAAAAAAAAAAAAAAGGAAACTAAACATCAAGAAGACACACAACCCAATGAAATTCACTGTTTTGTTGAGGTGCAGGGGTATAGCTCAATGGTAGAGACTTGACTGCAAATTCACTATTTTGTTGACTATGTTTAACAGATTTAATAGATTTCCTGGGTATTCCTTGGGGCGTTTTAAGTGAAGATCATATCATTTAGATTCTTCTTTTTCTACTTTGATGCCCTTTCTTTCATTTTCCTTGCTTCCTTGCTCTAGCTAAGATGTCAAGCCCTACATTGAGGAAAAACACACTTTATTCATGATTCTGAAGGAAATGTTTGCAGTTTTTATCCCATTCATCAGAATGTTTACTATGGGTTTGGGATACATAGCCTTTTTTATATTGGGTATGACTAATCTTTTCTTAATTATTTCAGGCCTTTTATCATAAAGAGATACTTCATAAATTCTCAAATTAATCTTCTGCATCTATCAAAATTATATATAT
This sequence comes from Dicrostonyx torquatus, assembly GCA_028555095.1. Classification (NCBI taxonomy): domain Eukaryota; kingdom Metazoa; phylum Chordata; class Mammalia; order Rodentia; family Cricetidae; genus Dicrostonyx; species Dicrostonyx torquatus. The sequence continues at coordinate 649,799 of JAQHUG010000458.1, read as the reverse complement.
ATACACACACAAGTCCGTAGTTATGTGCTAGACTATGTTTACTGATATCCATTTTAAACTATCCTTGCAAACCTGGAGTGAAATTATGTTAATTATGGTATATGATTTTTAATAGATTGTTGAATTCAGTTTGCAAATGTTTTATTGAGCACTGTTATTTCCATGGTTGCAAATTTCTTTCTTCTTTTGTTTATAAGATTTTTTTTCAGTTATCTTTTGAAATGCTGCTTTAATGCCCATAAATTGCTCTAGTTTGTGGTTATCTAGTCTTTGCTTCTCTATTTATTTTAAAGGATAGTATCTGCTGGACAGAGTAATCATGATTAGCAATTATATGCACTCAGGCTTGAAATGCTCCCCATGCTTTCTTGGCCCTTAGGCTTTCTGCTGAATAGTCTGATGTGATTCTGATAAGTTTACCTTTATAAATAACCTGGCAGTGCTCTCTCGCAGCTTTTAATAATTAACAATATCATTTTGTTATGTACACAGATTAAAACTATGCAGCCAGTTATTGTTTAGGTTAGCCTGCAAAGTTGGAATTTATCGTCATTTTCATACACATGTTGTCATATTTTGTTCTCGTTAATTCTTCTTCCCTATTGCTCCCCCAACTCCCGTGCTCCTCACACACGTCTCCAGATGGTTTACTTTCTCCACTTAGCTCCTCCTTCTTTCCTAGTACTGTAAGCCATTACCCTATTTTCACCTCTTCCTCCCCTCTCATGATTCTCTTTATAGTTTTGTTTGGTTTTTTGTTTTTCAAGACAGGGTTTCTCTGTGTGGTTCCAGCTGGTCTCGATCTGCTTGCCTCTGCCTTCCAAGTGCTGCGATGAAAGCTGTGCACCACTACTGCTGGCAATCCTCTTTCCAGTTTTCTTGCCTATAAAAACACTCATATACAGAAAATACATATTTATATAAATTTTGATTTAGGCTTTTTTTTTTAGTTTTTGAAGACAGGATTTCTCTGTGTAGCCCTAACTGTCCAGAACATCACTCTGTGTGCCACCACTGCCTGGATAAATAAAAAAATTTTGTTTACTTTTTTTCTTTTCCTCTCATACATTGCAACCACAGCATCCCCCCCACTTCATTCATCCCAGTCTCCACCACCTTCCCTCTTCCCCAGATCCACTGCTCTCTTATTTCCCTTCAGAAAGATTCATCTACTTTATGTGTACCAGTGTTTTGCCTGCATGAATGCATGTGCATAAGTGCCCGGTGCTGACGGAGGTCAGAAGAGGGCATCAGATTTCCTGAAACTGGAGTTAAAGTTACGAGATGCCCTGCAACTGCTGAGAATCAAAACTAGGACTCTTTAAGAGCAACAGTTGCTCTTAACCACTCTGAAGCCACTATGCAAAACTTTAAATCTAAGCTTGTGGAGTCATTAAGTTGTTCTTTTCCTCTTCCCTCTGATCCTATCCTTATTTGACTAGTCACGAGATGGTGACAACTCTATCTCACATGCCTGGTACATATATCAAGAATTCTGTCTCCAGGGTTATTAGCTTACACTAGGCTACCTTCATCTCTTACCTACACTCGACCCTCAATTCATCTGTCAGTTCCACTGTATTGCATTCTTTGTGGAACAGACAGATCTTTAAAAATCCCATCAATGGCTGGGGAGGTGACTTAGCTTTTAAAGTACTTGTCATGCAGCAAGACTAGAGTTTGGAACTCCAGAACTCATGTAAATGCCAGGTGGGCATAGTGGCCCACCTATAATTCCAGGCCTGTGGAAATGAAGGAAAGGGGTCCCCAGAGCAAGGGGGTTTCGTGTAATTAGCCTGGTCAGCAAACTCTGTGTATCAATAAAAAGTCCTACCTCAAAGAATAAAGTGGAAGAGCAATAAAGGAAGATTCTTGACATCAACCTCAGACCTCTACATGCACACACATGCACACACACATACACACACACACATACACACACACACACGATATACACATGAAATGAAGAAAAGACAAGAAGAATTATAACAGCTTATACTACCCGTTGGTCATTACTATCCAGTACTTCCAACCAAAATAAGTCTATGACCAATTTGTGGGGCCATTGGCAGTGGGATCAGGATTTATCCCTAACGCATGAACTGGCTTTTTAGAGCTCATAGCCTATGCAAGGATACCTTGTTCAGTCTTGATACAGAGGAAGAACCTTAGTCCTGCCTCAAGTGACAAGTGCCCTACTTTGTTGATTTCCCATGGGAGGCTCCACCCTCTCTGAGGGGTGGAGTGGGGAAAAGGTGGGAAGAGTGGGCGGTTGGGAGGGAGAGGGAACTGGGATTGGTATGTAAAATAAGATTGTTTTAGAAATAAAAAGGAGTGGTCACGTGACCTGAGGGAAGGTTGTGGTGAACCTGGGCCCAGGAGACCCTGGGCAAGGAGGGTGTAAGGTGCTGTGAGGCTCATCTCCAGGAGCAGTCCGAATGGAAGATCAGAAACAAACTATCAAAGAAGACCTAATATTTAGTATCATATCCAGAAAAATTAAATAACCTCTGGAATCCGAAAGGTATCTGCTTGATCATGGATCCGCATATATCGAACTTAATGTCAACAGTCTTTTTGGGCGCATTCTGCATGTGACACAAGCTTGACTAGCTTCTAGCTTACCAATGGCTTTGATGCCATTTATGACAGCGAGTCTGTCTTATGCAAGTTTTGTAAGTTTACCTTTGAGTACAGGTGACTTGAACTGTGAGACCTGTGCCATGACCCGGGGTGCACTAGTCAGTTTTGGTATGGGTGGTTGGTTATACCCTATCCTTTTCGCTATACCTGTGAATGGAGGCCTTGCTGCCAGGTATGACTCAAGCCCTCTGCCACAGAAAGGAAACATCTTAAATTACTGG
>JAQHUG010000458.1:632071-646917 GCA_028555095.1 Dicrostonyx torquatus | reverse complement strand
CAGGTGACTTGAACTGTGAGACCTGTGCCATGACCCGGGGTGCACTAGTCAGTTTTGGTATGGGTGGTTGGTTATACCCTATCCTTTTCGCTATACCTGTGAATGGAGGCCTTGCTGCCAGGTAGGACTGGTTTCTAATTTAAAAATTTTATTTACATGACTACCTAAGGAACTCAGAACTAAAATGACCAAAAATATATCGTCATGTTGAGTCATTTAGACCAGAGGCAGTGTTTTCCCTTCTCAGGAGTTTTAAAGCCGTCCTCTGTCAGGCTTGATCTCTACAGTTCATGCACTAGCCTTCAGTGTATTCAATCCTTGCTACGAAACAAACCAGCTTGAGTGCTGTATAGTTTAAGAGTTTCCACACATGTCCAAAAGGAAAATGCTGTTGCAAACTGCTACCTCTAAGCCTTCCACACCAAAATCACTCCCGTTATTCTCTGAATTCTTGGAGCACCTCCAGAGGGTAACTAAAGAGGCACAAGAAACCAGAATCGTTTTTAAGACTGAAGAGAAGGCATTAATGAAAACAACTATGAAAACCATTGCTGCCAACAGTGAATATATGCCAATAAAAGAGGAAGACTCCCATTGTCTTTTAGATACTTTTACCTTAAGATTACTTAAAGACTTATTAAGATGTATATGTCTGATGATCGATATGTTTTCTTACAGGTATGAATCAAGCCCTCTGCCACAGAAAGGAAACATCTTAAATTACTGGATTACAGTTTCTAAGCCTATCTGTAGAAAGATGCTATTTCCCATTATACTTCAGACTGTGTTTGCAGCATACCTTGGGTGTAGAAAATATAAACTCCTGATAAAAGGCCCCTCAGCTCAGAAATTCATTGCCTTTAAGCAAATATTACAACAAAAATAAAATAATCTGTCTCTTATATATATTAATAAATAAATAAAAAGGAAAAATGTATCCATAAAACATCTATAAAAAATCTGTAATACTGTGGGAAAAAATAATAAAAGCCTAACACTGTCTAACCTACTACCTCATCAAAGTTAAATCCTTCTATAATGTGTTTCTTCATTTAGGAGGCTCCAGGTACTTGGGTATTTTGGGTGTTTGCCACATATCCTCCTTCATCTCTACTTCAGGGCCTTCCTAGCTGCTACTCTTTCTTACAATAGCCTCATCTCAGTTTTGCATGGCATCACAGCTAAGGGATCGCTCTCCACTGTCGTTATTTTTAAACCTATCACCTTGATGCCGTGTGTGTGTGTGTGTGTGTGTGTGTGTGTGTAATAGTATCTAATCATATAAGAAAATTATTATTATAAACGTGGTCTTTTTTCCCCTTCATTGCAATTATTCAATCTCCATAAGGGAGATGATTTCTGGGTACTATATGCCTAGCGCTAACAGTATTTAAGACAAAGTAGACACAATAAATGATTTCTATGTTAATTAATCAGGGAATAAAAAATTTGCTGTGTCCTAAGTATTGACAAAGTCTGACATGTACTTCACTGGTGATACATGAGATGATTGTTAGTTGGCAACAGATAAAAATTATTTTTAATGATCATTTTGACGCATAGAACAAAATATTGCTGGCATATTCAATACATATGTACACACACATGCATGTGTGCTCACACATACACACACACACAATCACTGACAAGAAAATAAAAAGTTACTAACATTGCTATATTTTGTTGTTTCGAGACAAGGTTTCTCTGTGTAACAGCCCTGGCTGTCCTGGAACTAGCTCTGTAGACCAGTCTGACCTTGAAATCAAAGAGATCTGCCTGCCTCAGCCACCCAAGTGCTGGGATTAAGGGCGTGCACTGCCACCACCCAAGAAAAATTTTTAAGAACCAGCAAAAGAATACCTGGAATGTACACTAATTCAAGCACATTAAACAATAGCACATATGAGTCAAAGAATCAATCAAGTGAGAAATTTAAGACTTATTAAAACTATTAAGAAAAAATGAAAAAATGACATACCAAAAGCTCTGGGACACAATAAAAGTAGTCTTATAAGCAAAACTTATTTCTCTACGCACCTAAATTTAAAAAAAATCAGAACACAAAAATAAATGACTTAATAGTACAACTCAAGAATTTTGAAAATGAGAACAAACCAAACCCAAGTCTGGCAAAAAACCAGAGCAGAAACTAATGAAAAACAATATACAATAAAAATAAATTGAAGAGCAGTTTTTTTGCATAAATAAACAAAATTGACAAAACTTTGCCCCAACTAACCAAAAGAAACAGAATTATACACTGTTATTAGTCAGGGTTCTCTAGAGTAGCAGAACTTATAGAATGAATGACTACATACATATGTATGTATATATATGGTGGGATTTATTAGAATGACTTAAAGGATGCAGTTCAGAATCCAACAGTGGCTACCTAAGAGCAGAAGGTCCTAGAATCCCGTAATTGTTCAATCCAGTCCACGAGGCTGTACATCTCAGCTGGTCTTCAGTATATGCTGGAATCCCTAAGAGGTAGGCTTCAATGCCAGAAAAGAAAGTTACCTGCTATCAGGACAAGGCCAAGCAGACAAAGAGCGCAGCTCCCTTCTTCCTTGGCCTTTGAAAGGGCTTCCAGCAGAAGGTGTGGTCCAGATAAGGCAGGCCTTCCCATCTTCAAAAGACCTGAATTAAAGGCGTGTCTTCCTATATCAAAGATCTGACCTAGAAGGGGATCTTCCAACTCCAATACAGGTGTGCCCTTCATTTGGGGGATTTTAGTTCTTTCCAGATGTAGTGAAGTTGAAAACCGAGAATAGCCTCACAGACACTACAGCAATCCAGAATGTTATAAAGGAACACTCAAAAACCTGTATTCCATTAATCTGGGAAATCTAAAGGAAAGGGAAAGTTTCTAGTTTCATCCAAAGTGAAACTAGAATTCAACAACCTAAAGAGACACTGAACAAATAAGAGGATCAAATGAGGAAAAATAAAAACCACTTGATTACAAGGCCAGACCTAGATGGGTCCCACGGCAGAATCCTACCAGACTTTCAAGGAAGATTTACAATCAGTGCTTCTTAAATTATTTTTATTTTTTTTTTTTTGGCTGTGAGCCAAGCCTTTAATGGCTGAGCCACCTCTCCAGACAATTAATTTTAAAAACTGGAACAGAAGGAGCACTTCTGAACTCCTTCTACGAAGCCACTATTACTTTACTATGAAAACCAGGTAGACACAACAAATAGAAAACTACAGGCCAATACTCTGATGAATAAGAAGATGCAAAAATCTAAAAAAAAGACTTGCAAACCAAATACATATATGAAAAAGATCATCTGTCACAAACATATTGGTTTTATACTAGAGATGCAGGGGTGATTCAATGTATGTAAGCCAATAAATCTGATAAATCATGTAAATGGACTTAAACATAAAAATCACATGATTAGCTCCCAATAGCTTTCTAAAAAAAAAATCTTTGATTAAAATTCGACATGCTTCCATGATAAAAAAAAAAAAAAAGTCCTAGAGACTAGGATCGGAGAAAACATACTTCATATGATAAACCCACAGCCAACATCATCCTAATGAAGAAAAGCTTGAAGCAACCCCATTAAGATCGGGAATGGGACGATGTGGTCTACCACCCCACTCCTTTTCAATACCATGGTTAGAGCATGAGCAGCAGCACCAAGGTAGGAGAAGGAAACTTGAGAAACTTGAGGTACAAACATGGAAAAAAAGAAATTAAATTATTCCTATATGCAAATGATATGCTGTTATACATAAAAGATTCCAACATTTCCACCAGAAAATGGCTAGAAATAATCAACAATTTAAGCAAAAGGGATGGATAAAAAATCAACTTTAAAAAAATAAGTATAATTCTATACACCAGCAAGAAGGAATAGCTAGGAAATGAAAACAATCTAATGTCCTTCAACTGAATGAACAGATAATGAAAATGTGGCACATATACCTAAAGGACTGCCATTCAGCAGTGAAGAAAAATAAAATCATGAACTTTTCAGGTAAATTGATGGAACTAGAAAATAATATATTGAATGAGGTAACCCAGACAGAGAAAGACAAACACCACATTTTCTCACATCTATGGCTCCTAGTTCCGAATGAGGGTTTAGATACTAGTGTACCTGTATAAACTAGGAAAGTAAAAGGAGACTGTGGGGGCAGGCTAGAGAGGGGAATTACAGAATACAACGATATCCTGGAGGATATGGGAAAATAAGGAGGGAAATTTTAATTGGGGAGATGGTGGAACATTAATACAAGAGAGATAAGAGATAACAATGACAAGGATGTTTGTAAATGCTTTAAGAAATCATATTATATTCACCTATAATTACATATAATACACACACACACACACACACAGATTTTGGCTGACTTTAAATGCAGTTATACCACTTTGGGTGGCATACAAAACCCTACAGCCAGGCATAGGAAACCTTCCTTCAAGCTGTTGGTCAAGGGAGTTCAAGAGACTCCCACAACAATATACAATATTGCCATTGGTTGTCTTCCAGAAGTTGAAGATAAGTCCCTATTGCTGAAGAAATCTCACACTTCGGCCACAGGACATGGAGCAATCTAGGTGGCTCTGACCCAGTAACATTCTCTATGAGGACTAACTAATACAAGCTGCCAACAGAAGAAAATAATCAATAGTCCTACTCCACTATAACCTAAGTAAGCTACAAACCACAATAATGATCAGCATAGAAAGATATCCCTAAGGGGTGCAAAAGTGGCACTCATATCTTGGCAGTTACCAACAGCTATCTTATTGGACTTAAGGGTCCACTCTATGGTGGTGAAGGGGGAATATCTGGTACTAGAAAACTAGCCAACCACTCATGGCTATTGAGGGCATAGATCTCTGAGAAGAGTCTACTAATGTCGCTTTCCTAAACCAATATAATTCATTTCGGAGGAGGGTGCTGAAAGAGAGAAAAAGCCAGAGGATCAAGAAATCTGCTGCAAGATTGTGCTTTCTAAATATGACAGAGAATCTATACCCAGGAAATCTCAACAGCATGCCTGCTTAAGACAGGCCTGACCAAAGACAACATCAATTGACATGCCATTGTGAACGGGGGAAATTGCACAGTTCCTTTATCCCCAAATGAAGAGTTACTCAAAGCCAAGAGGTAGTAACACACTCCTTTAATTCAAGCAATTGGGAGGCAGAAGTGAGTTCGAGGCCAGCCTGGTCTACAAACTGGGTTCCAGGACAGCCAAAGCTATTACACAGAGAAACCCTGTCTCAAAAATCAAAAGACTACTCAGAAAGGGAGAATTAGTCTTCTCCAGGGTTGAGCACCCTAAATGGTCACCCAATCCCAAGTAGTCAGACCTAAAAACATACATATTCAAGCAACACTAAACATACTCAGCAGGTTGCATTTATATACATAATCACTTACATACATGTAACAAAAATAAAACAAAATGACATACGATTAAATAAGAATTATTAAAATATTAGTAACATATTATACTGCATATTACCTGGAGATCGTGAAATGTATTTTAAAAATGTGTCAAATAGATATAAGAAATCATGAATGAAGGGTTCATTAGGCCTGAGTTCTTCCTGAGGAGCAATAGGTCATTTGTTGTTGTTACACAGCTCACTGGTACAGCCCCTAGAAGTTGTTCTTGCTCAAGTAATGCTTACCTCATGCAAGCAACCCTAATTAAATGGAGTGGGAGGCAAAAAACGTGAAAAAAAGCAGGAGAACTTGTCAGAAAGAAGGGATTCTATGGGAGGGGATAAGAGGAAAATGGATAGAATTATGATCAAAGTAATTATATATCTATAAAACTTTGAAAGAATAAATCAGAGTTTCCAAACAGGTAGCTACAGTGGTATGAGTTTAAATTGAGGTCTCTATTCTAGTCCATTAACTGACAAGTCTGGTTTGTGGCAGCACATGCTCTTTTTATTATCTCATCTTTATAGTACAACTTGAAACAAGGTGCCATGATAGTTCAAGCACTATGATTAATTTATTTATTGTTAAGGATCCCTTTTGTTTCCATATGAATGTTAAGATTGTTTTGCCTATTTATACGAAAACTAGCATTGAAATTTTGAAGGGGATTGCTCTGAATCTGTTGGTATCATTGGTAGGATAGCCATTTTCACAGTATTATTACTGCTAATATATTTTTTCATCTTCCAGTGCAGCGTTTCTCAACTTGCACTAGAAGGTCATGATCCTTTTGGAATGGCATACTGGATATCTTACATATAAGACATTTATATTAACAACAGTAGCAAACTTAAAGTTATGATGTAGTAATTAAATAATTTCATGGCTAGGAGTCACCACAACATAAAGAACTGACAGGCGGATCTTTGTGAGTTCGAGACCAGCCTGGTCTACAAGGATAGGCTCCAGGATAGGCTCCAAACCTGTCTCGAAAAAAACAAACAAAAAAAAACTGTATTAAAGAGTCACAGAATTAGGAAGGTTGAGAACAACTGTTCTAGTGTCTTCTTCAATTTCTTTTTTTAATGTTTTATATGTTCCATTATAGAGGTCTTTCATTTCTGATCAAGGGCTGTTATTTTTTGCTTTATATATACGCTTTAGGCAATTATAAGTAAGCTGATTTTTCTGATTTCTTTCTCAGTGTGTCTGTTATTACTATATAGGAAGGTTGATCATATATAGCCTTTGTTATGTTGAATTATATTCTTTCTATTCTTGGTCTCTTTGTGACTTTCAACATAAGCGGATGTTGATTTTTATAAAAATCCTTTTCAGAGGGGATCACGCATTTCTGACAGTGTATGTTTTTTGTTCTGTTTTGAATTCATGTCTCCTAAATACCTTACAACATATCATCTTAATTCCTTTGTTTCTTTTACTGAGTTTTAAATACATTTGATAATTTACAGAAATTTTACTCCTATAAATTCCAATTCCCTCCCTCATCTTTTGTTGTGTAAGTATATTGCATGTATTGTATGTTCATCAATATTCTTGTAGATATCACTTTCCCTAAATTATCTTAAGTACTTTTGTTAACCTATTCTTTAATTGAATACTGAATATATCACTTTGGGTGTACATGATAAATCTTTCTCTGATTCTTCAGACAAATTTCCCCGGGTGTAGAGTATTGAACATGGAGAAGATCTCAGTCAGAACCAATAGAAGACACATTTGCACATGAGGCATTCCTAAAGGCTGCCATAAAAGTTAAATAATGACAGTTTTCTGGGAATGGAACTTTAGAGAACTGACAGCCCTATTCTTCCCTTGCTAGTGGGTGCCAAATTTCTGCTTTCACTGAATGCAGCTGGAGAAGAGAAATGGAAATGAGATGAATTATAATTATAAACTCACAGCTCTACCAAAAAGATTTTTTTTCTTAAATAAATACTCTACGAGCCTGCATGAGACCGACCTAGACCCTCTACATTTGTGAGACAGTTGTATAGCTTGATCTACTTGTGGGACTCCTAGCAGTGGGAGGAAGGGCTGTCTCTAATGCTTTAGCTGGCTTTTGGGAACCTATTCCTCATACTGGTTTCCCTTGTCCAGTCTTAATACAAGGGGAGGTGCTAAGTCTTACTGCAACTTGATATGCCATGTTTTGTTGATATCCATGGGAGGCCTGACCCTTTCTGAACAGAAACAGAGGAGGAATGGATTGGGAGGCAGAGGTTGAGGCAGGGGAGGGAATACAAGAAGAGCAGGGAGGGAAAACTACACTTGGGATGTAAAATACATTAATAAATTTAATTTTAAAAGATGCTTCATTGATTTTTGCAAGTCTCAGGCTAATTCCTAGTATACTAAAAACATCTATTATAATTTTTGTCCTGCTAGTCTCAATTTTTTATATATGAGTGACATTTTTTAAAGATTTATTTATTTATTATGTATACAGTACAGGCCAGAAGAGGGCACCAAGTCTCATTACAGATGGCTGTGAGCCACCATGTGGTTGCTGGGAATTGAACACAGGACCTTTGGAAGAGCAGGCAAAGTTCTTAACCACTGAGTCATCTCTCCAGCCCCCTTTTTCTTTTCTTTTCTTTTTCTTTTTTTTTTTTTTTGGTTCTTCCAGACAGGGTTTCTCTGGAGCCTGTCCTGAAATTAGCTCTTGTAAATCAGGCTGGCCTCGAACTCACAAAGATCCGCCTGCCTCTGCCTCCTGAGTGCTGAGATTAAAGGCGTGCGCCACCACCGCCCGGCTGATGAGTGAAATGTTATACAGGTCCTTGCTCCAACATTTTCATTGATAACAATCAAGTTACAACATTCTTAAATTTTATATATAATATTTATATAATCACATGTGAGATTTTGTTCTTTACATTTATTCTAATGACGACTACTACTGCTTTGAAGTTTTACTAGGATCCATTGTATGACTCCATGTTTCTTTGCATAGATTTTTTTGGGACCTCAATACCCCAATTTTTATTGACTGGAATAAGGCCATAAAAGTGTATTTTGAGGACTATCCTGAATATGTACAAGGTATTCACTTGGCCAAACTCAGTGCCAAGTTGGGGAGATCAAAAGTTCAGGTGCATATATGATGCTGGATTCTATACTTTCATTATAAGATAACTACCTTACCTACTCAACTATTAAACAATATTTCAAAACTCTGCATTTATGAAGCTGTAACTCAATTCTGCAATGTCTGTCATTTAACTGACAAAAAATATAAATGGAGAAATAGTTTTTTCACACAGGAAAAAAAGAGAAATAGTTTTTCACATATCAGTAAAATCACATGAGAGATGTATGTGGAGTGTTGACTATACATGTGTGTAACCTGTAGCACAACTCAATTCTTTTATATATACCCATGAGAACTAAGTATGCATGCAACAAAAAAACTATCTATTAAAATATAAACTCATACAGCAAAACTCAAGACTGCACACAGTTCACATATCCATAAAATATGTAATAATAACTAAATTATGGTACAAATATACAATAGAAATTTATGCTAATATAAAAATAAATACAATGCAATATTATATACCAATGTAAAAGAAGCAAACCACAACCGCATCAATGAACCACAAAACCTTGAGAGAAATAAGCTTTATTAATATACTTTTAAATAGCACGTTCAGCTAAAAAATACAGATTTCAATTATCTTTAAAATTCTATTTACAGTGCTAAGAATAAGAGACTGGGTGCTCAGCCCTAAACCAGACATCTAATTAACCCCAACATAAGAAGCCTCATGGAGCATCACAGAAGAGGAAGCAGAAAGAATGCAAGAACAAGATGATAAGGGAGGAGTGAAGTGAAATGCTGTCTTTGGACATGACATGGCTATCGCAATCATGAACTTACAGGAGTTGTGGATTACCTACACAAGCTCTATACAAGATCAAACCAGGCAAAATTCCTGAATATACGTGGTAGAGGATCTCCAGGACCCATTCCTTATTCTGGGGCTATTGGCAATGAATAGTTGTTGGCGCGGGATAGAACTCATTTTTTTTTTTTTGGTTTTTTGAGACAAGGTTTCTCTGTGCCTTTGGAGCCTATCCTGGAACTAGCTCTTGTAGACCAGGCTGGCCTCGAACTCACAGAGATCCGCCTGCCTCTGCCTCTGGAGTGCTGGGATTAAAGGTGTATGCCACTACCACGCGGCTGGAGCTCATTCTTTTTACGGATATGGCCATTGGTAGGTTTCTCGTGCTCTAGTGGGTGGCTCCACATCCATATACATTTGAACAGACTAACTGAATTTAGTGGATTATTTTTAGTTTGGTTTTTTTTTTTTTTTTGAGACAGGGTTTCTCTGTAGCTTTGGAGCCTGTCCTGGAACCAGCTCTTGTAGACCAGGCTGGTCTCGAACTCACAGAGATCCGCCTGCCTCTGCCTCCCGAGTGCTAGGATTAAAGGCGTGCGCCACCACCGCCCGGCAGTGGATTATTTTTAAAAAGACATGACATTCAAAAGGGAAATGGGGGAAGTTAGAGGGAAGAAAAGAGGGTGGATATGATATTTTATCATAAACATGCATGAAATTATCAAAATTGAAGAAAAATGTAAATATACTTTGGAAGTTCCTTTTATTTTGTGCATGTAGAATTCTAGAACGACAGGCCATGCCAAAAAATATAACATATGAATGTCAATCAAGACAACCCAATAACCTTACAAATTGACAGCAATAAGCAATTTGATGGGAAAGCAGTATATTTCATACCTAGATGTTCTTAGTACTCTTGCCAAAATAAAAAATTGCAAAATATCAACCATGGATTTAACAAAGATACATTCTCCAAGAGAAATGGTAGCAGACCATCACCAGAGATGGCGCTATACATGAAATAGACTATCTACCAAGATTTGGTTACATTTACACAATTTGGCACTACGTTTTCCATTGCAATTACAAGATTAACTGCCATGCACAACTGTATATTATTAATGCTTATGATGCTGACAAGTTATTTCTTTTTATTCTGTAAGATACAGTATCAAAGCAAGATCAGTTTCCAGAAATGGCCAAAACACATAGCCAACAAAGCCTGTTAGAACAAAGGCGGTTAGAGTTCCTGCTCAAATCACTGAAGTTGAATGAGAAGCTGTTTCTTTAAAACACTAAGAGACTGTAGAGATGGCACAGCAGTTAAGAGCGCTGGCTGCTTTTCCAGAGGATCTGGGTTCAATTCCCAATCTCGACATGGCCATCTGTAACTACAGTTTCAGGGCACCCAATGCCCTCTTCTGCCCTCTGGCACACACATGGTACAGACACACATGCAGCAAAATACCCACACATACGATTAAAATAAAGATAAAAAACATAAAGAGCGAGATCCTATGACAAATCAGTGCTGCAGAATCACCTGCTGACTGTGAGCTTCAACTTGCTGCAGAAAGAGAACTGTGATTATCATCCATAACCTCAGCAAGTACCAGAAGCAGAGCTTTGAGAGCAGCAGAGCTTAGACAAGATGGCCATCCACTGATATGGTACTGGCCATGGACATATTAAAGCACATGACTTTCCTGAGTGACATAAAGACCATGATGGATACTAAGAAAATAACCAGCTTAGGACTTCTCTTGCTGAACAGCCATGTAGTCTACATCCAGATTCCCCCCAGACTGTGGTATACTCTACAGAACTCAGTGACCTCCCCCCAGTCACTGGAGCTGTTAACACCAGGGAACTGACCACATTATGGCAAAAAATCCTCAAGCAGAGAGATTAGGAACGGAACAGGCCCATGGGCAACAAGCATATTATCTACATGGAGAAGTCTCAGGTGGCTTTCACAAGTACATTGCACACCTGCAATGGCAGATGTGGGAAGACCTCCCCCACCTGGATGCCCAGGTGTCTTGGACATAGCTAGGACTAGCACTATGACACCATTCATCAGAGCCGCCCTAAGCACCTGGGGGCGCAAGGGACCAGCTGGCGCCACACAGGAAATTCCATTTTGATTCCACATTAAAGAAGGAGGAAAGGGAAAATACATTGGAAGCTCAGGATTGCCCAGGGCTGGTTAAAACATCCTTGGTTCCAGAAGAGATCATTGTCTCAGTTGAGAAACCATCCAGGGTCAAAGGCTATGACTGTAGTGGTAAAAGCAGAAGATGATTTGAGGTAGGAGGAGACTGCAGGCTGTGGCAGCCCCCCAGTCTTAGAAGGTTCTTTCTGCCTATCTTGAAACCCCGTACATACCAGGAGCAGCTGTAGGCCTCCTAGGCTTCTATTCCATGAAGACCCCTAAGCTACTGTCTTAACTGGAAAAAAAAAACAGCCTGTTTTGCCTGCTTATGAATACCAAGCAATTATACAGATAACCTAAAACCTACATCCATCATCCTCGGGCCATTTCTATGCCCTACTCCCTCAGTCTATCACTGACCTCTTTAACTACTGCCTCAAAACTGCAGGCCATCCTAAGAATAAGGAAAGCAGAAAAGTGAAAAAATGTATCAAGGGCAAATGTTATAATAGTTTTCTAAGTCAGCTAAGGCAAACAATCATGCCTACAATTCTTAGTATATGCATGGCTAAAAGAATTCTTCATAAATTCAGATCTACAGATTCCTACAAGTTGTAAGTTGGATATGTACATACACGACATACACTCCTTTCTCTCTCAATTTTCCTCATATCTCTATCTTGTATTCATCTTGAAATGTATATACAACATAGACTTTCACATACATACTAAATATTACATGGACCTTCTGATAGGCAACACAACTTGCCTCATAAAAATGGTTCAATTTCATACTAGACAGTAAGATTATTAATGTTACCATGCGTTGAACAAAGAATGAGAGAAAATAAAGAAGGGAAAACAAAATTTTTAGGGTATGGATCTATTCTGGAAGATGCTAGAATGGTTGATACTCCTATGTGTCCATCAATACTTACAGGTTCATAAGAGTGGTATAGTTAATAATGCTGCATCAATACTGCTATCACTGTATTGGTTCAGTACTTGCAACAAATGTAAGCAATGTAAGATGTAAATGACAGTGGAAACTGTGGTGGAGCGGGCATATGCTACATAATCAATTTTTCTCTAAATCCATGGGAAAGTGGGCATGGGCAGCTGCAAATCCACATCACATGGCTCCACTGAGGTCAGAGAAGATCCAGGGAAGTGCTTCTCCTTAAACACACTGGTCCTTCAAGAACAGTTAGCTGAATGAGCAAAGAATGGACACATAACTAACAGTAAGGCCTGGGAACTGATAATTTTGAAGCACAGCAAGGGGCTTGCCTGAGATCAGTGGCTAAAGGTCACAAGCCTCTCATCACACACAAAGGCACCATAGAAGACCAAGGGAAGAAAGAGTTCCTACAGATACAAACTGTACGTGAAACCAAGGACCCTATACACTTCCACGGGAAGAAAGCACAGAAATTCATCCTGGCTGTGGAATCTGTGGTCAAAGTGAGATACTGCAAGACCTATGCAGACTTGTTGTTAATGTCACTGAGGTTAGCGAGGGTCTTCATGCTCCCCCTCCCTAACACAGCACAGATACGGACAGAGCATCAACAAGGTGCCTGAGAACTACACCGCTCAACCTAGTACAGCTGTGCCAAAAACACTATCCAAATGCTAACCATCTTACCTCCACTGGGGCAATAAATAACCCGAATCTGATCTTACAGGTTTGAACTGCAATTACAAACTGCACCTTCTTCATCAGTGCAATTTGCTGCATGAAACATCACAGGGAGGGAATAAATTCAAACGTATTCCACCAAACAATATCTACTAACGTGATCACTATACTTTAAATGTATTTTATTATACTTTGTCTTAGCTTTTCTGTTAATATTTTATCTCTTAAAACAGTTTTGTTTTTTTACTATCATTCTTTCATAAATATCTCATAGTGGGCTTGGTTTAGTCTGCCTATCACTGGGCTGCATTTTATAACTGTGCTCTGTATTTCTCAAGCCAGCCTACTGTGCAGTGTCTACCACGCTACTCTGCCCACATTCTTTCCCTCTCATTCCTCCTTCTTTTCCTCTTCCTCTCTTCCCTACTGCCTTAGGGTTTCTGTTGCTGTGAAGAGACACCATGGCTACAGCCACTCTTATAAAGGAAAACATCTCATTGGGGCTGGCATACAAATTCAGAGGTTTAGTCCATTATAATCATGGTGGCATGCAGGCAAACATGGTGCTGGAGAAGGAGTCAATAGTTCTACATTAGGATCTGTAGGCACAGGAAAAGAGTGCCAGTGGACCTGGCTGGGGCTTCCAAAATCCCAAAACCCACTCCAAGTGACAGACTTCCTTTAACAAAGCCATGCCTATACCAATAAGGCCTTACCTCCTATTAGTGCCACTCCCTATGAGCCTATTGAGGTCATTTGCATCCACACCTCCACACCTACCCTCCTCTTCTCTTTACTTCTTAACTATAATATTCCATAGCTTCAATAATCCCTAATTATTATGATTATCATCCAAATTTCCCCTCCCACCTGATACTTTTCTGACCTTAGTCTTTTTCATAGCTGTTAAAATATTAACTCTTATCCTTACCATGTCTACTTCTCTTAGGCTTCAAGCACTTTAAATAATAGTAGCTAATATTATTTACTATATTATTGTTGTTGATGATGTTACTATCATGTGTACATGTGATACACAAGGAGGATGCGCATGCCATACTACACATGTGGAGGTCAGAGGACATCTTTGTGAGTCAGTTCTCGCCTTCCATCTTTATGTGCATTATAGGGATTAAGCTCAGGTCATCAAGCACTTCATGCACTGGACCATGTATAATATTCTATCCTTAATTATTCCCACTCTCACAGCTAGAGAAGTTAAAAGAAGCACTGTATTTGCATAGTGGGCCTAGTCAGTAGTAGTGCTTTTCTTAAGTTAATTCTACTCTGGGAGTAATACACAAGAAATACACCTTGATTATGGGTCAAATGACAAACTTCTGAACACTTCAACTCTATCATAACCCCACACTCAAATACTGTAAATAATTCAAATGAAAATTACAACTAATCTAAAACTCCAAGCAAAGAAAACCCACATATGTGTAAATCCCAATGAACTGACATAATAAAGACAAAAAAATCGAGGCTGTATGAGACACACTCCTGAAAATACCAATTCAACGTTAACAACTTCCAAATACAATGAAACCAATGACGTCTCAAAGAATTGCAAAGAATGATTAGGAATGTTTGATAAAATCAAAAGGATACAAATAAACTAAAACCTCAAAGAGAATACAAAGTAAAAACTGACTTTAGAAAATCAATACAGCAAGGAAATTTTCAAAACCATCTTACCCTGTCTTGGCAGGATTTGACAGTTTTGCTTAAAATAATCTGTCAGTTATGCT
>JAQHUG010000458.1:567346-606647 GCA_028555095.1 Dicrostonyx torquatus | reverse complement strand
TTGTAGACCAGGCTGGTCTCGAACTCACAGAGATCCGCCTGCCTCTGCCTCCCGAGTGCTGGGATTAAAGGCGTGCGCCACCACCACCCGGCAAAAGCAAAGTTTTTCAAAAAAATAAAGAGCGTAGGAAAGTGCTCAGCAGATAATAGGTGATACATGGAAGAATCGGGAAAAGAAAGGCATTAGGTAATGAAAACTGCAAAAATAAGTTTTCAGCATCTCACCACAAAAATAGCAAATTACTGAAGTAATGGTTCTGCTATCCCACTTGCAGCTTTCTATAATATGCATGTATATCAAGACCAAACATTCTATGTATCTCATAAATACATATAATTATTGGTACGGTTCATTTTGGTTGTCAACATGATGTGATTTGTAATCAACATGAAAACAAACCTTTGAGCAAATGTGTGAGGGATTTTCTAGATTAGACTAGCCAAGGTGGGGAGTTACACTAAATGTGAGTGACACCATTCCACGGGCTGGGGTTCGACATACCAGAAAAAGGGCAAGGCAAACTGGGCATAGCATTCATTTCTCTGTCCCTTGCCTCCCTGCTGCTATGACTTGCCCACCATGATGGACTGTACTCTGGAACCGTGAGCTGAAAGAACCCCTTCCTTCTCTGATGTGCTTCTGTGGGGGTATTTGTCACAGCAAGAAGACGAGTACCTAACACAAGAATTCATCAATAAAAATAAATGTTGAGGAACTGGAGAGATGGCACACAGTGCTTAAGAGTGCTCACAGCGATTGCAGAGGACCCGAGTTTGCTTTCCAGCACACATGGGAGGAAGTTCCCAACCACCTGTTCTAGGGGAGCCGGGGCCTCTCTTTATGGGTGGATCATGTTTATTGATTTATATACACTGAACATCCCTGCATCTCTGGGATGAAGACAACTGATCATCATGATGGATGATCTTTTTAATGTGTTTTTGAATTTGATGTGGAACTATTATATTGAGAATTTGTGCATTTACGTTCATAATTTTCTTTGCTGTTGCTGTTGATCTTTGTATGGTTTTGGTATTGGGGTAACAGTGGCTTCGTAAAAAGAATTAGAAGATGTTCTCTCAGTTTCTATTTTGCAAAATAATTGAGGGCATATTGGCCTCAAATTAGGGTCTGAGAGAATGTTTCACAGTCCATCTGTCCCAATAGCAATCAGAGTTCTATGAAGAAAAGAAGCTACAGTGAATGCCAAAACACCCAAATAACCCTGTTTTATTTATTTTTTTTTTATTTTTTGGTTTTTCGAGACAGGGTTTCTCTGTGGCTTTGGAGCCAGTCCTGGAACTCACTTTATAGACCAGGCTGGTCTCGCACTCACAAAGATCCGCCTGCCTCTGCCTCCCGAGTGCTGGGGTTAAAGGCGTGCGCCACCACCGCCCGGCGTAACCCTGTTTTATTACCATTTTTATTTTATTTTATGGCTAGTGCCCCAGAATTTGGCTCTTGCCTTCTCACAGCTTTTTATTTTTCGTGTGCATTATCATTTGAGGGGTTTCTGTTTTCAACATTTCAACTTGCAGGATTTTAATCTTTCATGACTGTGATTTTCAAGATTCTAGACCTGAAAAATATCAGGAGTTCAGCTTTCAGGAATATGGCACTCAAGACTGGCCTTCTGGGAAATAATATACACCATTCTCTAACCAATCTGTATATAATAAACAGCTCAATGGTACACCCACACCTGTCATTTTGTATACTCTCAGTCACTTTAGTTTGCCTTGAGTCACTTAGCACTGTGTTTTGTAATTATACTTGGGTATCCTCCTTAAGAATATACCCAATGGACTGAGATCAGCTGCCTTGTCTTATTCACTGTATCTGACACTTGGTGCACTCAAACAACTGTCATATCTACTGTATGAAAGGCTAAGCTCTTGAAGTCGGGTACCAGGGAAAGCAGTCACACACTGTGGTCAGAACACTAAACTCAAATCCATCTGGGCTTGAGATCTAACTTCACCACTCAGTTGATATGTGATTTTGAACAAGTCACTGTATAGATAATAACTGAAACTGTCTTCTAAGTTTAAACTGAGTTCATGTTAACACAGTCACCAGAGGCCCAGTCCTGCAACTTCTCTATAAAGACATTAAGTGTCTGTGCTGTAGTTTATAGGACATGAAGAAATGGTAGCTATAATAGTAGAAGTACTGCCATTGATAGTCCTCGTCAGAGGCCAAATGAGAATTTTTAATCCCGCATCTAATCCCGGGAACATGTATATTATTATACACAGCCAAAGGAACTTTATAGATGTGGTAGGAATCTGAAATTGGGGTAGTATATAAGATTACTGCACTGTGCCCAATGTAATCAAAGAATACTATTTATGAGGAAGGCAGGAATCCGAGAGAGGGAATGGAAGAAGATTACCACAGCCTTTGAGCTGAAGAACACGAATAGCCTTGAGAAGTGAGAAAAGGCAATCAAGGTTTGCCCTGGAGTTTCCAGAAAGGGCAGTCCTGTGGACACCTTTATTTTAAGCCTTTTAACTTTGAGAACGGTAATAAAATAAATTTGTGCTGGTTTAAATCACTAGTTTTGTGGTAACTTGTTACAGCAACAATATAAAATTAATATAATCACTGTCAATATTTCCTACATAAGTGAATTCCTTTGAGTTATGGCAGTAATTTTGTTATTTAAGAGTGCTTTACACTCTAGTAAAAAGGACTGCATGTCCTTGACAGAAATGACTATTATTTTACTATATCAGAAGGACTGACTATAACTTAACAATCCACTTGAGCTCCTTAAGGAAACATGACTCTATAGCCATGACTTTCAACTTCAGCTACAGAGCTAAATCACTAGAGTGGCTTGAAACGACCACAGTTTTCACATAGCAGCCTAGACCAATCACATGAAAACAGCTGCAGTTGGGATAAGGCCCTCACTGCTTTAAACCACTCTCAAGGTGTTTCTAGAGAACATCACACGCCACTTTCATCAGCTACCTGATCACTGTGGCAGATATACACAACCACTGCTACTTTCAAGATTTTTTTCTTGTGAAAAGAGGACAATGCAAGAACATTTATAATTTGAATTATAAGACAAAGAGAGATGGATTCATGTATGCCTCTTACCAAAAAGTCCTATGAAAGCAAGGGCACTTTTGTCTGGTTGCCTCTGTATACTTACCTGTTTTGCATTCAATAATATGTAAGCCACTTGAAAATGTACAAAAACGAAAGTAATGAAAATCCATGTTAGTGCCTTAAAACTTTGGCAAATTATAACCCACAGATAATGTTTAATTCAGCTCCTTTTTGGAAAAATAAAGCACTATACATGTGCTTAGAGTCATCCAATTAAGTAACCATCTCATTTCCTTTACTCACTGGAGTAATTTTTTATACTTTCATACATGCACGTGTGTGGGGTGTGTATGCCTGTGTATGAATTAATTTATCCATGTGGCTCTAGTTCATTGTTTAGTATGCCTTACATGCTATCAAAATATCAGAATTACATTTTCTCCTGCTATTTAGATGGTTTCTATTGTCTTTCCCTGTTACACTGAAGCTGGAAATAATACATTTTATCAGGTCTCCTTGTACATATGTTTGATTATTCCTCTAGATAAGGCTCAAATATTAATGTATATAAAGAACACTTGGGATTTTGTCAACTTCAAGATTCTGATTTTGTAGGGCTGTGGTGAGCCTGAGAGTATATTTCTAGCAAGCTCCCAGATGATGTTGCAGCTATTCTGTGGACCAGATTTAAGAGTGGTGAGCTAGCCAGGTGGTGGGGGTGCACACCTTTAATCCCAGCACTCAGGAGGCAGAGGCAGGCAAATCTCTGTGAGTTTGAGGCCAGCCTGATCTACAGAGAGAGACCCAGGATAATCAGGGCTATACAGAGAAATCCTGTCTTGAAAAACCAAAAAAAAAAAAGAGTAGTAAGCTGGATTTATTCTGAAGAAAAAGAGAAAAATGGTGTTTTTACAGTGTAGACACCTGGCACACCACCAAGTGATCCAGGTTAACAGCACCAGTGACATCACATGTATATCACATGCTCTCTGAAATGACACAAAGATAAGGTCTAACCGCTCTGCTTTATTCTGCCCCACAATGCAAACCTCAATGTGACCAGGAGATATCATCAGACAATCACAAATTAAGTGACAAAATGAAAACTGAATGCAGTGTGTATTTCTGGATTGGATAGAAAGCAGGCCATCAGGTAACAACTTGGGAAAATTCAAATGACACTATTTTAGATAATAGTATTATTATCACTTCAGTCTTCATGGGGAATTGGCTAAAGCCCAAAGCCTATAATCTTCATATTCATCCAATCTGTTGTGGTGTATGCTCAGTACATCAGTTTATAATTCCTATCCACAAGAGAACTTCTTAAAACTCTAACTCCTCTTTGTACATCAGCTTTCATTCTCCCTAGAATTCATATTCTTTTTAATGCTTGTTCATTTGTACATCTGAGGATTTGAACCAGCTTGGGGAGCTCTAAGTGAGCCACAACTCCAGTTTGGGTAAGATCTAGCCTCTTTAGCGATCGAATCACAAAAGGAGATCAAATGGCCTCTTAATCCTAAAGTATAGTATTTCCTAAAGTTATTAAAATGTTTTTTTTCAAACAATACTTTCTTTTATGGTATAGCAATACAACTTCTGTATCAATAATACTACAGTAAAATGAAAAAAGAGATACCTGTAACTTGGGAAAATGCTTTTTATTCAAGTCCAATTTTGGGTAAGCATCTTAGCTACACTAATAGTAAAAAAGTTTACCTTATTTTTCTTTATTAATTTCTTTTGTTTTGTGGGGGTTTTGGTGTTTGTTTGTTTGTTCAAGACAAGGGTTACTCAATGTAGCCCTGGCTAAACTGGAACTTTTTCTGTAGATAAGGCTGGCCCCAAACTCACAGAAATCCACCTGCCTCTGCCTCTTGAGTGCTGAGATCAATGGCGAACATGGAAGGGGGTATCTTTAAACGGTGGAATATAGGATATAAAACCCTGACTCTGATTCCAACTTTTAACCTCCACATACAAAGGAAATGATCAATTTCTAGAAAATGTGCATCTGAACACAAAAGAGCAAATGGCAAGAGAGAAACTGAGTGTCTGGGTAAAGAGAAGGGTGAGAGGCACAGGCAGAGCACAGATGCTATGCCTTTACAAAGACAGTCTTCACTGAGCTTCCGGGTGCCCTCTCCCTTTCTCTTGGAAAAGGAGTACCCTTAACGGGGAATCACCAGTAAGGGAACTTTATACAAAAGATTTCCTACAAATGCCCCTCATTTCTAACTGCTCACTTATAGAGACTGTGTGCTCCATCTAAATAGAAATGCAGAGGTGTCACCCTGTGACCACAAATACTAGCAGCACTCTCTTATGTGGCCAAAAAACATGCATTAGGCACCAAGAATGTGGTAAAAACAGACAGGCATGTTTCGCCCCCACGGAACTCAGAGCCAGGCGGGTTGAGTTCAGATGACTTCTCATTCTCACAAAATTGTCCTCCTGCTTCCTTCCTTGACAAAAATTCCATCTTCAAAGCTTTAACTCAAGCCTTTACATGTCATTGAAACATTTTTCTGACTGTCATTACCCTGGTCATTTCCCTTAAACCTGGATTCTTGGGGCATCATCTGTCTGTTCCCTTCAAGTTGGGCATTCGGCATTGCCTGGTTGTAACTACTTCCTTGTGGGCCTCCCCCACCCAAGTGGACCATAAATATCGTCAGGGGACATATTAAGCCATATTCATCCTTACCCTAGGGCCTGGCACAGTGCCTGGCATGTAGTAAATGTAACAGATGGTCCAAGAGCTGCTGCTCTTGCTGTTGACTGAGATAGTATAGTCCACCATTGTGGGGTATTTATAGTGGTGATACAGTATGCCATTGCTTTTCTTGCTTTACACCCACACCCTTACATTTACTATCCCCTCGCTGTTTTCAGGCCAATATCCACGCCCCTTTAAAAAAACAAGCGAAATGCTTCCTTCTTTCTGCACCAAATTGTTTGCTCCTTGAGGAAAAGGCCCATAGTTTCTTAATTAGAAACTCTACACTACAACCATTAATCGGATGGAACCACCAGTCACTGACATAATAGAAGTTGCTGTCACTTTGTCCTAAGAGACAAAGGGATGGACCTGATTTTTACACATGCTTTCACTTGATCCTCCCTTGTTTATTTGGCGGTTATAAAATCTCTCAAACACAGTTCCCTGATTAAGAGCCCTTGCTGCAGGGGCTAGGGAGATGACTCAGTGGTTAATAGCAAGAGTTGCTCTTCTAGAGGACCTGGGCTTGATTCCCAGCACCCACATGGCAGCTCACAATTGTCTGTAACTTTGGTTCCAGGGGCTCCAAACACCCTCATACAGACATACATGCAGGCAAAAATATGAATGCACGTGAAATAAAAATAAATAATTTTTTAAAAAGAGCCCTGGCTACTCTCACAGAGGACCAGGGTTCAGTTCTCAGCACCCACATGACAGCTCACAACCATTTGTAACTCTAGTTCCAAGGGCTCTAGCACCCTTTTCTAGCTTCCAGGCATACACTAGATATGCATACATACATGCAAGCAAATACACACAAAATAAAAATAAATAAGTAAATATAAAGAAGTGGGATGAAAATACCCACCATCAAATTGATGCTCCATAAAAACCATCTTCCTCTGTGCATTCTTTGCATGAACAGATATTGAAATCTAACAATGGACTATGTGCCATTTCAAGTTGTGGGGAAAATAACATTGAACACTAACCAACAAAAGGTATAGCCCTCATGAAGTGGTAGTCAGTGGTGAGAAGCAAACAATAAACAAAATAAATACATAACAGTTGGATACTCTCCAGTGTAAATAAGTATACATATATAATACACATTTTATATATATATACATATCAAATACATACTAGTAAGACCGTCTTCAGATGGGTAAAAATAAAACAGGCAAAGGAGACCAAAAATATCAGGAGTGATAGTAGATGTGTTAGGCAGAGAAATATAAAAATCTCAAGGTAGGGGCTGGAAAGATGGCTCAGTGGTTAAGAGCACTGGCTGCTCTTCCAGAGGTCCTGAGTTCAATTCCCAGCAACCACATGGTGGCTCACAATCATATGTAATGAGATCTGGTGCCCTCCTCTGGCATGCGGGCATACATGGAGGCAGAATGTTGTGTACATAAGAAACAAATAAATCTTAAAAAAAAAATCTCAAGGTAGAAATGTTTTAGTGTGAACAAGAAACAACTAATCAGAGTAAAAGTATTCACTGACCCCAACTGATCTCTACACTGTACATGGATATTATATATCTTTATATAGATCCAATTGTTTTGCATTGAATTGTGTTCTCCCAAAAGACATCTTGAAACTCTAACTCTGTGGATTAGATATTCAACAGGTTTGTGAGAATCCCATGCCAGCAGAAGCATTATTAGTCTTGATTTAAAGGAACAGAGAAGAGTAGGAATGAAAGAGGGAGTTGAAGGGCCAGGGCGTGGCTGCAGAGACTTGGGCCAAACCCATCACTTCCATCAGCAGGGACAGCAGGGTCACTGCCCCTCTGGCTGGGAGGGCAAAGCTTCCAGGCCAAGGGGACAGAGAATCACACCACAGGATCATTCTCAGGCTTTGACCTTTCCTACAATGTTCCTTGACCTGCTTCGACCCCATGATTCCTTTCATTCTTTTAATTTGAAGGATTTTGGAATGACAATGCCTGTTTTGTCCCTGTCCTGACTTCTTAATTTTTCTTCCAGGTTCTACAAGTCTGCAAATGGAAAAGAATTCTGCCCCTGGAGGGACCTCTCAATCAACAGTATCTTATTTAAATAAATGACAGATGAAACTTGGGACTTTTGTATTGATTTTATCTAGTTGACATTTTTTGACTTAGACTGGTGCTGGACTGGGTTAAGACCTTTGAGAATACTGCGATCGGTTGAAAATCTTTTCCCACCTTTAATCCCAGCACTCGGGAGGCAGAGGCAGGCAGATCTTTGTGAGTTCGAGACCAACCTGGTCTACAAGAGCTAGTTCCAGGACAGGCTCCAAAGCCACAGAGAAACCTAGTCTCGAAAAACCAAAAAAAAAAATCTTTTCCCATATGAAGGGCATGAATCCTGGCAAGTCAGAGGATATGGCCTTACAGGTTGAAATGTATCCCTCAAAATAAGTTCTTGATATGTTGCAGTCAGTTCATGCCAATGAGACCTTACTTGAAAATAATTTAAGTCTTTGTGAATAAAATCAAGATGAGGTGATTAAGGGAGACCTTGGTTTAGTATGCTTTTACAAGAAGCCACCAGGAGATGAGAAACATACACACAAATAAAGGACAGAGAAATCAGTTATGCTGTCACAAGCCAGGGAATACATGGGGCTAGAAGAAGCTGGAAAAGCCAAGAAAGGTTCTTAGTGTAGTGATCTGTGTGGGATCCTGGCCTTGCCAGCATGTTGATGCCAGGCTCTTATACTATGGAACTATGAGAATGAATTTCTGTGTTTTAAGTCACCCACTCTGTGTTCATAGACATATTGTCCTCAGGTTCCACCCAGACCTTCTGATTCTAACTGTACTGTAATCAGAGAAATAGGTCATTTATACACAGAAAATTTGAACTGTTCTAACAGTTGAAGTACAGGAGACTGAAAGAATGTATCACATCAGGAAGTTAGGAGGCTAAGTTTAGAAGCAGTATGAATGGAGTTTAAGATACTATTTGTGGGGGCTGGAGAGATTGCTCAGTGGTTAAGAGCGCTGACTGCCATTCCAGAAGACCCTAGTACAATTCCCAGCACCCATATGGCAGCTCACAACTGTCTGGAATTCCAGTTCTAGGGGACCTAACACCCATGGCAAAACACCAATGCACATAAAAAAAAAGCCAGATGATGCTGGTGCACACCTTTAATCCCAGCACTAGGGAGGTAGTGGATCTCTGTGAGTTCGAGGCCAGTCTGGTCTACAGAGAGTTACAGGACAGGCTCCAAAGCTACAGAGAAACCCTGTCTTGAAAACTAAAAACAAGATATTATTTGTGGTATGATTTTTACAGCATCAGAAAACTAAGTATATTCATTTATGCAATGTATCTTTATAAGTCTGTGTATATCAGGATAGCAATTTCTGAATGACTATGTTTATCTGTGCCTATAGGCATACATAAATATGCATTTTCTGGAATCCTCTTACATTGTAGGCAATGAGGACAGACATGACTAAGATATTCCTATATAACTGAGTCTATTACTATAGGAGTCCAGAGGCCCCTGATAGGTCTATGATCTAATTTTCACTCACTGTAAGGCAGTGAGAAGGAAATGGGTAAATTATGGGAAACCAGCAAATACTTTTAAAAATGCCTGTGACTTTGAATCTGTCATTTTGCTAACTTTGATAAGTAAAAGTGACATGATCTACCACTTAATGTACAACTTATATGACCTAGAGAAAGATATTTAGTTAACTTCACTGATTCTATATTTACTTATTCATAACACGGGAAATGGCATTTCACAGGTTTGTATTACGTTGATTCAACAAAATAACATTTACACAGAGGGGGAAAAAGAAACAATGCTGGGCATTCAGAAGCTTGTGCCGCCCTGACCCTTGACTACTCACCAAGAGGCTGCTTTGCTGGAATATTTTCCTCCGTATGAATGTACTGTCTCTCACTAGTAGGAGGCTGAAATACAAAATTAGCTTCCCAAGCGTAAACCTACCCAATTATGAATATTATATTTTAAATTCCCTGAGTGAGTCAAAAAGGACAAATTTAACACAACTGCACCAAATGCACTTTTACAAACAAGAGAAAGCTTGCAGGCCGTTAAAGGTACCACCAGGCATTATAAACATGGTCACACACATTGCAACACAGCTGAAGATGAATAACTCAAGTGGCAGATTCCAATGATACCCAAGAGAGTTTTGCAGGTTCTCAAATATCAGATCCCTGGGCTATCAGATTATTGTAAATTCATCAACTTGTAGGTATTCTGGGCAGAGGGGCCTGGCAAGAAATAGTTTTAAAGATATCTGAGGAAATCTGGAGGTTTTACACTTCATCTAATAAGTTGTCCACTGTCCCTCCATGCACTGAGACATGAGGACCTCAGCCTCATTCAGATAGAGTAGGCATGCTTTCAGACCAGAAGTAAAAGCACATTTTAAAGATTTTTACCTCTCCCTCATCAGCAACTATGAATCTTATCTTCAGATATTTGAATCAGTCTCACTTCTCCTTTTTGACCAATATAAACTGTATGAATAGTGTAATAAGTAGCCTTCTAAGTTACTTAAAGCTTTCATAAAGTAATCATCACATGTGTTCAAAGAAATTGACTTAAGCTATTTACAAGGACACAAAAGTAAATAAAGTAATAATTCAACAAAACAAAATTGTATTCAATGAAGACACAATAAAACTCCTCTACTGTACTTTCATAGGCTAAGGTGAGATAGAAAAAGAAATTCAAAATCATGGCATTGCTTCGAGAATTGATTTTAAGCAAAGACTAGAAAACACAGCATAATAAATAGCAGTAACTAGGACTGAAGTCTGGACTCTGTCACTGACTAGCTCTGTGACCTTGAGAAAGTCATTTAACATATTTAAATAGCAATCACTTCTCCTGTAAAGAAAACAGATTTGATGAAATTTTAACTTTTCTCTTTACTATACACTGTGCATCCATTCAGGCCATTCAAGCGTTAGAAAGGAGACAGCTTCTGCAGGCTCCAGTCCGGATCTCCAGGCTCAATTTGCATTACAGACAGAACTGCAAGGAATTTATGTGCACTAAGGTTTGAGCATATCTCCGGGAAGTAAAGGATAGATGAAGGAATACACACGTTTCATCAGCAAATTAAGGTGTCAAATTTGTAAGTAGGCTGAACAGGGTGTGACAGATATAAAAATGTCTCAGAATTTGGAGTGAGCTTGAGTGAGAAAGCATATACTTATAGTAGGCCCAATCCAAGTAGGTTTTAATAGGAAAGAGCAGGAGAAAGGGTAAAAAAAATCCATGTGTGTAACATTTATTGACTGAATGTTCTACACTAGGTACTTATATTCATCTGAATTCTATTGCTATAATAGAATAACAGACTGGGGAAATTATCCCCTGAAAACACCTCACTGGTTAGCAAAGCTGTGAGCCCTGGTCATATTACATGATCCTAGGAACTCATCTTGCAGCCCAGAAGTGACCAAAGCTAGGCATATCAGAGTCCTATGAGTTTGGAAACAGAATGATGAGATCCAAAGTCTTTTTAAGTAACTGAACCATAACAATTGTAACATGAACTCAGCACACAAAGAAATTATCTCTTGCCCACTAGGGGTTATTGCTTTCTAAAAGTGGGGATAACAACAGATACATACAGAGAGAACACACTTTGGATTCCCACCAATCTCCCATCTCTTTCCATATAATCTCACTTTTTCCTAAATGGGATTAAATAAATATTAGTTTACTTGAGTTAGTTAAAATGACAGTGCCTACCCCATAGCCAGTATTAGAGGGACAGATTTATCTTGGTCATGGTTTTGGGTGTTAGTCCACCATGGTAGGACTGGTATGGTAAAATGGAGCAATTTATATCATGATGGGCCAAGAGGCAGAGATGGGGATCCCACCATTCCACAACTTCTCATTTCTTAAACTCAGTCCATTCTTAAGACCTAGTCACCAGTACTTAGGAGAAAGGGACGTGAGGTCTTGGTGAGTTTGAGGTCAGCTTGATCTATATAGTAAGTTCCAGGACAGCCAGAGGTACATAATGAGACCCTGTCTTAAACAACAACAACAACAACAAATCTTAACTTTAATTATAATCAAAGATATTAACTTTAATTAATAAATCAAGTATTTAAGGTTGGAGCACCTGCTCAGGTTCTGGTGACTTTCAAAATTAGGTTTATGTGAACTCTATCTCTTATGTGCTGACAATGAATTCTAATTTTAAGAACACATTCTTTGCCAGGCGGTGGTGGTGCACACCTTTAATCCCAGCAGAGGCAGGCGGATCTCTGTGAGTTCAAGGCCAGCCTGGTCTATAAGAGCTAGTTCCAGGACAGGCTCCAAAGCTACAAAGAAACCCTGTCTCAAAAAACCAAAAAAAACATTCTTCAAAAACATGGACATGTGTACCTTGATATTGGTGTGTAGGTCTTTGAACTATGACCTATCAAGAAGTTTTCTATTTTCTTACTTTTCAAATCTTTCATCTGTTTTTATCTTTTTCATTATATATTCAATTATGCACTGTGTCAGACTGGTAGTGTGATCCAGAATTAGTAATTCATCTTGACTCAATTTCCTTCCCACTCTTACTATCTAGCAAAATCTGTGACAACAGAATAATCCTCAATGATTGCCCATAATGACTAAAATTATGAGTTATGGAATCAAACTACTTGCATTTAAATTCAAATTCCGTCAATTATTAGAGTTGTTTCAGCCCCTTTATAATTATTGTCACAGTTCTAGGGTGGTGGGATTTCCTTATTTCTCAAGTGGTGATGGCAAATTCAGTTTTTAAAATATCAATGAGTATATTCTGTATATTAGTGGTGGTAGCAGTAGTAGCAGCTAAACTTTATCATACCGAATAACCATTTCTAGTAATCCAGCCAGCCTCTCACAAAGCACTGATCTCAGCCCCTTTGGTGGAGGGGGAGGTCCTATCAGCCCTCAGATTTCTTTTTCTTTTTTTTTTCAAGACAGGATTTCTCTGTCGCTTTGGAGCCTGTCCTGGAACTAGCTCTTGTAGACCAGGCTGGCCTCGAACTCACAGAGATCTGCCTGCCTCTGCCTCCTGAGTGCTGGGATTAAAGGCATGCCCCAAAACCGCCTGGCTCCAGTCCTCAGATTTCTATCTACTTTCTGACTTCAGTACTACTCCTAAGTACCACGGATACTTTTAAACTGTCTCTTGTACTAGGAGTAACTAACTGTTTTAAGTAAAGGTTTTGAATGATAAAGAATATTTTAAGAATAAAGTATCCTTAGTACTGTATCTATAAAAATAAAGGAATTATTTATGGCTGTATCCTAGATTCTACCTATTGTTTGAGTCTTCTTGCCACAGTTTACATGCCACAGTAAAATAGTATTTCCTTAGCGTATGTCACTCTAGTGCTTCCATTCCTTTACACACATCTTTTCTATCTGTTATACGTCATTTCTTAATTTGCATACCTTGAAACATCTCTGTTTTCTTTAAGACACAAGCATCATTTTCTACAGCAAGTATTCTCTTACCCTGCATTCCCAAAATGACACCCACGTATTACCTGCTCATATTAATGATTTGCTCACTAGGCACATTTACCATGACTCCTCTTTTTAAATTCTCACAGTTTCTCTCTAACCTTCACCTTCTTTACCTGAAAGATGGGTATAACTCTACTGCAAATTTAATTGAAAAGTATGCCAAGAGGTCAGCATGATCTCCAGCAAATAATGAAGAAAAGCTAGAGTATTCTCTGTCTCCAATTTCTCAAGCTGTAGCAAAGAGCTGACAGTACTGGATTCTAGTATATGTTGAATGAATGAATGAGATAAAGGACTAAATGATTCTTTTATTATCATCTGTATTATATGAGTGGAAATGGATAATCTATATGATTAGATTTAATTAAACTAAAGATACACCAAAATTAAACTCTGTCCCATTTTTAATGTGTTATGCTCAATCACACATGGACATACAGAGACAGTGAGGCAGAGACACAGAGAGAGACAGTACATGCTATTAAAAGGTCCAGCTTTCCATAATCTCATTTCCAAATATTCCCCCAATATATCTTAAAAACAGTTAACCAAAGAGGTGAAGACTGTCTATATTAAAAATTATGAAAATTGGTGAAGGAAAATGAAAAATCAAAATATGTAAAGATATCACAATCAAAAGAATAAACAATAAACAGAGAAACCCTGTCTGAAAAAACAACAACAACAAAAATTGTCAGGTGGAGGTGGGATACACCTTTTTAATCCCAGCACTAAGGACAAAGAGACAGGCAGATCTCTGAGTTTGAGTCTGAGGCCATCCTGGTCTACAGAGCCAAGATGCGTATAGCCAGGGCTACACACAGGGAAACTCTTGAAAAAACAAAAAATGAAGAAACAACATTAAAATATGCACACTACCTAAACCAAGGCACACATTCAATGCAAACCCAGTTATGATGCCAATAATATTCTCATAGCTAGAAAAAAATCATAACGTATATATAAACAAAAAAGCCCTAAATACTCAAAGCTATCTTATAGAAAAAGAACAACATAGGCACCATCTGCCTGTCTTCAAAATATACTATAAAGTTATATTGTCTGCATAAAGGCATGAATAAGACCAGCTGTTAGAAATGGTATAGAAACAGATAGATACCAATGGAACAAAATAGACAGCAGACAAGTAAGTCGATCCAGTTGCATACAATTGATATCTAGCAGACATTCTAAGAGAATGACATGAAGAAATGACAGTCTTTCTATAAATGATGCTAGGAAAATTGATTATCTACATGCAGAGGGATTAATCTGCAGTCCCAATCACCAGTAACAGAAATCAACGCAAAACTGATTAAACAGTTAAATGTAAGACCTAAAACTGAACCTATTAGGTAAACACACTTCCAGACATTGGGCAAGTAATTTTGGACAGGCACCCAGAAGCATGAGAAGAGAAAGTAAAAGACAAGAATGAGATTGCATTGTCGGGCGGTGGTGGTGCACACCTTTAATCCCAGCACTCATGAGGCAGAGGCAGGCAGATCTCTGTGAGTTCAAAACCAGCCTAGTCTACAGAGTGAGCTCCAGGACAGCCAGGGCTGTAGACAGAAACCCTGTCTCCAAAAACCAAAAGAAAAAGAAAAAAAAACACACCAAAATGGAATTGTCTAGTCATTATAAAGAATGAAATGCTGCCACACACCGCAACATGCAAAAGCTAAAGAACACTATACTAAGTGAACTAAGCCAGGCATATCAAGTACTACTGCATGAGCGCACTCATATGTAGGATCTGAAAGAGTGAATGCTATATAGCCTATGCGTTCTGTATTCTCCAGCGGCTGCCTTTGCTTCAATTTCCTTCAACCCACATTATATTTATTATATTTGTGCCTTTGTTTCCATGATTGTGTTGTTCCTGATTGGAATATCCCTTTCCCATCACCCTGAATGCCCAAGTCCTACATATACTTTTAACAACAGCTAGACTTCATAGAATTTGAATTGGAGATCATGATACACCTAGGAGTTTGCTGGAAAGAGAAAACTGAGATGCAAGGGTGGGCTGAAGTAGAAAACATTAATGGAATGTTTGCCGTGCTGGAAAGGGAACACACTGGGTTAGCACTCCACCACAGAGGTACACTCCTAGCCCATGAAAGACACTGGAGAGAAAGGGAATAGCATAGACTAAGGACAGAATTCGTGGGAAAAACATGGCATATCTAAGCAATATTAATAAATTTAACAGGAGTTCTATGATGGGGAAAAATCTGCTATCTACATAGCAGGTTGTAGACAGAAGTGTCTTATGAAGAGGCATGGATTTAATCCTATGACAGGGCATCTCTGAAATCTCAACATTGGACAAGAAAGGGTTAAAATCTCAGAAAAGGCCTAAGTTATACAACAGACTGGACTCGATATTAGTTTATTGAGACTACCATAAAAAAGCATCACACACTAATTTAACAGTAGGAACACACTGTCCTACAGTTCTCAGGACAAGCAATCTGAAGTTAAAACAGCAGAGGGAGGTTTCTACTGAGGGCTCCAAGGGAGGGATTAAGTATAGACCTCCCACTTGTCTTGCTGTCTTCGCTGTCTAGCTTTTCATTTAGCACCAATGTATGAGTTTTGTGTCTAAATTTCTCATTTTATGTTTCCATTTTTTAAATCAGTACTGTTGACCTCATTCTTACTTTATTGCCTTTGTTAAAAAAAAATCTTCCATCCAAGTGGGCAGAGGGAGATGGATCTCTGTGAGTTCGAGGCCAGCCTGGTGTACAGTGCGAATTCCAGGGTAGCCAGGGATGTTATACAGAGAGACCCTGTCTCAAAAACCAAAAAAAAAAGTCTCACCAGGTGGTAATGACAGTGGTACACACCTTTAATTGTAGAATTCACGAGACAGAGGCAGGTGGATCTTTGTGAATTCGAGGCCAGCCTAGTCTACAAAACAAGTTTCAGGACAGCCAGAGTAGTTACACAGAGAAACCCTGTCTCTAAAACCAAACACAAAACAACAATCTTCAAATACACTCACATTCTAAGGCACTGAGAAAGTTAGGGCCCCAACACATTTTGGAGCAAACAACTCAACAGGGAACACAGATATTGCAGGCAAGGAAAACAACAGCAAAAGAGCTGTTTAAATATGCCAGGTTAGAGACAATGAAAAAGTAAGCATAATTGGCATAATTGCAAAGGGAGGAAAAGAAAGGGTAACTGAGTCTGTTAGGTTACTGCTACTCAGAGGACAAAAAAGGAAATGGAAGGTTTGACAGTATATAAAGGGTGTTAGACACACCACATGTGAAATGCTGGAATGTCCGTCCATTAACAGATGTGTGGTCTAGGCTCAGGAGAAATATTCCGTTCGAAAATGGAAACTTGCCATGCAGACAGACGTCATCATACAGCAGAAATACTGAAGGATTCCAGAGTAGCGAGAGAAGAGAGTGCAGAGAGCAGTAAGAGGCAAGTGGAAATCTAAGAAATAACACTGACAGAAAAGTCAAGCAAGGGGGGTGGGGGCTCTAAAGAAAGGATAGTCTGCAACCCTGAAGGCCATAGTTCGAAGGGTTAAAGACTTACCACTAGGCAGAATAGAGCCTGTGGTAACTTTGATAGGCACAGCTTCAGAAAGGATTAATATCAAAAGAAGACAAAGTGAGTGTTAATTTCCATGCTATTGAAGAAAGATTGCTTGAGACCGGGAAAGAAAGTATGGCTAAAAAGGTGTATTCCTGTTGCTGGGACAAAACACCATGACCAAAGCACCTTATGGAAGAATGGGTTTGTTTAGGATTATGGCTCCAGAAGGCTAAGAGGCCATCAAGGCGAGGAAGGTGGTGGCTGGAGTAGCAAGTTCAAAGCTCACATCTTGAACCACAGCACTAAGCAGAGAGGGTGAACAGGAAGTAAGGGTGAGACTAATAACACTCAAAGCCTGCTCCCAGAGATGTACTTTCTCTAACAAGGTACTGTCTTTCAAAGGTTCCACAATCTCCCCCAAAGAGTCCTACCAACTGGGGACCAAGGCCACTGGCCACATTTCTCATTCAAACTACTGCCAATAATGCAGTATGACGAAAAGGTCAGTGTGGACACTTTGCACACTCCACACCAGATGTCTTTCTGCCACTTAGAAGCTCCGGAAGCTAGGGCAAATTGCTTGGTTTTCCTGTGCTCCAATTATAAAGCAGGAAAACAACAGCACCCACTTCAAGGGACTGTTGTGACCAGGGTATGAACTGATGCATCTAAAGGAAGCACTTAAGAGAGAATCTGCAGCAAGGTAGTATACTGTGTAGGCATGGCAGGATAGGCGGGAGGACAAAAGAAGAAAAAGTGAGGAAGACAGGACAGGAGGACATCAGCTGACAGAACAAAATCTCCTAAGATACAATTTTTCTTGGTAGCTAGAATTTCAATTGTTCTTAATAAAATCCCAGAATCAGATATTAGTGGGTGAAAGCTGAGAGAGAGAGGAGAAGCAATAGCCACTAGGGAGACCTTTTACCTCTACCAATGCTCAGAACGAAGGGGCGATCCTATCCCCAGACTGAGCCCTCAGACTGAATCCTCACACTACACTGAGCTCTAGTCTCCCCCTGCCTTACAGTCATCTCTATACCCAGGCAGATAGATCCCTTCCTGTCTGCACCTCCCTAGTGCTGGGACTAAAGGCGTGGGATGAAAGGTGTGAGCCACCACTGCCTGGCTTCTAGTGGCTTAGCTGTGTACTCTGATCTTCAGTCAAGCTTAATTTGTTAAAACACAAACAAAATATCACTCCAATCTATCCTTCACTAACTAGTCTGTATGATCTTTAGTAACAACTCTCCTAAGCCCGTTTCTTCATCTGTGAAATAGAGATGATAACAGTGTCTGTCTTATGAAGAAGTTATTGTGAAGATTAAATAAAACAATGCACAATAAACAAAGGTTTCGGCTAAAAATAAAAATAGAGGTGGGTAGATGATGCATGCAATACAATGACTGGGGTGATGGCGTGGGAATGAAGTCCTGACATGGGGTGGGAGCAAGCACATCTTTCCTGACTATCACCTACAAGCATTAGAAATCTTCAGTTACTGAATGAAGGAGATTATATCCTCAGGTGTGTTGGATCTGGAACAAACGTTTGAGAGCCTCTAAATTCTAAAGCAATGAGCCACCTGGAGGCTTCTTAAAATCCATATTACTGGGTCCCACCCCTAAGACTTTCTGAACCACATCATCTAAGGCAAGGCCTGAAATTTGGCATGCTTTGTTTATTTGTTTTGTTTTGTTTTTTTCTGAGACGCGGTCTCTCTCTATACAGCCCTGGCTGTCCTTGAACTCTCTCTGTAAAACAGGCTGGCCTTCACCTCTGAGATCCGCCTGCCTCTACCTCAACTGCAGCTATTAAAGGCATGGGCTACCATGCCCAGTTTAAATAACTGTTGTCCATGCTAACTACTTATGGGAAGGTTTTGTCCAGAGTGGTTGGCACATCTCTGATCCCTGGATGATTGGGGAGTGTGTGTGTGTATATATATAAATCACCTGAAGACTGATTTTAAAACTACCTTCTTTCAGGTTATTCCCCAGGTACCTAATCCAAACCTTTGCAGACAGGCAAAAATATCCAAATTT
Organism: Dicrostonyx torquatus; assembly: GCA_028555095.1. NCBI lineage: Eukaryota > Metazoa > Chordata > Mammalia > Rodentia > Cricetidae > Dicrostonyx > Dicrostonyx torquatus. The sequence continues at coordinate 587,731 of JAQHUG010000458.1, read as the reverse complement.
TCTTTAAAATATTCATGAGGTTGAATCCACTATGTGGCCAAACTGAGAATTACGGGTGGCGGGGAAGCAGATCTCCATGCATACATCCAACATACACACCTACTTCACTCCTAAAGAGGATCTGTAATAAGAAGGGGAATTTTCAAGGCCTAAAAACTGTGGAATTTTCAAACTGTAAAATGGAGACACTGAAAACTGTCTTGTTAGAGTTTCTGCTATGGACTCTGGTCCTTTTTCTCTTTCCTTTAACTCCCTTTCTTCTCATTCTGTCTTTCTGAGTTCTCCAGGCTACTGAGACATCTAAATGTGGAGCATCTTCTCAGAGGACTGGAGGAAAAGCACATTGAACAACTAACTGAAAAGAAGTAATGTGGCCAGGCAGTGGTGGTGCACACCTTTGATCCCACCACTTGGGAGGCAGAGGCAAGAGGATCTCTGAGTTCAAGGCTAGCCTGGCCTACAGAGCAAGTTCCAGGACAGCCAGGACTGGTACCCAGAGACTCCTGTCTAGAAAAAAAAAGAAAGAAAGAAAAATAAAAAGAAGAAGAAATAATGCTTGCAGTACTGAACGTTAAAAAGATTCCCAAGCAAATATTTCATATTTCCATGATAAATAGCATTATAAAATCTGTGACACTTTTGTAATTAAAGTAAAGAATTTCCCTAGTGCTAATAAATTTATGGTGATTTTTTTAAATGTACTGGAGCTGTTTGTATTTTCACATTGAAACCATCCTCAGATAATTATGCTAATAAGGGCCACTATGAAATTAAGTACTAGTTTGCAAGAACAACTCAGCAAAAAAATTCCTACTAAGATTTTTTTTTTTTGGTTTTTCGAGGCAGGGTTTCTCTGTAGCTCTGGAGCCTGTGCTGGAACTAACTCTGCAGACCAGGCCGGCCTCAAACTCACAGAGATCTGCCTGTCTCTGCCTCCCAAGTGCGGAAATTATGGGCGTGTGCCACCACCACCTGGCTTCTACTAAGAATTTTTACAATGAGCATTGCAGCCAAACACCAAAACAATGTACCTCAACTTTGTCAAGATGAACAGCTCAGCACTCTTTTTTTTGGGGGGGTGGGGGTTCAAGACAGGACTTCTCTGTAGCTTTGGAACCAGGCTGGCCTCAAACTCATAGAGAACCACCTGTCTCTGCCTGGGATAAAAGGCTTGTGCCAGCACCACCACCACCACCACCCTGTGCTATCAATTTGTGGGAATGGTTAGAGGGAGGATATCTAGGAGGGGCTGGAGGGAGGAAGAGAAGGAGGGAAGTGATACAATTCTATTTCAACTTAAAACAAAAAAAGATAATTACAATATTAAAGAACAGAAAAAAATGCATACTAACTCTTCAGAATAAAAGCCAAAGTCCTTACGTTCTATCCTGCAGCATCTGCCTTCCTCTGTCTCACTGACCTCCTGTCCTATTACTTCTCCAATGATGTTAGCCCCCTTTCTCTGTGTCCGTTCCTTCCTTTCTTTCGCAGACAGCCTTGCTATGTACCTCAAGCTACCAAAGGCTGTCCTTCAGCTTCAAAACTGCTGGGATACCAGGTATTTGCTATCACGGCTAGCAATAATAGGCTTCCTGCTATTCCTGGAACACACCACATAAAACACCCTTCTCAAATATCCTCATATCTATCTCCTTGATTTCAGGAGATATACTGTTCTGTATTGTGTCGAAGAGGCTTCCCGTGACTATTCTGGATTAAGTAGCTCTCCCCAGCATGCCATATTGTATTCCTACTAATTTAGATCTTTACCCAACACATATCTTTGCTGTCTTCCAAGAGCATCTCTATGATGGTAAATGAATCAATGAATGAATTCATTAAAATTGAAATAAAATGCATGAAATAACTAAATGAATAAATGACTATCATGATACAATATAATTTTGTATTGAAATTTTCTCTTTTGCAGCTTTCTACTTTTGTGGGCTGAATAAGAATCAAAACAGGATTTAAGCAAAGCTGTCCAAACTTTTCTAGTATAGGAAAGTCTAGGCATTCCAAAAGGCAATTTGAGGGTTGGAACTAGTGCTACGGAATTACAAAAGCAGAAGGAGGCGAAGCAGGGGCAAAGGGAGGGGAAGGGGGAGAAAGAGAGACAGAAGGTGGACAGAGACAAAGAGAGAGATACTCTCTTTTGTTTTTGTTTTTGTTTGGTTTTTACAGTTATCTCTCATGAAGCCCCTTTTCCTTGTCATAGATGAAAATTCAAGGAAGCAGAACAATACCAAATAAAGCAAAAGCCACTTAAAACCCTTGGAGAAAATTTCTACTGCTTTCCTTGAGTACTTCTTAGTAGGTTCATAAAGTTTCCATTGTCCTAGAAAGGCATTAAGCATATTTCAGCAACAGTATGACAGCTAAGCGTTTCCTAGTTCACATATATACAACTAGAAATTCCCCACAAAGAAAATCCAACAAACGTGAACCAAGGGACAAGCAAATGTTAAAACAGAAATACAACAGTCCCTAATAAATGACATGAATACCAAAGGCAGAATACTGGCTGTGGAATCAACACACAGTTCCTTCCCCACCCTCCATTCAAGGGGAGGTATGGTATGCACAAGTGCCTTTTGACTCAATGACAAGACTACACTCCCACTGTCAAAACCAACCAGGAGTGGTTCTTTTGAAGGTGTTTTCCTTTGTTTTCAGGAAGCCACAGGAAAAATGTTGAGTTGTGGGGTTTTTGTTTTTTTTTTTTTTTTGTCTTTTTTAAAATCTGAATCCAGCCAACTCAATAATATGGGCTGTTTGGAATAAGACTGTTTGAAATTTAGAAGATCTACAGATGAGACACGGACAGAGGAGAGGAGACACAGGATAGAGAATTGTTATTTGCTTTAAAATGCTGCTGGGGAACCTAGAACAGACACCTTCCCTTGATGAGAACTGGTCCTGGAGATGCAATGAAACCCAGCATATTACAGAAGAAAGTGACTCTGCATTTAAACTAGAGACAGCTAACTGGTGGGCTGCAAACCAACGGTCTGTGGAGACATCATTAAGTTCCATCCTCAATCCTGCCACTCTTGCTAAGCAGAAACAAAAGAGGGACACATGTAAAAGATGTCCCTGGTCCATAAAAGCCATTTCTACTGAATTTTTGTTATACCAACACTTTTTATCTAATGGGAGGGAGCTAGTGATGCCCTCCTTCCCAACACAAGGTAGTGGATAAGACAGCAACGTGAAAATGATAGAGCATACAAGATCTGCCCTGTTCTCTTCCAAAGCTTTTTTTGTTTTTTGTTTTTGTTAAGACAGTGTCTCATTCTGTAGCTCTGGGGGCCTGGATCTTACTATGTAGGCCAGACTGACCCTGACCTCACAGAGATCCGCCTGCCTCTGCCTCCCATGTGGGGACACGACAGGCATGTACCAACACACCCACTTTGCAAACCATTTTGACTAGCTATCCTGTTTCCCAGCCTGCGCTCCCAGTTCCTTTGGTTAGAGTATATGGATTTCCAGCATCGATAGGAAGAAAATACATGCGAACTAGGAGTGTGTATGTTAGAGATGCTTGGCAAATGTTGGAATCAAATTCAACATTCCTCTCCATATCCTGGGAGGAGGTCTTGGCCAGCAATCAGCTAATAAAGGAGTCAGTGACAGCATTCTCCAGGGCCTTGAGATTTTACACACATTGTCCAGCAGCATAATCAGCCACAGGCAATTAAGCTGGCATTAAATATATATCTGTAGAATGAATTAAGTTGTTCAAGTCATCTAAACTGTAGCGTTATCTCTTAAGAAATGGAAATGTTCCCCTTCAGCTAAAACTGCAGAGCCAATTGACTCTGTGGTTAACTAATGTGCATACTGGCATCAATGCCCACGCTGCACCTCCTAAAATTCCACTGGATATTAGAACCAAGTTTGAAGGGGAAGCTGGGGGAGGGAGGTGCTGCTCTCTGCACATAAATTCCATCCAATAAACAGGTAGTGTTAAAACAAGGTAAGGCACAGATATTCTTCTTGAAACTGAATTTCCAGTTCAAGTAGAGCCGTCCCCTAGGTTGAATTGTGCACTGCCCCTTTAAGAAGCTAGGCAAGATGGAGCCCTCCCAGCTCGCAGCTTGAGGTTTCAAGCAACCTGATAGGGATGCTGGAGTGTGACAAAAAGAAAGAATGCTAGAAGGGTGGCAGGGAAGCTGTAACACCAGGAGTGGAAACCCAGGCTGTAAACACACAACACGCTTCAGTGCGCACAGGCTGGCCGCTGTGGCCTCTCTGGGCGCGAGAGCACCACCCTCCACCCGTCTCCTCCACCCTACTCCACCCTGCCCCACCCTTCTTTCCTCCTGGAGTAAGCCACCCGAAGAAATGCGGCCACGTCCCCGCCCCGCCGAAACCCCGCGAGGCCGGCCAAAGGAGAGGTGCTGGCCGCGCAAAATGAAAGGGACTTACTTTGGGGTTCCGCGCCTCCGAAGGCATCCTCTCCTGCCAGCCCCTTCCAGGGCCAGAGCGCGCGCGGGTCCTCGCCGCCTCGCCCCACGAGCCAAGCCCAGGGAGACTTAGGGAGATGCCGGCACACTCCGTAGTACTGATCTTAAGACAAGACAGAAGGGTATGAGGGAGTTAGCCAGTGGTGAGAGTGGTGGTAAGATCGAAAACCCTCCTTTCCCCTCATTCGCACGAGCGTCCCTTGCCCAGCCTTAGCGATATCTGGGGCAATGGTTTGCTTGTTTCTCCCTTTTGGTTTCTCCCAGCTGCCTGTCCCAGACCCCACCCAGCGGCTCCACCCCATCCACTGCTACACATTCTGTCAATCACCAGCCCCTTTAAAGCTGCATCACACAACTGGGGTTTTCCTCCCTCTTAGATGGGCGGACAGAATCCTGGGGCCTTTTTAACAATGCCCCAGACCTTTTTGTTGGGTTTATGAAGCTGGGGTTAGCTCCTACTGGAAGCCTCCCCTTCTCACCTCTGTCCAGAAGCTTGCCCACTCTACCCCACCCAAACTCCTTCCGGCCAAGCCAGGCTCAGCCCCACCACACCAGGCCGGGTCTCTTAACTTTGTTTCTGGTAAAAAGCTCTTCCTTAGCCAGCCAGAACTCCAGAAAGTTCCTGTTACACGCCCTCCTTGGCACCGCCCACTCTCGTGCACTTTTTAGACTGAAGGGGCTTAATAGCTCTCCTGGCCTTTGGGGCTTCTCCAAGTTATGCCTGGAGCAGGGGCGTGGGGGATACTGTCATCACCTTTCATCCATATGACTCCAAATTTCTGACTAGAATGGCAAAAAAGGCTGTAGTGATACCCAGAAATCTGTGTGATACCTTTACCAAACCATAAAAAGCCTTCCAGTACCACCACTCCACTCCACAAAACAGGCAACTCAAAAGTCAGAAGAGCATTGAATAGGACCCATCCCATGAGCAGAAAGTGGAAATCCGATGAGCAGAAAGTGGAACTCTACAGTGACCCATGAGAAATTTCATTTGTTGTGAGGCAATGGTGGCTGATGCCAATCCCAGCACTCAGGAGGCAGAGACAGGCAGATCTTTGTGAGTTTGAGGCCAACCTGGTCTACACAGCTAGTGCCAGGACAGGCTCCAAAGCTACACAGAGAAACTCTGTCTTGCAAAACTAAAAAACAAAAAACCAACAAAAAACAAAAACGTTTTTTGCTAGTATCCTTTTTAGTTCATGATAGCACCTGGTTTCAAGACCAAAAAAAAAATATCTTAGAGCCACCTTTGACCATTTTCCCCTCCTGAGTCACTTTCAATTCTTCAGAACATCCTTTTGTCTCTATCTGTAAAATATAGTCAGGAACCTGGCGGTGGTGGTGCACACCTTTAATAACAGCATTTAGGAGGCCGAGGCAGGATTATCTCTGTGAATTCCAGACCAGCCTGCTCTACAGAGCGAGTTCAAGGACAGGTACCAAAGCTACACAGGAAAAAACAAACAAACAAACAAAAAAGAGTGCCAGGCTGCAACAACGGCACATACCTTTAATTCCAGCAGAGGCAGAGGCAGGTGGATCTCTGTGAGTTCGAGGCCAGCCTGTTCTACAAAATGAGTTCCAGGACAGCCACAGAGAAACCCTGTCTCAAAAAAAAAATTTTTTAAAATGTTTGAAAAAAACCCAACTATATATGAGTATTGGCTGCCGTATAGTGGGAAGCCAATAAATATATGTTTAAAAATATCGGGGCTGGAGAGATGGCTCAGCAGTTGAGAGCACTGTCTGCCCTTCCAGAGTTCCTAGGTTCAATTCCTAGTACCCACATGGCAGCTCACAACTGCCTGTGACTCCAGTTCCAGGGCTTCTGACACCCTCACACATGGAAGCAAAACACCAATGAACATAAAATAGGAAAAACAAATTTAAAAAATATTATGGGCAGTATCTTCAGAGATATATTGGGTAATATCTATTTTTATTTTATTCAATTATTTGTTTTTTGTCTATATTGAGTAATGCTTATTTTTATTTTATTATTATTTGGTTTTGGTTTTGTTATTGTTTTTCAAGACAGGGTTTCAGTGTAGCCCTCCCTCCTGCCCTGGAACTCACTCTGTAGACCAGGCTGGCCTCGAACTCAGAGATGAACCTGCCTCTGCCTCCCGAGAGCTGGGATTGAAGTCAAGTGCCACCACTGCCCAGACTAGTATCTATTTTTAAACATGCCAAAAAAGACGGTATCAAAGACATAGATGCCTTTTATAAACAACTTGCCTTTATTATCTCTTAAAATATCTGTCTAGATACTTTACCCTTGGGCTAACATTGAGGTTAACTAGTAGAAGCTGTGGTCTACTAGCAGTATGCTTTTGGGTTGCTTTAGGATTTGCAGTTGGTAGCTGATTTCTCACTTAGGGTTCTTAATAGTTCCAGGGAGCATAGTTCTTTGGAGACTTAAGACCATCTAAATTAACAGAACCTTCTCTGCTTTATAGTGAGATTATATTCGTTCATACCCACTAGTATATATTACCTCATTTAATTATACTATATCACAATGAGTTGGTTGTTATTTTTATTCTCATTTTCAGATGAGAAAACAGAAGCCTTGGGAGGTAGAATTACTTGTCCAAAACTACAATCCAAAGAAATGGTTAAGCTGGGATTTAAACGTCGGTCAGAGGGCTCTGAAGACAAATACTTTCCCATATAGTTCTTAAGGAAACCTGTAATGTACCACGATATTAGGAAAAACAGTCAAGCTGATTTGCTGAAGTTAACTGGTGAGAGACGTAGGCAAGGCAAATGAAGGGCATTAGGTATGTAAATGCAAGGACCAGGTGAGCAATTTTATAACCTCTAACCTTGATGCAAGGTCATCAAAGACCCCCACCTTCCTTCACCAGTAGAAGGACACAAAGCTATTTAGTCTCAAGACAAAAAGTCTTACGAGAATAAGAATACTTTTTTAAAGAGCTGTCTTGAGCCATTATCAAGACACTCTCAGCTGCATACCCATCATAAGTTTTAAACTCAGTATTGTTTTGTGTACAGGTATTACCAGACCCAGTCTCCAGACTTCTGGTAATGGATGCTCTGAATCAGCTAGTAATTTGCTCTTAGAAACTTGTGATATAACTGGCCAAAATAAGGGTGTTTAATAAATTCATCATAGAGGTATGAATGAATGAATGAATGGATGGATGAATGAAAAATGAAGTTCCTTCTCTTGCCAATTTCCTAGCCCCAAACTAAACCAGGTCCTGATTTTTCTGATCTTCCAATACTTTCCAATTTGTTTTAGACTGCAGATATTTAGATGCTGTTTTATTAGACCGCACAAGCTCCTTACGAGTTTGGTCTGAGTCTTGTTTATATTCATACATTTTGCAGTACAGAGCTTTGGCATGTTGAACTGAACATATGTAGTATCTCATTTAGTCGTGTAGCAAACAAACAAAAATAATGCCTTGATTTATGCAGAAGACTGCTCTGCTACAGCGGAAAGTATTACATCTCAGAAACCCAGGACAAATGGCTAAATGAGACATCTCATTAACATAACAAAGTAGACTGGGACCAGTTCTGGCAGCTGTGGCTCTTCCCAGCTCTCACATCAGTCTCAATACCTGTGGCTCCTCCCAGCTCTTTCAGCATTGGCGTCCCCCTCAATAGCTATGGCTCCTCCCAGCACTTTTCACCCCGCCCTAAACCTCCTGCTCCCAGGGACTAGTCTTCACTTTCCTTTCCCTAGCTTGATTACTATATAATCCATTCTCTTGGCCTCTTGGCCCAGGAGTGCTTTTTGTTAGGTGGATCCTCTCTTGCTCTCCTTCTTCCTCTCTCATCTCAAGCTCCCGTTTAGTTTGTCAGGCACGTTCAGCCTGTACCCTTTCCTCTCTCTGCTTTATCCCTTATATCTACACTAAAAATCTTCTCCCTACTTTAGGAGTAATTGTCCTCCTTTTATTTCATCCTTTCATTCAGAAAAGAGTGGACTTGTAAGAAAATCCCCAGTCTGGCAGTGGTGGTGCATGCCTTTAATGCCAGAACTCAGGAGGTAGAGGCAGGTGAATCTCTGTGAGTTCAAGGCCAGCCTGGTCTACAAGAGTCTAGGAGAGCCAGGACTGTTACACAGAGAGACCCTGTCTTAAAAAAAAAAAAACAATAAACTAACGAATGAATGAATGAGAGAAAGGAAGGAAGGAAGGAAGAAATCTCCATATCCTGTAATGTCATTGTCTACCAGTGTAACACAGAAGTATGGAGGAAATAATGTTATCAAGCTTCTCTACATATACTCTAAAGTGGTTAAGAAGGTAGAGATCTTTGCTAAGAAGTAGCTCTTTTAGAAAAATAGGAACCTCTGATAGTTCTTGACGTCAAAAAATAAATAAAAAACAGCCAGCTTTGTTATTGCTTGCTTGCTTGCTTGCTTTGGTTTTTTGGTTTTTTTTTCTAGTTTTTGTTTTTCAAGACAGGGTTTCTCTGTGTAGCACTGGCGGTCCTGGAACTCGCTCTGTAGACCAGGCTCAGAGATTTACCTGCCTCTGCTCCCAAGTGCTGGGATTAAAGGTGTGTGCCATTACTGCCCGGCTCCAACATTGTGTTCTTGGGGAAAATCAGAGCAGGCATGTTAGTAAAGATGGTGGAGAGACTCCCGGCAGACTGGTAGCAAGTGTTCTAAAATGGAGCTCATAAACCCACAGTTCATAGGTTAAATGTCAACAGATATTTTGTTTAGCCTACAGTATATATGTGCAACTATGTTCACAAACATACATGTGTATGTGTCAAATTGAAAAGATTACCAACACTGGAAAATTCTATGTAAAAGTTAATCTCTGTATAAGAATTAGATTTCTTAGCCGGGCGGTAGTGGCACACGCCTTTAATCCCAGCACTCGGGAGGCAGAGGCAGGCGGATCTCTGTGAGTTCGAGACCAGCCTGGTCTACAAGAGCTAGTTCCAGGACAGGCTCCAAAGCTACAGAGAAACCCTGTCTCGAAAAACCAAAAAAAAAAAAAAATTAGATTTCTGTATAAAAACTAGATTTTTATATAAAACTTAATTTTCCATGTTTAAACACAATTTCCAATTAGCCATTAATTGGTTGGAAATAATCAGTGCCTGGCCTCTTCAGGTGTCATTTGATCTCATGAGCTCACCATAGTCCCTACCAGAACATTTCACACACTTACTTACGTGATCACTTTGGCTTAGGAAGGCATTTTATTTTATTTTATTTTATTTATTTATTTAGGTTTTTCGAGACAGGGTTTCTCTGTGGCTTTGGAGCCTGCGCTGGAACTAGCTCTTGTAGACCAGGCTGGTCTCGAACTCACAAGGATCCACCTGCCTCTGCCTCCCGAGTGCTGGGATTAAAGTGGTGCGCCACCACCACCCGGCTAGGAAGGCATTTTAGTTTTTAATCTTTAATAAATAGTAAATGACCACAAGGTGGACATCTGAAAGCCCCCAATGATCCTTAGATATCCAAGAGCAGTTGAGTATTTTTCAGAGGGACTTTGGCTTCATGGTTATGTACTCGTTTTGAAGGTCCATTTAGTATGGGGCAGAGAACATGCCATGCTGCCATGCTATGGTTGTGCCACCACTCTAATTGACATGCAGTTCCCTAAGAGAGGGAATAGGAGCTACATGTAATTTAGTTCAGTTCAAGAAATATTTACTGCACATTCATCAAGTGGAAGAATTTTACCAGCTGCGTAAAGTTAGATGTGTTTTCTTTCCCTTTAGAAGCTTCCAGTCTAAAATTCTTATGGTTTCTATCATAATATTCCCTGTGAAAACTTAATACTCTCTTAGAGTTTCTATTTACTTTTAAATATAATTCAGCATGCTTTTCTTCCTTGTGACGCTACTGAAGTGGTTATTTTGAAGATCTACAGTGATGTCCCTATTTCTAAATCAGACTATCATTTTTCAGTCCTTAAATGTCTTTGCCATTCTGAAACAGTTAGTATAACTGACCAAGAAGTGATGTTCTTTTGGTGGGGTTCTTTTCCTAATGGTTTTCATATAGAAATACTGGTTTCTTTTTCTTTCTTTCTTTCTTTCTTTTTTTCTTTCTTTCTTTCTTTTTGGATTTTGTTTCTTCCTAGACAGTATTTCTCTATGTATCCATGGCTGTGCTGGAACTTGCACTGTAGACCAGGCTCACCTTAAAACTCACAGAGATTCCTCTGCCTCTGCCTCCAGAGTGCTGGGGCTAAAGGTTTGCACCACCACTGCCCAGCATAGAAATACTCCTGTGTTTTGACTTTTACCTTGCTGGCTGCTCTTCAGACAGCTTTTCTACTAAGCTCTAAATATTAGAGAACCTCTAGTTTTTTCTTTTCCTTTTTATTCTATCTATATTGTCTTCCTGTGTGATCTCTTACAGTACTGTGGCTCTGAATATGAGCCAATGAATTCCTAAATCTGTATCTCAAATACAAACCTGTCTGAATTCTACTTCCATCTATGGTAACACATTTCAGAGGACAGGTTCTAAAGAATCCTAGCTACATTCTATGACTGTAATACAGACACCACCACCAAAAGCAACTGGGAGAAGAAAGGGCTTGTTTGTTTTACACACCCTGCTCACAGTCCACCATGGAAGAAAGTCAAGGAAGGAACTCAAGCAGAGCAGGAACATGAAGGCAGGACTGAGGCAGAGAGCATGAAGAAATGATATCTTCCGGTTTGCTCCTCACGCTTTGCTCTGCCTCATTTTTGATAGCACCCAGGACAACCAGCCCCTGGGTGGCAGTGCTTACAGTGTGCTAGGCTTTCCCACTTCAATTATCAAGAAAATTGCACGTAAATTTACCTGCAGGAAATCCTATGGAGGTACTTTCTCAGTTGAGGTTCCTTTTCCCAGATGACTTTAAATTGTGTCAGTTGACCAAAAAAACAAAACAAAACAAAACAAAAAAACAACAAAAAAACCTCATCAGAACAGTTGACTACTTGATGGACCAATATACCACAGATAAACCATAACCTTTACTTTCTTGCAAATTCACAAGATCTTACATTAATATCAATACCACAATACAAAGCACACTCTTATTTTTTTTAAAGTCCCACAATCTTTAAAACTTCAAACACTGTAGAGATGACTCAGTGCTTAAGAGCCCTGGCTGCTCTTCTAAAGATCCCAGGTTCAATTCCCAGCACCCACATGGCAGTTCACAACTGTTTGTAACTCCAGTTCCAGAGGATCCAACACCCTCACATGGACATGGACACAGTCAAAATAACCAGTGCACATTTAAAAAGTCAAACATTAAAAGTTCAGTTTCTTTACAATATTCAGGTCCTCCAATATTTCAAGAGAGAAGAACCAGGGCACAGTCATAGTCAAATCAAAGCACAACCCAAGTCCAGAGGTAAGAATAGCTACAGGACTGATGTCTGGGATTCCCAATCTTCCGGGCTCCAAGGGGCTCGGGTAGCTCCTCCAGTTCTCTGCTTCTGCAGCCCACTGCATGTGCAGCTTGTCTTGTAGATTCAAGCTAGCTCCACTTTACACCTGTCACTGCCTTAGCTGGTGTCCTATGGCCCTGGTACCTCCGATATGGTGGGGTCTCCACTATCACTGAGGCTTCCCCTTCACCAATGGCCCCCTGCCATATCTGTTTTTTTTTTTTTTTTGATTTTTTTTTTTTTGGTGTTTTTGAAACAGGGTTTCTCTGTAGCTTTGGAGCCTATCCCGGAACTAGCTCTTGTAGACCAGGCTGGTCTCGAACTCACAGAGATCTGCCTGCCTCTGCCTCCCGAGTGCTGGGATTAAAGGCGTGNCTTGTAGACCAGGCTGGTCTCGAACTCACAGAGATCTGCCTGCCTCTGCCTCCCGAGTGCTGGGATTAAAGGCGTGCGCCACCACCGCCCGGCCCCCTGCCATATCTGTTAAGAATTCTAATCATAGCCGGGCGGTGGTGGCGCACGCCTTTAATCCCAGCACTCGGGAGGCAGAGGCAGGTGGATCTTTGTGAGTTCGAGAGGTCTACAAGAGCTAGTTCCAGTGCAGGCTCCAAAGCCACAGAGAAACCCTGTCTTGAAAAACAAAAACAAAACAAAATAAAAAAGAATTCTAATCATGCTACGTGGTGCCAAGCTTCAACTCTCACAAAGCTAAGCCTCAGCTGCAATCTTTAGTACTGCAGCTCACATGTTTGTCAAAGTCAGTAACATCCAGGAGACTTTTACACATTACCAAGTTCAGCTGCCAGTCTGAGATGCAGTCTTGGTCCTGCTCTGGAACATACTTTGTATATTAACCTTGAAGAAACACTTTTCAGAACATTTTACCTCAATAATGCTGATTTCGTGTTAAGTATAGGTGGGGTTGTTTGCTTGTTTGTTTCTTGGTTGGTTTTTGGCCCCAGCTAACTAGCATCAATTGTCAAAGTAAAGCAAAATGGTGTTGTTTCTTTGTTAATCACAGTTATCCTTAAGCCCTAGCTGACCAGAACCAAAGATTTGTAACTCAAAATGTCACATCAATTTGCTTCCTTAAAGCTTTAAAAGCCAGACCTCCGGTTGTCTATATTGCTCTCAACGTTTTAATATTTCAATCTCCCACAGAGCAGTCTACTAAACTCTGAACACTCAATGACTTTTTACACACAAAGTCCCAAATTTCAACATAATCCTCCCCAAAACAACATGGTCAGGTTTCAGATCAATACCACACAATTTCTGTTCTATTGTGTTCTGAACAAGTTTTACACATTTATATATAAAAACCTATATTTGAGTTCTCTTTCCTTTATATCTTAATCATACAGTGTATCATTGATTAAGATAATATCAGTGTTTAAGGTATAAACCTAAATTATTGTATTTAAGTTATGAGACAATAAAATATCAAGCATTCCTCAAGGGACTATGACATCTATTCCAAATTATATAACGTGTCTATAGTTTTAGGTGGGATAATTATATCATGTTTGATGGAATTATGACATGGTTATTGTTTTCATTTAGAAATTAAACATGAGCCGGGCAGTGGTGGCGCACGCCTTTAATCCCAGCACTTGGGAGGCAGAGGTAGGCGGATCTCTGTGAGTTCGAGACCAGCCTGGTCTACAAGAGCTAGTTCCAGGACATGCTCCAAAGCCACAGAGAAACCCTGTCTCGAAAAACCAAAAAAAAAGAAAAGAAAAGAAATTAAACATGATATGAATAGATAAAAGTTATGTGTCAAGTTGACAATGGATGGGGTTGCCAATTTTAATGAATCTAGCATCAACTAAAACCAAAGATACAAGGCACTTACTTGTGCAGTTTTCTGAATTAGATTATTTGAAGTAGGAAGACAGACCTTAAATCTGGTCCACACCAGAAGTGGTTACAGCCCAGATAAAAAGAGCACTGAAGAAGGAAACTGTTTTTTGCCTACTTGTCCTCAATCTTGCTGGCAAGCCCATCTATCCTTCACTGATTTTCAAACTGACGTCCTCAGTATTTCAACATAAACTGAGGACTAGCAGCTCTCAAAGAATCCTCCAGACCTTCAGGATCAGATTAGAACAGCTGAGACCCCCAGCCTCATAGACTGAACAACCGCTGAGGACATTTCCACTGTGAGACAGCCTTTGTTGAACTACCTAGACCACATCCTGTAAGCCAGTTTAGTAAATCAATTTCTATCGGTACTGTTCCTTTAGAGAATTCTAACTAGTACACGAAGTATAATATTTTAACATAAATCCTTTGTGTTCTGTCACAACTATGCATTCCTAGGCAAGTCACCCAAAATCACTGAGTCTTAATTTCCTTGTCTTTATAGTGGGGATGATAATAGAAACGACTTCAGGACTGAATTCTTAGCACCTTTTTTTTCTCAATATATTCGCTATATGTAGTCAAGTTGACTTTTTAAATTAAAGACCAGATTGTGTCATTATCCTGCCTAATTTCTCTCATCACACTTAGGACAGAGGCCTGGATCTTTACCATGGCCTCCATGACCCTGTGTGATTTGGCCTTTAGGTGATGGTCTAAAGTCATCCTCTATTGCTTTTCCCTCAGGCCACAGAGTCACTGGCCTCTCTTGCTCTAGATCACACATGCTCTACTTCCATGAAAAGCACTCATTTCTTTCGTGTCTTAATTGATCCATAATTATTTGCAAAAATATACGGGCTACAGTGGGATAACTCAATACATGTATATAACTTATCAAATCAAGACAACACAGAATTTCTACCTCTTCAAACACTTACCATTTCTATGTGGTGGAAAACTTTGAGAATCTTGTACCAGACTTTTTCTTTTGAACTACCAACCAGCTCCCAAATCATGACACAGAGACTTCTTATGAATGCTCGGCCTAGCTTAGGCTTGTTTCTTGTTTCTGGCTAGCTCTTTTAAATTAACCTGTTTCTCTTTATCTACCTTTTGTCCTGAGGCTTTTTGCCTTCTTTTCCTTCTGTGTCTGGCTAGCTGACTTCTTGCCCTGGGTGTCCCTTTCTTTCTCCCTCATTTTCTTCTTCTCATTGTCTCAAGACTGGCTTTCTCCTCCTATTTATTCTCTCTGCCCACCATCCCCACCTATTCTCCTGCCTAGCTATTGGCCATTCAGCTTTTTACTAGACCAGTCAAGTACCTTAGGCAGGCAAAGTGAAACAAATGCAACACATCTTTACATAATTAAATAAATGTGGCAGAAAGCATTGTAACACATCTTTGCATCAGTAACAAAGGCAGAGGAAACAAATGCTACACACCTTCACATAGTTAAAGTGATATTCCACAACAGAACCTCTTTTGGTGGCGCACGCCTTTAATCCCAGCACTCGGGAGGCAGAGGCAGGCGGAAATCTGTGAGTTCGAGACCAGCCTGGTCTACAAGAGCTAGTTCCAGGACAGGCTCCAAAGCCACAGAGAAACCCTGTTTCAAAAAACAAAAAAAAAAAGAAAGAAAAAAGAAAACAGAAAACATTTTTAAGACTAATTTATTTTACTTTATTTATTTGAGTATTATGTCTGTAAGTCAGAAGAGGGCTTTGGAACCAGAGTTACAGATGGTTGGGTGTTATCATATGGGTGCTTGGGCTTGAACAACAGTCCTCTGAAAGAATAACAAGTGCTGTAAACCACTGAGCCATTTTCTCCAACCCCAAGATCCTCTTTTCCAATTATGATAATGTACCATACATTTTTTTCTGGACCATATTTTCCCTACTGTACTACAGGGGCACCAAAACAAGTTCCTCATAAATGACTATCATCTTTCGGTAACCAGTATCTAACATCTTTCTGCTCTTGTCTACCCAACATTTCCTAGGCACTAGTGACCACTTATGCTACTCTCTTCCTCACTTGAAATACTCCTATAGTCACTCTTTTCTTGATTGGTTTTTATTAATTATTCAAAAGAAAATGAACTACTTCTTCATGCACCACAGTGCAAAGTTGCTAATTACCTAAAGCCAAGTAAATAATGTGTGAAGTGAGTCTTAATTGTCATCTTGAGGAGCTCCACAGTCACCAGGGAGATAAGCCTCCGGACCCACTGGTGAGGGATTGTCTTGATCAGGTTAACTGAAGTGGAAAGACCCACCCAGTATGAAGGGCACCATTTGGGGGCTGTATGCTTGACTATATGAAAAGGAGAAGGTGAGCTTAATACATGCATTCATCATGCTCTGTTCCCGATTATGAATGCCATATGAGCAGCTGCCTTAAGTTTCTGCTGCCTTGACCTCCCTGCCACAGTGAGCTGTACCCTCAAACTGGGAGCTGAGATAAACCCTTTCTCCCTTAGGTTGCCTTTGTCAGGAGATTTATCAGAGTAACAGGAAAAGTAAGCAAGACACAAAGGAAGTCCCAGAAGACATGGCTGAGCAGCTGTGAACAGAGCTGTGAACCTACCAGAATGAAACAAGACAGTGTTTTCACACACACAGAACAAAATAGCAAATGTATAAAACTTCAGGCCATTTCTGCGAGACATGGAAAAACATAAGCAGAAGTAGATTATTAGTAATGTCCCAGCTTTGGGGTTGGATGATAGGTTAACAAATATTATTAAGACATGACCAATGGCCTGTGACAAATGCCCAAGAAACACCTGAAATGAGGGAGGGTTTATTTCACTTCAGATTGGCTGGATTTGCCAGGTGATGGTACCACACGCCTTTAATCTCAGCACTCAGGAGGCAGTGGCAGGTGGATCTCTGTGAGTTCGTAGCCAGACTGGTCAACAGAGTGAGTTCCAGGACAGCCAGGGTTACACAGAGAAACCTGCCTCAGGAAAGAAGATTGGCTGGATTTATTGCCTTTGAGCCTGCGGTGAGGCAGACTATACTAGAATATACTAGAGGCAGACATAAGTAGCAGAGGAGTCTGCTAAGCCCATGATTGCTGGAACACACACATACAGAAAGAGAGAGAGAGAAATAGAGAGAGAGAGAGAGAAAGACAGAGATTAGCTGTTAATGGCAAAGCTTCATTAAACAGCTACCTCCTTCAGGAGGCCTTTCAGATCTCTAAGTGTTCTGTTTCAGTGCCCCCAAAAACAGCCAAATAGCTTAAGATATTTGATAAATCCTGCCTCCCTTTTGTTTTAGAATATACTTGGGATTTTAATATAGCTAGGATGTAGATATGTTTTCAAATCAAAACAACAATGACAAAATCCTTGCTAGAATGAGACTTGTGAAAGTGTATTGACAAAGTTCCTGCATTTTCTGTGCGAGTTCATGAGCATATAAGAGTTGGGTGCCAAGCCGGGTGGTGGTGGCACGGGCCTTTAATCCCAGCACTCGGGAGGCAGAGGTAGGCAGATCTCTGTGAGTTCGAGGCCAGCCTGGTATATTTTACTTTTACTCTTACTCCATGGCTGTGTGGCTGGGTGGAGGGGTGGAGGAGTGGCTTTCCGCTAGTGTCCCCCTCCCTTGTTCTTTTGCTCGTCCTATTTATTTTTTCTGTCAACCAGCCCCACTTATCCTTTCTCCTGCCTCACTATTGACCATTCAGCGCTTTATTAGAGCATCAGGCGTTTTAGACAGGCAAAGTAACATAGCTTCACAGGGTTAAACAAATACATCATAAAAGACGCAACACAGCTTTGCATCATTAATTAAATATTCCACAGCATAAACAAATGTAACACATCTTAAACTAATATCCCATAACAGCAATCTATGCATGGGCTTCAGTTAACATCTTTAATACCTTGCTTCTACTGCTTGTATGTATGCTCTAGCGCCTCGTGTCTCTGGGCCACAATTTCTGTGGTTTTTGGTGGATCAGTCCAACATATCTTCATATGACTATAAGGCCCTTCTCCTTTTCCCATTCTAAATCTTAGACAAAGCCATCATCACTTCAGCCATCTACTCCCACCTATTGCTAAGAAACCTCTAGACAACATTTCTTCCAAGTCATTTCATGCCTAAGCATTACAATTTTTTATTCAGTTTTCCGTACCTAATTCTTCCCACAAATGATCTGTTTTAAAATCACAGCTCAAGTTGCATCATTCTGAATTTTTTTAATGGATTCAACTTATTATAGCTGCATTTCCAAACATATTTTTGTCCCTGGCATCAGCAGATGTTCAGAGAAATCTGTAACTTTGGCACGGCTTCTTAATTGTGTTTTCAGTTATGATTAGTATTCACCATGGATCTCTCTATTACAGTTCAAATTGGCTGACCAATCTAAGTAAATATTAGAACTTTTAGAATTTTCTGTTTGATGTCACGACTATCACTTTCAAAACGTGGGGAATTTGTCCTATTTCCCAGGCATTAGAGTACCCATGGTCCTGGGCAGTTATTTTGGAAAACCAAGACATGCTCTAATGCTACATGTTCTTGATTTCATCTAAAGCTTTTCCAAGTAGTTCTGATCACATAGTCCTAAGGAAAGATTTTACTCTTTTCTTTTTCTTAGGAGAAAAAACTTGATGGAAAGCTTCTCATTTCTTCCCTCCATTGTTTTACACCCAGAGTTGGAGATAGACAGTGGAGTCATCGTATCTTCTTTGTGCCTTTTTCTCACACTTGTGCGCATGTCCATGCAGAGACCCAAGGTCGACATCAAGGGTCTCCCTTCCTTACTCATCTCAGTTGAATCAAGAGCTTGCTCATACAGGCCACTGGGAATAGCTAGATTGCTCCAGGGTTCTGCTTTGTCTTTCGTGCCCCCAAATTACATGCGGCCATGCCACACCCACCCAACATGTCCAGGGGTTCTGGGGATCTGAACTCAGGAAATGCAGACTGGGTATGATGGTACACACCTAAACTCCTACATGTAGGGAGGCTAAGGCAGGAGGATCACAAGTTTGAGGATAGGGTGGTATACACAGACGCTGTCTCAAAAAAGAAAACACTACTTAAAAGCATATCATATTCAAGGTTGAACTGCCAATCTGGATCTTTGTTCTTGTTCAGTAAATATTTAGATGTCTATAACATTTTATCATCTCTCTTACTTTAAGTGGAAGCAAAGTGCAGTCTAGTACTGCGCTGTCATAAGGACCCAAACTAGAAGGCCTTTAAAATATATTTTTTAAGAAATGACTGGACAACTTTCTGGAGTCAGTTCTCTCCTGCTACGTGGGTCACAGGGATCAAATTCAGGGTTTGAGGTTTGGTAGCAAATACCCACCAATCCATCTCACCAATCCTAAAAAAATTTTTTAAAAACCTGAAAGCTGTTATGCCCGGATCACAGAGTCCCCCAAAAAACAACTAGGAGACTGAGTCCTGTAAAAGCAAAGAGCCTTTATTCTTATGTCCAACTATTGGAGTGATCAGAAGAGTCCGAGCTCAATTAGAGTGGGGTTTTTATAATAGCAGAAGTTGGGGTGAGGGATTTCTAAGGTTCAGGACAGTGTGGTTGGCTGGCATTTGTTTAGGGGTGTCCTGGTGAAAAACAATGGGTGTGTGCTGGTAGGTGATCCTATCTACAATGGTTGGAACATTAGGAATTTCCTTTGGATGGTCTGTTCCTGGGTGGTACCTGGTGGTCTCAGTTTGTGGTCTTTCTTGGGACCTTACTTAGGGTAAACCACTGAGACTTAGGCCTCTTTTAAGCTTGTCATGGCTGGGTACAGAAGCCATGTAGTCTTTGTATTATTTAGCCTTCTAAAAGAGAAAGGATTCACAAATAGACATCCAAGCACCTCTTTTACATTAAGCATCAACTTCTGTTTGCATCCTCAGTTATTTATTATTACTGAGATTGCAGCATAAGACCAATATTCATTGTTGTTTTCATCCTGGAGATGTAAGCCTGACAGTGGCATCCTAGGAGCTGCTCAGTATTGAATGAGAGAGCTAAGGTTAGCGGGCTTTTCCCTTCTAAAACATGAAGGTAATATGTAGAAAGACACTCATGTTTCAACAGAGAAAATGGTTTGCTAAAAGAAGAAGGACTGACTTAAGATATAACACAGAAATTCCCACCAATTCCTGAGTTCAGAATTTTAATTCAGGCGACTCCAAAAGCACCTAAGGTCAAGAAAATGTTCTCCCTCTGTAATAAGGACCCTCCCAGGATCCAGAAGACACATTTGGCTTCCCCAGACCAGAGATGAGCTGGGGCTGTGAGGCTCTTACTACCATCTTTTCTTTGACATGATAGCTCTTTTTCCATATCCAGGAATCAGCAGCTCCTACCTATTGTGAGTTAGTTAACTCATTAATTAACTTGAAATTTGTAATTATTTTTGTTTCTCTTGTGTGGATGTGTGTGTGTGTGTGTGTGTGTTCATGCACATGATACAGTGCTTGTTGTTATGCTTTTGTCGCAAGTTCCCTGGCAGGCAGGGGAAAACAGCCAGTCCCAGGCAAGGCTGGCACCCGAGACCACGCCGGCATGTCTCCATGTGGTGGGCAGGAGAGAGAGAGAGAGAGAGGAGAGAGAGAGAGAGAGAGAGAGAGAGAGAGAGGGAGAGAGAGAGAGAGAGAGA